>CM068959.1:44007214-44017504 GCA_035128595.1 Eptatretus atami | reverse complement strand
TATTGATAATATGATTACTATGTGATTTACATTTTTATATCACACATATTGATATATATTATACGTGATATAAACATTTTTTACACATTTTGATATATGATTAATAAACATAAATTATACATATTATATACACACCATATTGATATATTATTATACGTGAATCATACATTTTATATACACACATATGGATATATGATTATATGTTGATTTATACATTTTATATACACACTATTGATATATGATTATACGTGAGTATACATTTTATATACACACATATTGATATATGATTATAATGTGAGTATAACATTTTATATACAAAACATATTGATATATGATTATATGTGATTATATACATTTATATACACACAATATTGATATATGAATTATACGTGAAAGTATACATTTATTTACACATTTTGATATATGATTATAGCAATATTATATACACACATATTGATATATTAATTAATAAGTGACTTAATACATTTTATATAACACACATATGGATATATATTATATGTGATTATAACATTTTATATACACACATATTAATATATGATTATACGTGAGTAAATACATTTTATTTACACATTTTGATATATGATTATACATAATTATACAATATTATATAACACACATATTGATATAGTTATTATACAGGTTGGGCCAAAAAATATCAGCACCCTTGCACTTTTTTCAAAAATAATTCACATTTTCTCGAAAAATAAGTTTAAAATTGACAAAAGTATTTGGGCCTCCATATTTCTTTATTTCACTGTAGTAAATTACAGAACCTTTGTTTTTTCATTAGAACTTAATATTGTTAACGAATCTGAAGCTTACTGCACACAACAAACAGGTCCTAGAGCTCAGTTAATTTCATAAAGTAAATGTGGATAGATGGCTCCCTTTCCCTTGTTTAAATGGGTAATTAAATGTTCAATGCGGCTGCGGAGTTACTTTGATAGTCAGGTTTTCTTTTATTTTACACCCAGCAACATCGTCTACAACAAACAGCCAGCACACCCCCACCCTTCACCTCGCTCTGCCGACGCAAATTGGCCTACGTGCGTGTCAGCCAATATGTGGGCGGAGCCCACACAGGATAATGTTCCTCTGCCCTGTTTTGGAGGGCGATCCGCAGCGACGGCGTCATGCCCCCCCCCCCCCGGTCCAATCAACGCCTTGGCGCCCGTTTTGGCCATGAACGGGCGACAGAGATTTTGGGCGCCAAAAACGTCCAGTGAGGGAAAGCGGGGAGGGAGGAAAAGCGTCCCTTCCCCATGGTACAAGGGTGAATAAGGTTGCGCGCGATCGGACGAGGAGGTTTGGTTGGTAGCGTGAGCGGGATCGAGTAGAGTTAGAGACTCGCTGGTGCCTGGATTCTATCTCGGCCTCTCACTGGTGCCTGGTTTTCATCGCTCTCGCGCTGGCCTGAGCTCGCTTGTGCGACCCACGATGTGGACAGGTCCATGTCCTTCTGGGGTATCTTGTGGTGTGTGTGTCTGTCGGTGGGCCGTCTTTAAGTAGTATTTGTTTAAGTGCCTTCTGCTGTACATTATTTGTGCTTTGCTCTTTATTAGTCGCGATAACTCTGCCCTTCGTGCTTCCCTTCCTCCACCTCCTGTTAAATAAATACCCCATTTGTTAATGTATCAGCTCGTTTGTTGTGTTTCTTTTATTGGTTTAACACGGTGAGTGTTTGGGGAATTAGAAAAGGCCGTTGTTGCCGTTAGTGGTGTGCAATTTTGGAACCGACAGAAGCTCCCGTGACCATCCGCTCGGGTCACGCACGGGTCGAGCACACTACAGCTCATCCGTACGAAGTGCCGTCGAGGTGTGAAATACGTCGTTGCTCGCCACGTCGGGTTAGGTATTTTTGACGTTTGGCAAATAACCCCTGTACGCACGTGAAAGGGATTATTGAACGATTCCACGGTCCGTAAGGGACCCGTACCCCGGAGTTTTCCGAAAGGTACCAATGTAAATTCCGGCTGTTCGGCAGAGTCGACCCTAACTGCTCCACCTGCGGTCCGTGCTCACAGCCATCCCGGCCCTCAACAATTATATCCTTTTAAAATCAGAAAAATATAAAGAAATGGCAATTGCAAAATTATTGACACCCTTGACTTAATATTTTGAAGCAGCAGCCTTTGGACCAAAATTACTGCAGTCAAGCACTTCCATTGCCATGAATGAAACACTTCCGACACCTCTCGACTGGGTGTTTGACCACCTGCTTGTGCCAAACTGCTCCAGTTTCTCTGAATTTGAAGGGTGCCTTCTCCAACTCTGTTTTTCAGATCTCCCTACAGGTTTCAATGGATTTAGATCTGGACTCATTGCTGGTCACTTCAGAACAGTAAAGCGTTTTGTCTTTGAAACCATTTCTGAGTCCTTTTGAGTGTGTTTGGGGTCATTTCCTGCTGCAAGACCCATGACCTTCGACGAAGACCCAGCTTTTCCTGACACTGGGTTGAACATTGCAATCCAACATTGCCTTGGTAATCTCCTGATTTCATGATGCATGCACATGTTTCAGGCACCCAGTGCCAGAGGCAAGCACAAGCAACCCAAAAACCATCATTGAGCCTCTCCAAGTTTGACAGTAGGGAAGGTGTTCTTTTCCTTGAAAAACTTCATTCAATTTTGTTTCTCTGTAAAGAGAGATGATGTCCGTATTTGGGTCTACAATAACAAATTTTGGTCTACATTTTGGTCTACATAATGCTGTATTTGGTCTAAACAAAACCTCAGGAAATTCTCCCAGAAGGATTTTGGCTTGTTAACTCACCACCGAAGTTGAAGGAGGTCAACGTTTTCCACGCCATTTTGTCTGTTTGTCCTGTTGTACATGGATATCTCAAAAAAGTGTTGGAACAGATCAGATGAACTTTTTTGTTGGAACAGGTTCGGTGTGTACAATGATGAACTGGTTGATTTTGGTGAAGATCCCGGATCGGATTCCACGACTAGAATTTAAAGGTGAATTCTTCACCAATGGTAGATCAAGACCGAAAGGGATATATAGGCACGATATCTCAAAAGAGTTGTGGACGGATTCCGATGAAACTTGGTGGACATGTGCGCGTGTGTTTTCACGGAATAAATGATTCAATTTTCGTGAAGCTCCGGATCCAAGTCCGGATCTGAATAATTTCTTTAAGTGATTCTTACCCATTGAGAAGATCGGGCTAAAACTAATACATAGCACGATATCTCAAAAAAGTTGGCAGACGGATTCGGAATGAAACTTGGTGGACAGGTTGGGTCTGTGACGCATGATGAATTGATTAGATTTTAGTTTGAAGATCCGGATCTGGATCCAACGACTAGAATTTTTGAAGTGATTCTTCCAGCCATTGAGTAGATGGGCTCAAAAACGATATACAGATGATATTTCAAAAACGGAGGTAATGCACTCTACCGAGTGCTCTTCCAGTTCAGGTGTGTTTTGGCAAACAACAGTCGGCTTTCTTACGTCTCTCTCTGTCTCAGCAGCGGGGTTCCTCACTGGGTTCTCCTACGCATATAATCCATTCATCAAGGTGGCAATGGATGGTGCGAAGTGAAATGACAATACCTTGTGTCTGAAGGTCAGCCTTGAATCTGTTGGGCAGTTGATCGAGGGTGCTTTCCAATCCACCTCATTCAACAATCCTTCGCTGCAAATCTTCCGATCAACTTTTCTCTTGCGGCCACTCCAGGGAAAGTTGGCAAACAGTGGAATATGGGCCTTAAACTTCCTGATAACATTGCATATGGTGGACGGCAGGACATCAGTCTCTGGAGATGCCATGTTCGCCTTGAGATTGTCCATTGCTTGGCTACAACCTTGGTCTGACCTTTCTCCAGACATTTCTTGGTTTTGTTTTTTGTTTTCTCCCATGCTCATCGTTGTAAACACAGGTGACACAAAACAGCAGAATGGACTCCTTTTCTCCATTCAAAACTGGATGAATGAGTGATTTTTTATATGGAGGCACCAACAACTCACAAAAGTGAGTTCAAATTCCAAGTAAAGGAGAAATCACCTGCTTGAAATCCCATTATTTCTAAACAATTTCTCCAAGGTGTCCCGACCATTTTAGGATTTGTGGTGTGGAATAAGCTGAGAGTTAAATAATTTTTTCAGCTTTTTAATTGTGTTGCGCACTGCAAACCAAATAAATACATGTGTGGATACCAAAATATTTTTTAATTTCAACAATTTTCTTTGAAGAATGGTGCGTTATTTGAAAAAAGTGCACGGGTGCCAATTTTTTGGCCACGACTGTATGTATATGATATTCCTTCGCCGAAAGTCCCTGTCGTGTCCTCTTGTTTTGCCTGTGTACCCCACCCCATCCCCATCCCTTCCACAGATCTCATGTCTCTGTTCCCACACTGTTTTTTCTTCCCCTCCTCCTGCCCCTCTGTCCTCCTGGCTCCCCTGTTGTCGTTCTGTGTGTTAGCTCTCATACGAGCCTGCGACAAGTGCTTACAAAAAAAGAAAGTTAAACTTCACAATTGTAGGATATGGGGAGACGAAAATCCAACATGAATTGCCATGAAAATGAAAGGATTCGTTAATGCAGGGTCTCCAACCTGCGGCCCGCGGCACATGCGGCCCCTTAGACGATTTAATGTCGGCCGCGGTGGCCTAAATTAAGTTTTACATTACAATGCCAGCCTCACGATACCTGGCCAATTAGTCAGGGTCAATGATCAAAAGGTTCTGTAATTTTTTAATTATGATTTTGATTGAAATATTAGGACACACGTGTTTTTTAACACGATTATTCATTATCATATTCGTTGGCAAGAAAAAAATATAATTCAGCACTAATTTTTGTTTAAATTTCTGCATAATTAATTATAAATATTATATTTTTTCGGAATTTAGCATCCTTTTTTGGGGGTGTGGCCCCTCCGCCCCTCACCACTTTTGGTTTTGTGGCCCTCCCACCCAAAAAAGGTTGGAGACCCCGGTCTAAGGAACCATCCTGGGATGCCATTGTCACGTTCTCACATCTACGGACCCTGTTTCATTGATGATACGCACTGCTTTGTTACCAGCATTTCGTAACCTCAAATGCTACGAGAGTTCTTTATTCCACAACTCCAAGAAAATCCTGACTTGTTACAAAAGAGCTATCCTTTCCAACAGAATGGAAGCACCACCTCTCTTTCTCGAATTGTTAAAGTGTTTTGAAAATCAAACTTCCCAGACTGTTGGATTGTTTGAGGAGGCCCGCATGAAATGACCCCAACTCGTTCACGCCAACGAACACTTTTAGATTTGTATCTCTGGGTTTTTTTTTCAAAAAAAGTAAACTCCGCACCAGCAAACCAAGGGACCTTGATAACTTAAGCATCATATTACATTACCTCCACCAGCCGAAGGTGAAGCAGGTTATGTTTTCACCCCCCCTTTCCTGCCTGTGTGTCCATCTGTTCGTCTGTGTACAGGATTATCTCAAAAAGTTGGTTGGCGAATTCGGATGAAATTTTTGTGGACAGTTTGGGTTATGAGAAGAAATGAATAGTTAATAATTTGGTGAAGATCCGGATCCGGATCCGACTACTCGAATTTTTTAAAAGTGATTCTTCACCATATGAGAGATGGGGCAAAACTTATATAGCACGTGTTTCAAAAAGTTGTGGGACGGAATTCAGACGAAACTTGTGGACATGGACGTATGACGAAAATAATTGATTAAATTTTGGTGAAGATCCGAAATCTGATCCGGAATCTTGATAATCTTCCTGAGTGATTCTTCACATTGAGAGATAGGGCCAAAAAAATGTAGAAAATTTCAAAAATGTATTGGGCCCGAAATGTTCTCGTGGGATCAGGTCATCGCGTGGTGGAGGTATTTGCTCTACCGAGTGCGCCTTACCAGTTGATGCTGTGTCATCCATCCCTACAGGTTGAGTTGGGAAATGTTTTCTCAGAATTTGAAACACTGGAATTAGATTGAATCGTAGTGATGATGGACTACATGTTAGAAATTTATTCCATAAATTCGAGAATATCTAAACAATAACAATAGCAAATACATAAACCATACCTTACAATTCTTCTTGCATCGTACATCATGTCAAATTTAGGTCAGTATCCCTAATAACAAATAAAAGTTTCAAGTTCTTTTTGGTATATTCATTTTTGGGGCAACCCTGTAATATAAATTAATGCCTATTGCCGTCTATCCTGTCTGTCTCACCCTGAAACTCGGACACCCTCAGAGAGAAAAGATTCTTTCCGTAAAAAGTTGCTTTCAAATTAATCCAAACCTACGGGAAAATTATATATTATTTTTTCAATCAAGACCATAAATTGACCAGGCTTGGTGTTCTCCCACTGCTGCACTTGCACCAAGGTTTCCCAAGGTGGACCCAGGGCAAATTTTAAAGAAGGGGGAGGGGGCAACAGACCGCTGCCCTGAATCGCTTCTGAATTTTTTTTTTGGGCTGTTAATAAATATATAACCTGCCATTTTTGAGCTCTTTCAAAAATCGGTGCAAGAATAAAAGGTTCTCTTGTTTTTTCTTTTGTTTTTTAAATGTTCATGGTAATTTTGCCATGGGCTACTGACAGCTTGTTGTAATATAAAAGGCAGGGCGGGAATCAGTCATATTGTTGCTGGCAATGGCTTGGATGGTTCTCGATGTGATAAATTAAAATGATTACCGAAATTCAGCAACCGGGGTAATATGCTTTGTTATGAAGCCAGGGGTTAAATGTCTCATGAACTTTTGCATGCCAAAATGCAGATGTGGTGGGGAGCAGAGGTGCCCCACCTCCACTACCAGCAACAGTGATTGTTTTGACACCGACTGAGTAAATATTTCCACTTCTCAACAGCAGCAGTTGTGTGACGGTGGCCTCCATCCTCTATCAAGTGGCATTCCTAATTCAGTAGTCGTCACGAGACGAGTGGGCAAAAAGGTAAAATCCACGAGGATCTGGAAAGTTCTGCCATTTAATTAATTTAAATTTTTATTGATTATTAATTTTTTTGTGTGCAGCATTTGGGGTACACCTGCTGAGAAGAAGAGCCATGGGTGGGGGGTTCGGGAACAGGTTTGGGTAACAAACATTTTGGCAGGAAGGAACGGTGCGAGAAAGCGAGGACAGTCAGGTGCAGTTGGACGAGTGAACACTGATGTAGCCCTAAGAGCCACACGTACTCTAACAACCACAGCCCGGCACGTAACCAACCAATTTGGGCCCCACAAAGTGGTGGTTTCCACTGTATCACAGCTTCAAGGGATCCCCTTACTTGCTGAAAGCAGGGAATTTGATCTTCATGATACAAGCTTGTCACTCCTTTGCCAAAGCATCCAAACACAGCATAAATGTAATTGATTGAAGCTACAGTATGACAGTTTGGTCAGTTAGGGAAAGAGTTAAATGTATAAAGTGAGTTCCCAACATGAACTTTCGTGTGTGTTCATCAAACTGCGTCTTTTTGTTTCTCATGCTTGTGTTTTGTTGCACAGGGTTTAGGGCAATGTGAATTCTATATGAATCAATTGCTCGTGCAGAGTAAGCATTCAAATTATATTGTAATTTATTGTTTTTGATTGAAGGGCTTTTAATCTGTGCTTGTCGAAACAATCATAACCATTCATAACTAGTTTTAAAGCGGGTTGTAAATACATGAGCCATCCTTCATCATTGGGACCCATACCTGTGCAGAGCATATGAATGCTACCCTTTAGCAAGTCTCCTGGACTGTTGGCACAACTTACCTTTACTTGAGCGGTAATATAGGCTCTGACAGCTCTGCAGAGGGCAAAAAAAATAAACCCGGGTTACGTGCTCAAGCAAGACATTATTTTGCTTTAATTCAAACACCTCACTGTAAACTGGAAACGTGGCGGACAGGAAATAGTGTGCTGTAAATGGTGAAGACTTGTCATACCTGGAGGCAGTGCTTACATGATACATCTTTACTGGAGATTTGCATCCCCCCACCCTCTCGCCCCCCCCCCAGAACCACCAAGCAAAGAAAAAAAACCCCCTATACTAATTGGGTTCCTGCTGATCCTATGTAAGCAAGTCTGGAGTACATTTGGGCCAGAACTGGAGGGCAGGAGTAGCATGACAACAACAAACACCAGTTCCGTGAATTATAGTAAGGAGAAGGGAAGAAAACTAAGGGGGAAGTGATTGTGAATTTAACATGGAGTCTTTATTTACTTTTAAACATTGTTCTTAACAAACAGGGACAAGGAACACAACGGGCATGATGTGCCAAAATGCCTTCTCATGCGCCAAAGTTTCCCTGTGTAATCTTTGTGTAAACGTGGTCAACAACGTGAAGAAATGGGGAGGGGAGGACAGAGAGTTGGGGGTGGGGGTGCATGGAGATGGAAGAGGGGATTGAAAATGGGAATTGGGAGGGGGGGATTGAGGACTTGGAACTTGGGAAGGGGGTTGAGTACTTTAAAGTACTTTGGGTTTAGGGAGTTGAGGACTTGAAGAAAGAAAAGGGGAAGAGGATGACAGAAGTTGGTTGAGAGAAGGAGGGCAGAGAAGGGGATAAAGTTTGGATGAGGAGTTTGAGGCTTTTGAGGGGGGGGGGGAGAGATGATGAACTTTGGTTAAGAAGGGGGTTTGAGGATTTTTAAAGCAAGGGGGAAAGGGGACCAACCAAGAGTTTGGGTGTGGTGGGTAGGGTGGGCAGAGAAGGGACAGAGTTGTGAGGGGGGTTTGAGGTTTTGGTTCTTCGCGGTCTTTTTGTGTCTTTGGGGTCTTTAACACTGGAACCGCCGGAGCAGTCATTTTAACTGAAGTAAAACATTTTGTCGCTGACTGTGAGTGGAATTTTTTTGTTCAGTCTTGAGGCTCATCGACTTTTCATGATTCTGGGGTGTTAAATATTCACACAAAAAATGACCTCACTGACCCGTCAACACATCTGATTTATAGGCTTTATATACCAAAAACCACCAACTGTGGTCAATTTGACCCGTGTAGGAAAATGTATTGCAGCATAAAACAACACAGGTTCAGCATTGATTAATTGTAATTTGAGAGTATTATCAGTTTCATGTTTCGGATGGCCATTTCATTCTCTGCGGCCGATCTCTGCGAAGCCTGGAAGTGCATATAAAATCCCCAATATTTTCATTAATTCATGAAAATTTCAAACGGTGTAACAGTACCCACCTGGGGTCCAACATTCCTTTATAAACCAAATGTCAAGAAACAGATTTTGTGAAATATGAGATTCTTGAGATTTGAGGCAAAAGATCCAACCAAGGTCTGAGCAAACGCAGGGAGGGAGCAAATTTGTGCCGGTGTTCGAAGTCCTGGAAATCGTTGAGAGATATGCATCCTTTGCTGTAAAGCCTGGGAGCAACTGTTTCCCACGAAAGGCCAGGTGTCGATTCATCGCAATACTTGGCCAACAAACCAGAAATTCCAGAATAAAGTTTTGGCAGTTGATGTATATTCGAAGTATCTGGCTGAATGGGTTTTCCATACCTGGGAAAGATGCGCAACCGTCCTACAGACCAGACGTTGTCTAAAAAATGTGTTTGCTACATTCTTTTGATCCTTACTTGAATAGTGAAGAAATGTTACCAACAGACAACTTTTTCACCCTCTCTAAAGTTTGCAGAGAAGTTGAAATCAAAGAAGCACAAGCCAAATCGAGGGCACGAATGAATCGTGCACGGAGAGAAGCTCCCTCCTCAGTGAAGAATCAAGGGCACAGCTCCGCACTACTAAGCCGTGATGAAGCACGGGTGAATACAACCCTAACGTTGTTTACCAGGGGTAAAGAGAACCAAGAATGTTTTGTTGCTCAGCACCTTTCTTTCTCCAAATGTAAAGTGAAAGATAATCTCCAAGAAAGCTTCCTGAGACTGTTGCTTTGTATGAAATTCAAATGTGGAGTAAGATTTTGTTGATGCCCTTTTGTGTATTACTTGGTTGGGTTGATTATTCCTTTAAGTGTGCTGGTTGATGAATGATATGATGAATGGATGATGCTTAAACCGAAACAAAAGAAATCTCACTCCATTGAAATGAAATGACGTGTGCTGTAAATGAAGTTCCGGCTGATGATTACTTCCTTCGTCGTCTCTCCATGCGGTTGGTGAAGGAGGAAGGATTTAATTGGTGTTGAGCTGCTTGCGGTTTTAAAAAAAAAAAAAAAAATACACATTTTGATATATGATTATACATAATTATACATATTATATACACACATATTGATATATTATTATACGTGATCATACATTTTATATACACACATATGGATATATGATTATATGTGATTATACATTTTATAT
>CM068959.1:43964360-43992634 GCA_035128595.1 Eptatretus atami | reverse complement strand
GTCTAATGGAACCATCTGGGATGCCATGTCACGTTCTCACATCTACGGACCCTGTTTCATTGATGAACGCACTGTTTGTTACCAGCATTTCGTACCTCAAAATGCTACGAGAGTTCTTTATTCCACAACTCCAAGAAAATCCCGACTTGTTACAAAGAGCTATCTTTCAACAGAATGGAGCACCACCTCTCTTTACTCGAATTGATAAAGTGTTTTGAAATCAAACTTTCCCAGACTGTTGGATTGTTTGAGGAGGCCCCATGAAATGGCCCACTCGTTCACCCGACCGAACACTTTTAGATTTGTATCTCTGGGTTTTTTTCAAAAAGTAAACTCCGCACCAGCAAACCAAGGGACCTTGGATAACTTAAGCATCAGATTATTACCTCCACCGCCGAAGGTGAAGGAGGTTATGTTTTCACCCCCCCTTTCTGCCTGTGTGTCCATCTGTTCGTCTGTGTACAGGATATCTCAAAAAAGTTGTGGACGAATTCGGATGAAATTTTGTGGACAGTTTGGGTGTATGAGAAGAATGAATAGATTATAATTTGGTGAAGATCCGGATCCGGATCCGACTACTCGAATTTTTAAAAGTGATTCTTCACCATTGAGAGATTGGGCCAAAAACTATATATAGCACGATGTTTCAAAAAGTTGTGGGACGGATTCAGACGAAACTTGGTGGACATGGACGTATGACGAGAAATAATTGATTAAATTTTGGTGAAGATCCGAATCCGAATCCGGATCTGATAATCTCCTGAGTGATTCTTCACCATTGAGAGATAGGGCCAAAAAAAATGTAGAAAATTTCAAAAATGTATTGGGCCCGAAATGTTCTCGTGGATCAGGCATCGCGTGGTGGAGGTATTTGCTCTACCGAGTGCCCTTCCAGTTGATGCTGTGTCATCCATCCCTACAGGTGAGTTGGGAAATGTTTTCTCAGAATTTGAACACTGAATTAGATTGATCGTAGTGAATGATGGACTACATGTAGAAATTTATTCATAATTCGAGAATATCTAAACAATACAATAGCAAATACATAAACCATAACTTACATGTCTCTTGCATGTAATCATGTCAAATTTAGGTCAGTATCCCTAATAACAATAAAAGTATTCAACGTTCTTTTTGGTATATCCATTTTGGGGCACCCTGTATATAATAATGGCCTATTGCCGTCTATCTGTCTGTCTCACCCTGAAACTCGGAAACACTCCTCAGAGAGAAAAGATTCTTTCGTAAAAGTTGCTTCAAATTAATCCAAACCTACGGGAAAATTATATATATTTTTTTCAATCAGACCATAAATTGAACCCAGGTGGTGTTCTCCCAACTGCTTGCACTTGCACCCAAGGTTCCCAAGGTGGAACCCAGGATTTTAAGAAGGGGGAGGGGGCAACAGACCGCTGCCTGAATCGCTTCTGAATTTTTTTTTTTGGCTGTTAATAAATATATAACCTCCCATTTTTGAGCTCTTTCAAATCGGTGCAAGAATAAAAAGGTTCCTTGTTTTTCTTTGTTTTTTTAATGTCATGGTATTTTTGCCATGGGCTACTGACAGCTTGTTGAATATAAAAGGCAGGGAATCAGTCATATTGTTGCTGGCAATGGCTTGGATGGTTCTTCGATGTGATAAATTAAAATGATTACCGAAATTCAGCACCCGGGGTAATATGCTTTGTTATGAAGCCAGGGGTAAATGTCTCATTGGAACTTTTGCATGCCAAATGCAATGTGGTGTGGAGCAGAGGTGCCCCCACCTCCGACTCACCAGCAACAGTGATTGTTTTGACACCGACTGAGTAAATATTTCACTTCTCTCACAGCACAGTTGTGTTGACGGTGCTCATCCTCTATCAGGCATTCCTAATTCAGTAGTCGTCACAGGACGAGTGGGCAAAAAGGTAACACGAGGATCTGGAAAGTTCTGGCCATTTAATTAATTAAATTTATTGATTTATTAATTTTTTTGTGTGCAGCATTTGTGGGGTACACCTGCTGAGAAGAAAGAGCCATGGGTGGAGGGGTTCGGGAACAGGTTTGGTACACAACAGTTTGGCAGGAAGGAACGGTGCGAGAAAGCGAGGACAGTCAGGTGCAGTTGGACGAGTGAACACGTCGATGTAGCCAGAGCCACGTACTCTACAACCACAGCCAGGCACGTAACCAACCAATTTTGGGCCCCACAAGTGGTGTTTCCACTGTATCACAGCTCAAGGGACTCCCTTACTTGCTGAAGCCAGGATTTGATCTTCATGATACAAGCTGTGTCACTCCTTTGCCAAAGCATCAACACAGCATAAATGTAATTGATTGAAGCTACAGTATGACAGTTTGGTCCAGTTAGGGAAAGAGTTAATGTATAAAGTGAGTTCCCAACATGAACTTTCGTGTGTGTTCATCAACTGCGTCTTTTGTGTTCTCTGCTTGTGTTTTGTTGCACAAGGGTTTAGGGCAATGTGAAATTCTATTATGATCAATTGCTCGTCAGAGTAAAGCATTCAAATTATCTTTGTAATTTATTGTTTTGATTGAAGGGCTTTTAATCTGTGCTTGTCGAAACAATCATACCATTCATACTAGTTGTAAAGCGGTTGTAAATACATGAGCCATCCATTCATCCATTGGGACCATACTCTGTGCAGAGCATTGATGCTACCTTAGCAGTCTCCTGGACTGTTGGGCACAACTTACCTTTACTTGAGCGGTAATATAGGCTTCTGACAGCTCTGCAGAGGCAAAAAAAATAAAACCCGGGTTACGTGCATCAAGCAAGAACATCCTTTGCTTATAATTCAAACCACCTCACTGTACTGGAAAAACGTGGGGACAGGAATAGTGTGCTGTAAATGGTGAAGACTTGTCATACCTGGAGGCAGTGCTACATGATACATCTTTACATGGAGAATTTGCATCCCCCACTCTCTCCCCCCCCCCAGACCACCAGCAAGAAAAAAAAACACCCCTATACTTAATTGGGTTCCTGCTGATCCTATGTAGCAAGTCTGGATGTAATTGGGCCAGAACTGGAGCAGGAGTAGCATGACAAACAAACAAACACCAGTCCGTGAATTATAGTAAGGAGAAGGAAGAAAACTAAGGGGAAGTGATTGTGAATTTAACATGAGTCTTTATTTACTTTTAACATTGTTCTTAACAAACAGGGACAGGAACACACGGGCATGATGTGCCAAATGGCCTTCTCATGCGCCAAAGTTCCCTGTGTATCTTTGTGTAACGTGGTCAGAACGTGAAGAAATGGGGAGGGGAGGACAGAGAGTTGGGGGTGGGGTGCATGGAGATGGAAGAGGGAGATTGAAACATTGGGAATTGGGAGGGGGGGATTGAGGACTTGGAGTTGGGAGGGGGTTGAGTACTTGAGTACTTGGGGTTTAGGGCAGTTGAGGACTTGAAGAAGAAAAGGGGAGAGGATGACAGAGTTGGGTTGAGAGAAGGAGGGCAGAGAGGGGATAAAGTTTGGATTGAGGAGTTTGAGGCTTTTGAGGGGGGGGGAGAGCTGATGACTTTGGGTTAGAAGGGGGTTTGAGGATTTAAAAAGGGGGAGGGGACCACAGAGTTTGGGTGTGGTGGTAGGGTGGGGCAGAGAGGACAGAGTTGTGAGGGGGGTTGAGGTTTTGGTTCTTCGCGGTCTTTTGTGTCTTTGGGGTCTTTAACACTGGAACCGCCGGAGCAGTCATTTTAACTGGAAGTAAACATTTTGTCGCTGACTGTGAGTGGAATTTTTTTTGTTCAGTCTTGAGGCTCATCGACTTTTCATGATTCTGGGTGTTAAATATTCACACAAAAAAATTGACCTCCTGACCTCAACCACATCTGATTTATAGGCTGTTATACCAAAAACCACCACTGTGGTCAATTTGACCGTGTAGGAAATGTATTGCATAAAACACACAGGTTCAGCATTGATTAATTGTAATTTGAGACGTTATTATCAGTTCATGTTTCGATGCCATTTCATCTCTGCGTGCCGAATCTGCGAAGCTGGAAGTGCATATAAAATCCCCAATATTTTCATTAATTCATGAAATTTCAAACGGTGTACAGTAAACCACCTGGGGTCCACCATTCCTTTATAACACCATGTCAAGAAACAGATTTTGTGATATGAGATTCTTGAGATTTGAGCAAAGATCAACAAGGTCTGAGCAAACGCAGGGAGACAAATTTGTGCCGGTGTTCGAAGTCTGGAATCGTTTGAGAGATAATTGCATCCTTTGCTGTAAGCCTGGGAGCAACTGTTTCCCACGAAGGCCAGGTGTCGATTCATCCAATACTTGGCCAACAAACCAGACAATTCCAGAATAAAGTTTTGGCAGTTGATGTATATTCGAAGTATCTGCTGAATGGGTTTTCATACCTGGGAAAAAGATGCGCACCGTCCTACAGACCAGACGTTGTCTAAAAATGTGTTGCTACATCTTTTGGATCCTTACTTGAATAAGTGAAGAAATGTTACCAACAGACAACTTTTTCACCTCTCTAAAGTTTGCAGAGAAGTTGAAATCAAAGAGCACAAGCATCGAGGGCACGATGAATCGTGCACGGAGAGAAGCTCCCTCCTCAGTGAAGAACTCAAGGGCACAGCTCCGCACTACTACCGTGATGAAGCACGGTGATACAACCCTAACTGTTTACCAGGGTAAGAGAACCAAGAATGTTTTGTTGCTCAGCACCTTTCTCCAAATGTAGAAGTGAAAGATAACTCCAAGAAGCTTCCTGAGACTGTTGCTTTGTATGATTCAAATGTGGAGTAGATTTTGTTGCAGCTTTTGTGTATTACTTGGTTTGGTGATTATTCCTTTCAGTGTGCTGGTTATGATGATGATGATGATGATGATGCTTAAACCGAAACAAAAGAAATCTCACTCCCATTGAAAATGAAATGACGTGCTGTAAATGAAGTCCGGCTGATGATTACTCCTTCGTCGTCTCTCCAGCGGTTGGTGAAGGAGGAAGGATTTATTGGTGTTGAGCTGCTGCGGTTTTAAAATGGCGACGAAGATGGCAAGTAGAAGAGATTCGTTCATCGTCGTCATGGTTGTTTAGCCAAACAGACGAAATCCACTTTGCTCAATAGTCTTGAGAATGTCGAACAAAAATCACTATTAAAATATTGACGTGTTGAGTGGCAAGTGAATAGGGATAAGAAAATGCTTGGAAGTAAAGGCACGCGAGCTTCGAACGTGCCGTGATGGCGAGCCCTCGTTTGCACTGGCCTTCCAGCACGCCCTGCGTTGATTGGCTCTCTGGAAGGATGCAGCTGATTGGCTACTAGAGTTCACGCGTTTTCTTTATTACAAAATATTGGCAAAAGAAAAAATAATTAATGAATTAATGAGTAAAGAAAAATTGATGAGCCACTCCACTTGGCGTAGGTCGGCTTTCCCACGGATCTCGATCATTATGTTCCCATACATGGTCAATGGTGTTCATGCCAGGACTCTTTGGTGCCCAAGGAGGACAGCTGTAGCCCACTTAGTCTCTTACAGGCAGAGAGGTTCTGGATGATTGGCATCATTATCCTACGATAAATGTGTTCAATCTGTAAAATGCATCGTGGCGAAAGTGGTAAGAGGGTTTCTTGCACACCGGCAAGGTGTTTCGCAGTATGGAACGAAGAGAACCTTTCACATGAAAATGAAATGGAGCATATTTACCATCCACTCAGAGAGTAGTTAATGCATTGAATGGTCTCCATGGAAAGGTGGTGGCAGCAGACACAGTACATAGGTTTATCGTGGGATTAGATAGGTGCCTAAAAGCGTTGGGGGATAGAGGGTTGCATGGATGGTGTCAAGACTTGTGGGAAGCTTGGGTATGGATGAGTGATTGCATACATGTATGCAGTGATTGTGATGTCTGTGACAGGGTCTCATCAAAAGGTAATTGTGCTGTCATTGTTTGTTCTTTCCTCTCCCACCAACATGGTGATGTCCCTTTGCCTGCCCCACAGTTCTCCCAATCCCATTTTCCATCCCTGCACTCCACTTCCCACTCCCAGAGACACACTGCATCGATAAACTAGTACTGTAGATTGAATGAATGTGGTGTTGACAAAGCACAAGCATGATGAGTCATGTGACTTATCCTTATGTCACAACTCCTTGCAATGCTTTGAAGAGGTCATTTGGTCCATCACACCCGTCGTGTCTATCATATTGTTTAACCGATTTGAATGCCATTGTGTCACAGCGAAGCTAACCTTCATTGACGGTTGGGTAAGGTACAGGTGGTAACAAGCATTGACGGTTGGGTAAGGTACAGGTGGTAACAAGCATTGACGGTTGGGTAAGGTACAGGTGGTAACAAGCATTGACGGTTGGGTAAGGTACAGGTGGTAACAAGCAAACTAGAGCCCACAGCCAACAGGAGTCCGTTGTACTGCTGTGTTTACAAACAGTAAACTACATCGCTTGCCTGATTTCCAACTCCCATTGGATTCTCTTTCGACTCGCTGTCCATGAAGAAGCTCCCGTGCTGGTCATTAGGTCGGGAGGGCTCAGAATGCTGGGTTTGCCTTGGACTCTTTCCTTCTCATCATCTATCTTTGTCTCTCAAGACTTGTGAGCACAGAAACAGACGGTGAAGGCAAATGTCTCATTAACAAGCAGTAGAAGGAAATGGGGGAAGGAGAGTTGGGAGGTTTGTTGAGGGGAAGGGGGGGAAGAAATGGGACAGTGGTGCAGTTGATTTAAAACAAACCAGTTGACTTTTTCCAGCAACCTTTGCCGAAAACAGCCAAGTTCGAAAATAAAGGTTTAAATACAATCATTTTACGAAGATTGCTGGGAAGCTGGGATCAAAATTGTTCATTGATTTATTATTTGAAGGGCAAGAGGTGTGTGTTTTGTATACGTTGAAGCATGACATTCGGTCGTTCTCACCTGCAGGAGAATGATATTGACAGCCATGTACAGCTGAGGATACTTAAAACTAGAACGGCACTCTATGACATCCGCGACATCAACCGATATGCCTCCTCCGACATCATTACATCATTATAGATATTTGTACCATGTTTGATTTAAATCCCTTCAGCTGTTCTGAAGTATCACATTTTTACCTGACATGACCTCTGACCTTTGACCTTTTGATGCCAAAATCTAATCAGTTCATCTTTGCATCATAATATATACTTATAGCAAGTTTGGTCAAAATCCCATCACTGGGTCACAAGTTAGCATGGTAACAGAATTTTTCCTAATGGGACCTCTGGCCTTTGACCTTTAAACCCCATAATCTAATAGGTTTATCTTCACATCATTACACGTACTTGTACCAAGTTTCACTTGGATCCCTTCAGCCGTTCTTAAGTGGTCACAGTAACGAAAACCCATCACGGATGGATGGTCGGACAACCGGACGGACAGACAACCGAAAACGTAATGCCCCTGATGATGTCATCAGCAGAGGCATTAAAAACAAAATCCAGGGTTAGATGCAAACTCATCCAATAAAAACAAAAGGAACTCTTTTAAAAGTTATGCAGAAATTGTAAAATCCCTTCAAACACGGTTTCTCGAAGTTCTCAGTTAAACAGACCCAACACTGGATTATATGGCAAAGAACGGTTGTGCGAAGACGTTCTAAAAAGGGTTGGTTAGCACAGGGCAAATGAGCCAAAGGATTATGACTTCTGGTGGAAATTAATTGCATTGCCCTGCATACCAAACTGCGCCACACCACAATTATTCATTGCTTCATGTCGTTAATGACTGCACATGGCTGGTCTGTGTGTGCTCAGCAGAGTGTGATGCTCAAGCCAAGTCCAGGAGGCTGAATGTGCCCAAGGGTTTGCATTGAGGATGATGTGACCTGCTGCTGCCAAACGCCAAGCCAGGTATCGTTGGGTCGAATACTGCTTCCTCGGATGAAACTCGAATAACTTTTCCTCCCTTACGTGTACTTTCTTGAATTATGACCTCTAAATAATAACTTATGTATCACCCTGCACGTGATCAAAATTCTGAATTTTTAGCTATGCTGTTTACCAATTGTAACAAAGACATATATTGTAGCGGACTCGGTCTCCCGGATAGGTGACAGAACGCTGGAGATTAACTTCCAAGACACCGAGTAGAGGCGTTTTGCGCATGCACGGAACTCCGCGTTATGATGAAGTTATGATTGAATTTGGCTGTCCGGTGAGTTTGGCATCAAGATTCGGTTTTTAGGAGAATTTGGCTCCGCTGGAGGGCGATTCCACACCTAAATATCCAGAGCAATAATGCTTTTAAACAAAAGAGGTTTAATGAATAATAATAATAATAAGGATGGGCAACCACAATAAATGAATGCAATGACAATAAAGGGGGGGGGGGGGACCAGAACAACACAATACACTTAACCTCGACGAAAATTGACTGTTTGTCTATCTTAGTCGAATTTAACACACAAACATAATTCTTCAGGAACACAGGACAGATGAAAGAATAGGACAGACACGGATGTGGATACGGAGGGGAGCTTTCCCTGAGGTCCCTGTGAAGTGTACATGTGGAACTGATGGACTTCAAAGCGGTGCCCCCCTCACTCGTGCTGACTCTTACTGTGGCTGGGATAGCTCGTGCCTCCGCTGGGATGGCTCACACGCTCAAGCTGAGCTGACTGCGAGACTCAGCATGGAACTGACCTCGTCCTCTCCTGGTTCTTGCTGCAGTGCTGACTGCCTCCTGACTCAGTTGGTGCTGAGTTTGTAGCTAGCTCATATAGCCACCGCTGCACCCCCCGCTGCGATGCACCCCACAAGTGTCATGCACGCGCACCCACGGTGACTAGGTTGTTCATATGTCTCTAGCATGTCAACGCAGCTGTGTCTGAAGTTGCTCACATGGACAGGTGGCCATGTCGATGGATTGAGTGGGGCTCCCACAGGTGTACACACCATTTTGACATAGTCCTATGGAAAGGTGAGAAATTATATTGGGAATGATTAAAAATGTTAATTATAGTGGGAATAGAAGGTGTCAATAGGTTCATATACACCTGATCCTGGTCATGTCCAACTGGGGTTGCAAAACACTTACAACATGCATTATGAAATAAATAATTTAATTAATATTTAACACTTCATTCACCCCTAAGTAATTTTCGTAACAATATTATCCACAACGATCCATGCTGTATGGGAAAGCTTGCATTTGGATTAACAGACAAAACAAGAAAAAGAGCAATCAGAGATTGCAGACCCTCACCAGGACATGTTTTGTGTGGTTTGTTGTGTGGTGTTTGTGTATTTTGTGTGGTGTTTGTGTATTTTGTGTGGTGTTTGTGTACTGGTGTATTAAGTAATTAATAAGAGATAATTAGAACTGTCACTTTATAACTGCTGGCAGTGATGACCGGGTACCAAGACGTCCCGTTTAATGCCACCCCACTTTGATTGGACACCTGACCCTGACCCATGACTTTTTTAATGTTATTTGATTGAATTTATAATGGGATTCAAATAAATTCAATTCAAATCAAATGGAAGACCAAATAAGTACAGTCCTTCATTAGAGTAATCAAAAGGAACCCAAACAAGCAAAAAGCAAAGATGAAGTTATCAGGAGGAACCTGGATAGGATTCACATTTCAGCTGCTACTCCTCTACCCTCAAACCAATCCAGGTACAGCCAAGTGAGCCTTATTCAAAAAAAAATAAAAATAAAAACATATTAAAAACCCAGATTAAAAAATTAAATAATTCTGGCTACCAGACTATTTGTCCAATCAAGTTTAAATTTAAAACATGTATTCTACATCACCACCAGATTACAAATGTGAAGTTTCACTTTGATTGATTAAGCGGTTCCAGATAAAACATTATTTAATATTTTTCTTAAATAAAATCTGGCTGCCAAACCATGTGACCTATCAATTATTCCTTTAAAAATTGTACATCCATGCCTTTGGGAATATTTTTTGTGAAGTTTCCCCTCGATCTGCCCAGCCGTTCTGGAGAAGATTTTACATGTCTTTGGGTAAATCCAATATGGCTGTCAAACCGTGTGACCTGTGACGTCATATTGTGAACCTTTTGTTCCTCATGGATAGGCGGTCACATGTGTACTGTTTCACCTCAATCTGTTCAGCCATTTCGGAGAAGATTTTTGAAGGTTTAAAACAAATTAAAAACTATGGCTGCCGAATCACGTGACCAGTGACATCATCAAAAACATTTTGTGGACCATTTTATCCCATGATGACCCTCAAAAATTTTCATACTGATCGGATGTGGTGTTCCACATATGCAACTATGACGTCAGAACAAAGGCACCTATAATGTCATTAAATAAAATCACACACATTCCCCATGTAATGAGGAGTACTTGCTATGTGCCAAGTTTCAATTTTTTCCTTGGTGTGGTTTCAGAGATACAGAGGTCCAAAGTTTTTCCGTTTTTCCAACATGGCTGCCACCCTACGTGACCTATGACGTCATAATTATTATGAAAACATTTTACATGAGTCGTCACACCAATAGTGAAAATTTTGTCTCAATCCGCCAAGCAGTTGTGGAGGAAAACACGAAAGTTCTGCGTGAACAAACAGACAGACAGACAGACAGACAACAGACAACAGACAGACAGACAAATGGACCAAATTCAATACCCCTTCCTTCAGCAAGGGTAACAATCTTCTATTCTCTGGGAGGTGTGGGAGGGGAGTGGGGGTGCTGTCGTTCGATTATATTATAATATATATATAATAATATATATATATATATATATATATATATATATATATATATATTGTTACGGTTGTGGAAATTCGCAAACACCATTCAGGTCCCGTAGTGAGGTATTTCTGAAGTACATGTAATGTTAGCCAAACCCATTGTTTAGAGGGAATTAATGTGATTCATTCGGCTGCGACACTTTGAAGTTAGTCGTTTTTCTGTCTTTCATTATTTTCGACCAACACACTTCAACCTCAACCACGCCACCACCCAACAACGCCAGCACCGCCATCTCACAACAACCACCACCATCTTCGCCACTACCCACACCAACGAACGCCATCCTCCGCGTCCACTACGACGGTTTCCACGTTGGAAACCGTCGAAACGCGAGAAGGGAAAGAAGAAATCACCACAGCGAGGGCGCGCGGGTTTCCCGCTGTTTCTTCCCTGGCCCGCGCCAGACGGATTTCCTCGCCCCCCGCATGGCGCGGGGAGGGGGAACGAGAGGGAATGCCCCCCTTCTCGAAGCGCTCGAAGGAGGGTGGAGCCAAGAACGGGGCGGGCGCCGGGGTATAAGAGTCGGAGGCGCAGGAGGCATTCGTCTCTCTTGGTTAGGCATCTCGGGCTCTCTTGGTTCGGTATTCTCGCTCGGTGCTTTCAGTCCGGTGTGTTCGTGTTCGGTCTCTACGCAGTCGGTGCTCGGTCCGTGCGTCGAGGCCAGCACGGGCAGGCACGAGGCACCCGGAGAGACCTCGCCGACCAGCCGAGCACGGAGTCACGGCCAGACGGGACCATGTCAGAGGACGGTCGCCAAGGACTCGAGGGCAGGGAAGTCGCGACTTCCATTTTCTTTGGGGTTTTGTGTGAACGTGTGTGTGCGCCGAGTCCGTCAAGTAGAACTGTATAAGTGTTGCGAGTGTACGCGTATCGGTCGTAGCTCTGCATTGTTGTGTTTGTTTTAACTTCTATAAATACATGCTTTATGTGTGCTTTTTGTGTGTGTGTGTAAAAAAATGCGTGCTTGTTGAATTGTTTCCCGCTTTCGCTGCGTCTTCCTTCGTGGGTCTCCCTGATTATACGTAAAGGGTTTGAGTGGGCGCGGACGCCCGATAATTAATCAGGAACCGTCGAGGCCGACGATAACACTGCTCGGTATCCGTTAGCACGGAACGGATCGCTTAAGCGGCCCGGTGTCCGAAGTCGACCTGCGGCGAGGTGCGATCGCCCGGTTTACCTCCGCGTGGGTACTTAGGTAGGTCGAGTTTGGCGAACAACCCTATCCACCGCGGGTGGCCGATTGGCACGATCGTGGTGAGGCCGAAAGGCCACCCGTGACTAGATCCGGCGTTAGTCCGGGAGGGTCACGACAGAATTGTCCGTCCGGTGGGCGACGTGCCGCGATTCGAGTTACGCGGTCGTTCGCACGCCGGCGGGCGCGAATTCGCAAACACTGGTGCAGAGAGCGGAAAAATACCCTCCGCTCAAGCTAAATTCACGGGAATCGGTTCAGGGGTGAGAAAAGCGACCCCCGATCCTCCAAATTACGAGCGAGCTAAATTAACCTTTACGTGAATAAGATGGCGTCTCGAGGCGACGGGAGCCGGGGTAATAGAATGGATGTAGAGTGTTTAGAATCTATGGCTCAGGACGAGATCCCCGTGCAGGACATTGGTGTGCAGGAACAATTACCCCAACCAAACGCAGAGCCCGAAATAGTTGCGGCGGCAGCCGCGGTGTATAACACCCCCTCCCCCTCTCCACCAAAACCCCCCGATCCTGCCGAATCGGCTCAGCCGAGTGCATCCGACATCCCAGCTATTCGCCATGCTGGCAAAGATGAATGCAAATGCGCAACAAATGGAAGCGAATTAAACAACAAAGTGGATGGAATGAACGAAAAAATGGAGGAAACGCACTCAGAATGGAAACAAACACAAACGAAATGAAAACGAATATGGAAAACAAATGCGCAAGGAATGAAGGAAGAAATAAAAGAAATGCGGGGTGAAACGCAGCCAAATGGCCAAGCCTGCAGGCGGGCATGAAGGCAACAACAGCGAAGAGCGTAATGGCGACGCACGTGTGGGAGCGAACGAGCTGGGAGGGGGTGCAACGGTTGTCAGGCCCGCGGTGAAGGCGGGTGAGAAAAAACAATTCGGGAGACGTGTTGGGCGAGAAGTGTGGAGGTGAGGAAAAGTGACGGTAACGAGAGGGAAAATTAATTGGGTGACGGAGTCGTGCACGAAGAAATAAAAATGGTGGAGTGTGAAAAAAGACTTCAAGACATGACTAAGAGAGTTGATAAGCTGGGACTGGAGGTAAAACGGAGACAGAGGAACTGGGAAGACGAGACAACAAAGGAAAGATGGAAGAACAGTTGGAAGCCAAAGCAAGGTTGGAGGGTGCGGAGATGAGAAAGGAATTAGAAAAAAGCTTCTGAGTTACAGAAACACCAAAAACAAAGAGACAGAACTAACAAACGAACTGAGAGTGTTAAAAGAGGAACAAGAAAAGAGTACTGAAAGAACAAGGAATGAGACAGGAGAAAGAAATCAGTCAGTTAAAAAATAATGAGATTGCAGAACGAGGAACAAGAGAGACAGTGGAATAAAAAACTGAAAGAGTATGAATTTGAAACTGAACGCAAAAGGAAAAAAATAGGTTGGAATAACGAGGAGAAGTTGAAGGAGCAACGAATGAAGCAGGAAAGAGAAATGAGGAGATTGAAGGACACAACGAGATTGGAGAGAAGAGCGAAGGAACAATGATAGAAAACAAAAGGAACATGAAGCCGAGGTTGACCAATTGAAAGAAAAGGCAAGGCTGGAGTGCGAGGAGATAGGCAAAGAACAGCGAATGAAAACCAAAATGGAGATTACCACATGAAGAAACCATGAAACTGCAGAGGAAGGCAGGAGAAAGAAAAGGAAGAGTAATGAGACAGCAGCAAATGAAACACAAGAGGAAGATTAACCAAATGAAGCAAACATGAAACTGGAGAAGGAAGGACAGGAGAGGAAACGAGGAAGTAATGAGAGAACAGCGAATGAAACACAGGAAGGAATGAGCCAATTGAAAGAAACGATGAGATTGGAAATGAAGAGCAGGAGAACTCTGGGAGAGAAATAAAAACTATACGAGTTTGAAATTAATGAACTTAAGGAGAGATAAAATTGAAGTCCAGAGAGATGGAAAAACCTCCAGAAAGAACAGAAATAATAAATGATAGAGACGCGGGAGACAGAAAAAGTAGAGGAGAGACTGCATGATAATGACGGGTTAGTGACGAACACACACACACAGAGGTAGTGGAGGATAATGGGGGTGAGCTACGGAGCGTGTGAGACCCGGTGCGAGCAGCGGGATAGCCTCCTTCGGAACGGAGGAGACCTATCTCCCTTGAAGCTGGTCACACGACCAGGTGGGTTCGGTCGTGCCACGCGGAGTTGAAGGACGAGTGCTGTGGAAAGGTTACGTGCACGCTGGGGGTATAGAGTCCCGGAACCCTTGTGGGAAAACAATCCCCAGTGTGTGCAGGGTGGTGTTTGCGAGTGTGTGGAGATGCGTCTTCCCGGCCGCATGGTGTGAGTGGACGCCCCTGTGCAAGTGAAAGGGGTGTGAGTGAGAGGGTCCGTGTGAGGGAGACCGTGTGGTAAGGTCGCTGTATGTCAGGGAGATGACGGTCGGCATGCGAGGCACCCCCGCGTCTCCTGGGTAAGTGTTATGGGCGTCCGAGTGTGCGTCGTGCGCGAGGCGCGAAAGAACGACAAAGGACATACCGTAGCTGTATGGGGACCGTGCGGTTCACCCAGCGCGAGCGCGAGGTTCGGCTGTGCAACGCACGAGGCCGCCAGTGCTCGCTTGCGGGAGTGAAGCCCGGTCCGGAAGCCAGCGGTGATTTGCCGACCTGCGGACGGACAAAGTGTAGGCAGATAACGGATTGGACCGGACGGGTTCTCCACGCGAGCTTGTTAAGCCCAACGGCAAGCACATGTTTTCGCTGGGAGCCCTCGAGTGCGAGTTTGTGTTGGGGGCGCCAGGTGACGTCATGCTGCACGTGGGGTGGAATCCGGCAGGAGGTGAATCCGCTCGGGATCCAAGAGGCGAGGTACACGCACTGCATAACGTCACGGGCAAGGTGCAAAGTGCGCGAGCTGCGAGTTCCGGCGCTGGTGTCGCGCGCATAATTGGAAAACAAAATTACACAAAAGAACCCGCTGCTTCGGGTGAAGGATCCTGGAGCCCTGGAAACGGCCAGGGCACAGGATGGAACTAGTTAGGGGGAAGGGTTAGCTTAGTTAGACCGGCTCCATGGCAGTATCCCATGGGCCGTAAGATGAGGTAGAGGGATTTAGCATGAGATTTAGGTTGGGAAATGATTTTAGAGATTTGGAACAGAGACAGATGGGATTGTAGGGGACGTGCTTAGCTACATAGTGTAAATGGAACGTGCTGTAGCTTAAGGACGACGTGGGAGCACGAGTTAGTTGAGGGGAGGTAGTAGAAGGATGGCAGGATCAGCGGTGTGTGTTGAAATGGTGAGTTGGTGGGGTCATGTTGAGTGAGTGAGGCAGCGGTGGTGTGAGTGGAGCGAATGTGGAATGCATGGTGCGATGAGTGATTGGGGGAGAGTGACTCCCGCCCGACCCCGGGGTCAGTAAAGGATTAGTGGGTAGTCAAATTGACAAAATGGAGGTCGTTTGCTGTGTGAAGTAGGTCGAGACCATTTGGAGGGGTGCAGATCCTGTTGACGGGCTGGAGCGGGCTGCGAAAAGTGAGTACGTTGTGGGCACCCCGGGCACCGGGCAGCGCCGTGGTAGGCCAAGGGCCCATGGGCCGGTTAGCGTAGTGGGCACGGGTGCGCCCGCTTGGTGCGGGGGCCGGGCGCCATACGCGTGGGCAGTGTGTGGGCACGGGTGACCTCGGAAAGGGCCGCGGGAAGCCAGCCTGCCACGTGTGCGTTTCAGGGGAGTTCCATGGAGCGATCCTGTGTTAGGAGCTGTAGGCTCGGAGGCAGTGTAGTGCCCGGGGTGCATCGTGGGAACGCAGAGGAGTGCCTGCCAAGGGGAGCCACGCGCCAGCCATGAAACCGTGTGAGGACGGGAGAAATGGAGGCGAGCCCGAAATTGTAAGGACAACACAAGGCGTCGGAATCTGGTTGTTAGAACCATAGTTTAACGAGAGGCGCTTGTTGAAAGCCCCGGGGAAGTTAAAAGGAAATGGATAGGGTAGATTAGAAAATGTACCCTCCGCACCATCCATCCTTCGCTCTCGTTGTGGCCGGACCCACCTTGGTTAGAGAGTCGCTGAGATCTGGGGAGGCCATCTTGAGGCTTATTGGCCGCGCGCAGGACGCTAGCTCTCCTTATCCCTCCGGGTAGGGAACGTAGGGGTGGGAGTAGGCTAGTGACGATAGGTAGCCGAACAAGACAGGAAGGGTTAGGGGACGAATTATGGTGGGGAAGTGAAAGTAAAGATAAAACAAACAAAAAAAATTTAATTGGGGCTAATTGGTTTTTGACAAATTAAGGGGGGGTATGGACAGTACAAGCAAAGGCGATAGGTGGGAGGGAGACAGTAGGTAGGTCCCGAGCCCGCCTTCTGCGATGGCCAGCACCACCGCACCCCTCCACAACCTGCACTGCACGGCAAGAGCGCAACTTCATCGCTGGCTGCGTTTGCTGCAAGGCCTGTGCCGCGGATCGTCTGTGTTTTTACTTCAAGCCTGGCCGGCCAGTTCATCTGCCGGCTGTGTCGCCTGCAGCGCCTTGCGCAGCTGTGTTGCCTGCCTATTTGCCATGCCATACCCACTGCCCATGTTCACGCGCCCGTTCTGTTCAATTTTGCTTTGCCCCCTTGTTCATTGCCATGTCGCCACAAGCAACAGTTTGCAAGCTGCAGGAACGTCCTGTTGCAGCTGCAACAGGCCTGTAATGGAGCCCGTGCACCGGTTCTCTGTTGATCTTTACCTTTTTTTTTTCCTGCAGAGTCCATTGATCCTGGCCATGGAGTAGTGTAAATTATAAGGTTAAGGATAAGTTGTGTATATGTACGAGTGCGCCCACGCATTTGTCAGCGCGCAAATTTATTTAAGTTGTCCGTGTGAGTGGTTTGTTTAGTTAGTTACTCAGCTCAGTTATTTATTTGGGGACACGAAACATGAAGTCGCACTCAGGATGAGGTAAAACGTACTAGGGGAAACACACATGATGGCACACGATAATTTGACGACTCGGGACGAGTCTGTAAAAAGGGGAGGGGTAGTCGGCTGTGGAAATCGCAAACACCATTCAGGTCCCGTAGGTAGGTATCTGAAGTACATGTATAGTTAGCCAAACCCATTGTTTAGAGGAATTAATGTGATTCATTCGGGCTGCGACGACTTTGAGTTAGTCGTTTTTCTGTTCTTTCATTATTTTCGAACCAACCACACTTCAACCTCAACCACCCACCCTCCAACACGCCAGACCGCCACTCTCACAACAACACCACCATCTTCGCCACTACCAACCACACGAACGCCATCTCCGCGGTCCACGTACAAGGTTTCCGCGTTGGAAACGTCGAACTCGAGAAGGGAAAGAAGAAATCACCACAGCGAGGCGCGCGGGTTTTCCCCTGTTTCTTCCTGCCCGGCGCCCAGGACGGATTTTCCTCGCCCCCCCGCATGGCGCGGGAGGGGGGAACGAGAGGAACCCCCCTTCTCGAAGCGCCTCGAAGGAGGTGGAGCCAAGAACGGGCGGGGCGCCGGGGATAAGAGTCGGAGGCGCAGGAGCATCTTCGTCTCTCTAGTTAGGCATTTTGGGCTTCTTGGTCGGTATCTCGCTTCGCTGCTCAGTCCGGTGTGTTCGGGTTCGGCTCTTACGCAGTCGGTGCGTCCGTGGCGCGAGGGCCAGCACGGGCAGGCAGAGGGCACACCGGAGAGACCCGCCGACCACGCTCGCACGGAGTCACGGCCAGACGGAACCACGTCAGAGGACGGTCGCCAAGGACTCGAGGGCAGGGAAGTCGCGACTTCCATTTCTTTTGGGGTTTTGTGTGAACGTGTGTGTGTGGCGCCGAGTCCCGTCAAGTAGAACTGTATAAGTGTTGCCGAGTGTACGCGTATTCGGTCGTAGCTCTGAATTGTTGTGTTTGTTTTAACTTGCTATAAACAATGCTTTATGTGTGCTTTTTGTGTGTTTGTGTGTAATAAAATGCGTGCTTGTTGAATTGTCTCCGTTTCGCTGCGTCTTCCTTCGTGGGTCTCCATCTTGCTTTACGTAAAGGGTTGAGTGGGCCGGGACCCCGATAATTAATCAGGAACCGTCGAGGCCGACGATAACACGCTCAGTTATCCCGTTAGCACGGAACGGATCGCTTAAGCGGCCGTGCCGAAGTCGACTGCAGCGAGGTGCGATTGCCCGGTTTACCATCCGCGTGGGTACTTAGGTAGGTCGAGTTTGGCGAACAACCCTATCCACGCGGGTGGCCGATTGGCACGATCGTGGTGAGGCCGAAAAGCCCACCGTGACTAGATCCCGGCGTTAGTCCGGAGGTCACGACAGAATTGTCTCCGGGTGGGCGACGTGCCACGATTCGAGTTACGCGGTCGTTCGCACGCCGGCGGGCGCGAATTCGCAACAATATCAATGGAAAAATTATGCTCTCAGACCAGGAATCGAACCCGAGTCCCTCAGGTATGGGTGTTTAATTTCTACAATACACTTATAATGTTTGTTTCCTGTTCATTTATAATTGTATTACTGCACCCCCTGTGGTGATTAATAGTGGACATGGAATCATCCCACCACAGTGGGAAGACCCTCTCATGGACAGGCCATTGCTGCTCCTATGGTTGGCAGTGAGTACCGGAAGCAGCAGGGGAAAGAGTGTCATTTCCATATGTGGAGGAATAGCATGCTCAGCCAGTAGGCCACCCAGAGGGTCACCCAGATAACTCAGATGGCAGGGCATTGGTATTGTTCACCATTCAGCGGATCTGGGTTTGATCCTGTCTAGGTGTGTAATTTTTCCACATTACCTGCAATGTTTGTTTCCTGTTCATCTATAGTATATATATATATATATATATATATACACTGATGAGCCAAAACATTATGACCACCTGCCTAATATGCTGTTGATCCTCTGTATGCCGCCAAAACAGCGCCGAACCACCGAGGCATGGACTCTACAAGACCCCTGAAGGTATCCTGTGGTATCTGGCACCAAAACATTAGCAGCAGATCCTTCAAGTCCTGTAAGTTGCGAGGTTACCGCCTGGATCGGACTTGTCAGTCCAGCACATCCCACAGATGCTCAATCGGATTGAGATCTAGAGAATTTGGAGACCAGGGCAACACCGTGAACACTTCATCATTTTCCTCAAACCATTCCCGAACAATGTGTGCAGTGTGGCAGGGTGCATTATCCTGTTGAAAGAGGCCACTGCCATCAGGGAATACCATTGCCATGAAGGGGTGTTCCAAGTCTGCAACGATGTTCAGGTAGGTGATACGTGTCAAATTGACATCCACATGAATGGCCGGATCCAGGGTTTCCCAGCAGAACATTGCCCAGAGCATCACACTCCCTCCACCGGGCGTCACAATCCACAGTGCATCGCATCCTGCTGCATATGGGGCTGCATCGCCGCAGACCGGTCAGAGTGCCCATGATGACCCTGTCCACCATCAAAAGCGCCTACAATGGGCACGCGTGCATTGGAACTGGACCATGGAGCAGTGGAAGAAGGTCGCCTGGTCGATGAGTCCCGTTTTCTTTTAGATCACATGGATGGCCGTGTACGTGTGCGCCGTTTACCTGGAAGTGATGGCACCAGGATGCACTGTGGGAAGACGACAAGCCGGTGGAGGGAGTGTGATGCTCTGGGCAATGTTCTGCTGGGAAACCCTGATCCGGCATTCATGTGGATGTCAATTTGACACGTATCACCTACTGAACATCGTTGCAGACTGGAACACCCTTCATGGCAATGGTATTCCCTGATGGCAGTGGCCTCTTTCAACAGGATAATGCACCCTCCACACTGCACACATTGTTCGGAATGGTTTGAGGAAATGATGAGTGTTCACGGTGTTGCCCTGGTCTCCAAATTCTCTAGATCTCAACCGATTGAGCATCTGTGGGATGTGCTGGACTGACAAGTCGATCCACGGCGGCTCAACCTCGCAACTTACAGGACTTGAAGGATCGCTGCAATGTTTTTGGTGCCAGATACCACAGGATACCTCAGGGGTCTTGTAGAGTCCATGCCTCCGGTGGGTCGCGCTGTTTTGGCGGCATACAGAGGATCACAGCATATTAGGCAGGTGGTCATAATGTTTTGGCTCATCAGTGTGTATATATATATAATATATATATATACTATAGATGAACAGGAACAAACTTGCAGGTATATGTGGAAAAATTACACACCTAGACAGGAATCAAACCCAGATCCGCTGAATGGTGAACAATACCAATGCCTGCCATCTGAGTTATCTGGGTGACCCTCTGGGTGGCCCTACTGGCTGAGCATGCTATTCCTCCACATAGAAATGACACTCTTTCCCTGCTGCTTCCGGTACTCACTGCCAACCATAGGAGAGCACAATGGCCTGTCCATGAAGGGTCTTCCCACTGTGGTGGATGATTCCATGTCCACTATTAATCACCACAGGGGTTGCAGTAATACAATTATAAATGAACAGGAAACAAACATTATAAATGTATGTGGAAAATTACACACCCATACCTGAGAGGACTCGGGTTCGATTCCTGGTCTGATAGCATAATTTTTCCATATATATATATATATATCGAACGACAAGCACCCCCACCCCTCCCACAACCTCCCAGAGAATAGAAGATTGTTACCTTGCTGAAGGAGGGGTATTGAATTTGGGTCCATTTGTCTGTCTGTCTGTCTGTCTGTCTGTGTGTTTGTTCACGCAGAACTTTCGTGTTTCCTCCACAACTGCTTGGCGGGATTGAGAACAAATTTTCACTATTGGTGTGACGACTCATGTAAAATGTTTTCATAATAATTATGACGTCATAGTCACGTAGGGTGGCAGCCATGTTGGAAAAACGGAAAAACTTTGGACCTCTGTATCTCTGAAACCACACCAAGGAAAAAATGAAACTTGGCACATAGCAGTACTCTCATTACATGGGGAATGTGTGGATTTTATTTAATGACATTATAGGTGCTTTGTTCTGACGTCATAGTTGCATATGTGGAACACCACATCGATCGAGTCGTATGAAATTTTTTGAGGGTCATCATGGGATAAAATGGTCCACAAAATGTTTTTGATGATGTCACTGGTCACGTGATTCGGCAGCCATAGTTTTTAATTTGTTTAACCTTCAAAATCTTCTCCGAAATGGCTGAACAGATTGAGGTGAAACAGTAACATGTGACCGCCTATCCATGAGGAACAAAGGTTCACAATATGACGTCACAGTCACACGGTTTGACAGCCATATTGGGATTTACCCAAAGACATGTAAAATCTTTCCCAGAACGGCTGGGCAGATCGAGGGGAAACTTCCACAAAAATATTCCCAAAAGGCATGGATGTAACAATTTTAAAGGAATAATTGATAGGTCACATGGTTTGGCAGCCAGATTTTATTTAAGAAAAATATTAATAATGTTTTATCTGGAACCGCTTAATCATCAAAGTGAAACTTCACATTTGTAATCTGGTGGTGATGTAGAATACATGTTTTAAATTTAAACTTGATTGGACAAATAGTCTGGTAGCAGAATATTTAATTTTTTAATCTGGGTTTTTAATATGTTTTTATTTTTATTTTTTTTGAATAAGGCTCACTTGCTGTACCTGGATTCGTTTGAGGGTAGAGGTAGCAGCTGAAATGTGAATCCTATCCAGGTTCTCCTGATAACTTCATCTTTGCTTTTTGCTTGTTTGGGTTCTTTTGATTACTCTAATGAAGGACTGTACTTATTTGTCTTCCATTTGATTTGAATTGAATTTATTTGAATCCCATATAAATTCAATCAAATAACATTAAAAAAGTCAGGGTCAGGTCAGGTGTCCAATCAAAGTGGGGTGCATTAAACGGGACGTCTTGGTACCCGGTCATCACTGCCAGCAGTTATAAAGTGACAGTTCTAATTATCTCTTATTAATTACTTAATACACCAGTACACAAACACCACACAAAATACACAAACACACACAAAATCACAACACCACACAAACAAACCACACAAAACATGTCCTGGTGAGGGTCTGCAATCTCTGATTGCTCTTTTCTGTTTTGTCTGTTAATCCAAATGCAAAGCTTCCCATACAGCATGGATCGTTGTGATAATATTGTTACGAAAATACTTAGGGTGATGAATGTGTTAAATATTAATTAAATATTTATTTCATAATGCATGTTGTAAGTGTTTTGCAACCCCAGTTTGGACATGACCAGGATCAGGTGTATATAACCTATTGACACCTTCTATTCCCACTATAATTAACATTTTTAATCATTCCCATATAATTTCTCACCTTTCCATGGACTATGTCAAAATGTTGTGTACACCTGTGGAGCCCCACTCAATCCATCGACATGGCACCTGTCCATGTGAGCAACTTCAGAACAGCTGCGTTGACAATGCTAGAGACATATGAACAACCTAGTCACCGTGGGTGCGCGTTGCATGACACTTGTGGGGTGCATCGCAGCGGGGGGTGCAAGCGGTGGCTATAGAGCTAGCTACAAACTCAGCACCAACTGAGTAGGAGAGCAGTCAGCACTGCAGCAAGAACCAGGAGAGGACGAGGTCAGTTCCATGCTGAGTCTCGCAGTCAGCTCAGCTTGAGCGTGTGAGCCATCCCAGCGGAGGCACGAGCTATCCCCAGCCACAGTAAGAGTCAGCACGAGTGAGGGGGCACCGCTTTGAAGTCCATCAGTTCCACATGTACACTTCACAGGGACCTCAGGGAAAGCTCCTCCGTATCCACATCGTGTCTGTCCTATTCTTTCATCTGTCCTGTGTTCCTGAAGAATTATGTTTGTGTGTTAAATTCGACTAAGAAGACAAACAGTCAATTTTCGTCGAGGGTAAGTGATTGTGTTGTTCTGGTCCCCCCCCCCCTTTATGTCATTGCTTCATTTATTGTGGTTGCCCATCCTTATTATTATTATATTCATTAAACCTCCTTTGTTTAAAAGCATTATTGCTCTGGATATTTAGTGTGTGGAATCGCCTCAGAGGAGCCAAATTCTCCTAAAAAAACGAATCTTTGATGCCAAACTCACCGGACAGCCAAATTCAATCATAACTTCATCATAACGCGGAGTCCGTGCATGCGCAAAACGCCTCTACTCGGTGTCTTGGAAGTTAATCTCCAGCGTTCTGTCACTATCCGGGAGACGAGTCCGCTACAATATATGTCTTTGTTACAATTGGTAAACAGCATAGCAAAATTCAGAATTTTGATCACGTGCAGGGTGATACATAAGATTATTTAGAGGTCATAATTCAAGAAAGTACACGTAAGGGAGGAAAAGTTATTCGAGTTTCATCCGAGGAAGCAGTATTCGACCAAACGATACCTGGCTTGGCGTTGGCAGCAGCAGGTCACATCATCCTCAATGCAAACCCTGGGCACATTCAGCCTCCTGGACTTGGCTTGAGCATCACACTCTGCTGAGCACACACAGACAGCCATGTGCAGTCATTAACGACATGAAGCAATGAATAATGTGGTTGTGGCGCAGTTTGGTATGCAGGGCATGCAATTATTTCCACCAGAAGTCATATAATCCTTTGGCTCATTTGCCTGTGCTAACCAACCCTTTAGAACGTCTTCGCACAAACCGTTCTTTCCATATAATCCAGTGTTGGGTCGTTTAACTGAGAACTTCGAAACCGTGTTTGAAGGGATTTACAATTTCTGCATAACTTTTAAAAGAGTCCTTTTGTGTTTTATTGGATGAGTTTGCATCTAACCCTGGATTTTGTTTTTAATGCCTCTGCTGATGACATCATCGGGGCATTACGTTTTCGGTTGTCTGTCCGTCCGGTTGTCCGACATCATCCGTGATGGTTTTCGTTACTGTGACCACTTAAGAACGGCTGAAGGGATCCAAGTGAAACTTGGTACAAGTTACGTGTAATGATGTGAAGATAAACCTATTAGATTATGGGGTTTAAAGTCAAAGGCCAGAGGTCCCATTAGGAAAATTCTGTTACATGCTAACTTGTGACCCAGTGATGGGGATATTTGACCAAACTTGCTATAAGTATATATTATGATGCAAAGATGAACTGATTAGATTTTGGCATCAAAAGGTCAAAGGTCAGAGGTCATGTCAGGTAAAAATGTGATAACTTCAGAACAGCTGAAGGGATTTAAATCAAACATGGTACAAATATCTATAATGATTGTAATGATGTCGGAGGAGGCATATGGTTGATGTCGCGGATGTCATAGAGTGCGTTCTAGTTTTAAGTATCCTCAGCTGTACATGGCTGTCAATATCATTCTCCTGCAGGTGAGAAGACCGAATGTCATGCTCAACGTATACAAACACACACCTCTTTGCCCTTCAAATAATAAATCAATGAACAATTTTGATCCCAGCTTCCAGCAATCTTCGTAAATGATTGTATTTAACCTTTATTTTTCGAACTTGGCTGTTTTCGGCAAAGTTGCTGGAAAAGTCAACTGGTTTGTTTTAAATCAACTGCACCACTGTCCATTTCTTCCCCCCCTTCCCCTCAACAAACCTCCCAACTCTCCTTCCCCCATTCCTCTACTGCTTGTTAATGAGACATTTGCTTCACCGTCTGTTCTGTGCTCACAAGTCTTGAGAGACAAAGATAGATGAATGAGAAGGAAAGAGTCCAAGGCAAACCCAGCATTCTGAGCCCTCCCGACCTAATGACCAGCACGGGAGCTTCTTCATGGACAGCGAGTCGAAAGAGAATCCATGGGAGTTGGAAATCAGGCAAGCGATGTAGTTTACTGTTTGTAAACACAGCAGTTACAAACGGACTCCTGTTGGCTGTGGGCTCTAGTTTGCTTGTTACACTTGTCCTTACCCAACCGTCAATGCTTGTTACCACCGTGTACTTACCAACCGTTCAATGCTTGTCACCACCTGTACCTTACCCACCGTCATGCTTTACCACCTGTACTTACCCAACCGTCAATGAAGGTTAGCTTCGCTGTGACACAATGGCATTCAATCGGTTAAACAATATGATAGACACGACGGGTGTGATGGACCAAATGAGCCTCTTCAAAGCCATTGCAAGGAGTTGTGACAAAAGGATAAGTCACATGCTCATCATGCTTGTGCTTTGTCAACACCACATTCATTCAATCTACAGTACTAGTTTATCGATGCAGTGTGTCTCTGGGAGTGGGAAGTGGGGTGCAGGGATGGAAAATGGAATTGTGACAACTGTGGGGCAGGCAAGGGACATCACCATGTGGTGGGAGAGGGAAAGAACAAAACAATGACAGCACAATTACCTTTTGATGAGACCCTGTCACAAGACATCACAATCACTGCATACATGTATGCATCACTCATCATACCCAAGCTTCCACAAGTCTTGACACCATCCATGCAACCTCTATCCCAACGCTTTTAGGCACCTATCTAATCCCACGATAAACCTATGTACTGTGTCTGCTGCACCACCTTTCGCATGGAGACCATTCAATGCATTAACTACTCTCTGAGTGGATGGTAAATATGCTCCTTTCATTTTCATTGAAAGGTTCTCTTCGTTCCATACTGCGAAACACTTGCCGGTGTGCAAGAAACCCTCTTACCACTTTCGCCACGATGCATTTTACAGATTGAACACATTTATCGTAGGATAATGATGCCATCTGCCAGAACCTCTCTGCCTGTAAGAGACTAAGTGGGCTACAGCTGTCCTCCTTGGGCACCAAAGAGTCCTGGCATGAACACGCATTGACCATGTATGGGAACATAATGATCGAGATCCGTGGGAAAGCCGACCTAACGCCAAGTGGAGTGGTCATCAATTTTTCTCTTACTCATTAATTCATTAATTATTTTTTCTTTTGCCATATTTTGTAATAAAGAAAACGCGTGAACTCTAGTAGCCAATCAGCTGCATCCTTCCAGAGAGCCATCAACGCAGGGCGTGCTGGAGGCCAAGTGCAAACGAGGGCTCGCCATCACGGCACGTTCGAAGCTCGCGTGCCTTTACTTCCAAGCATTTTCTTATCCCTATTCACTTGCCACTCAACACGTCAATATTTTAATGTGATGTTTTGTTCTACATTCTCAAGACTATTGAGCAAAGTGGATTTCGTCTGTTTGGCTAAACAACCATGACGACGATGAACGAATCTCTTCTACTTGCCATCTTCGGCGCCATTTTAAATACCGCAGCAGCTCAACACCAATAAATCCTTCCTCCTTCACCAACCGCTGGAGAGACGACGAGGAGTAATCATCAGCGGACTTCATTTACAGCACGTCATTTCATTTTCAATGGGAGTGTAGATTTCTTTTGTTTTCGGTTAAAGCATAATCATCATCATCATCATCATAACCAGCACACTGAAGGAATAATCACCAAACCAAGTAATACACAAAAGCTGCAACAAAATCTACTCCACATTTGAATCATACAAAGCAACAGTCTCAGGAAGCTTCTTGGAGTTATCTTTCACTTCTACTTTGGAGAAAGGTGCTGAGCAACAAAACATTCTTGTTCTCTTACCCTGGTAAACAGTTAGGGTTGTATCACCGTGCTTCATCACGGTAGTAGGCGGAGCTGTGCCCTTGAGTTCTTCACTGAGGAGGGAGCTTCTCTCCGTGCACGATTCATCTGCCTCGATGCTTGTGCTCTTTGATTTCAACTTCTCTGCAAACTTTAGAGAGGTGAAAAAGTTGTCTGTTGAACATTTCTTCATTATTCAAGTAAGGATCCAAAGATGTAGCAACACATTTTTAGACAACGTCTGGTCGTAGGACGGTGCGCTTCTTTTTCCCAGGTATGAAACGCCATTCAGCAGATACTTCGAATATACATCAACTGCCAAACTTTATTCTGGAATTGTCTGGTTTTGTTGGCCAAGTATTGGATGAATCGACACCTGGCCTCGTGGGAAACAGTTGCTCCAGGCTTACAGCAAAGGATGCAATTATCTCTCAAAAACGATTCCAGACTTCGAACACCGGCACAAATTTGTCTCCCTGCGTTTGCTCAGACCTTGTTGATCTTTTGCTCAAAATCTCAAGAATCTCATATCACAAATCTTTTCTTGACATGGTGTTATAAAGGAATGGTGGACCCCAGGTGGTTTACTGTCACCGTTTGAAATTTCATTTGAATTAATGAAAATATTGGGGATTTTTATATGCCACTTCCAGCTTCGCAGATTCGGCACGCAGAGATGAAATGGCATCGAAACATGAACTGATAATAACGTCTCAAATTACATTAATCAATGCTGACCTGTGTGTTTTATGCAATACATTTCCTACACGGTCAAATTGACCACAGTGGTGGTTTTGGTATAACAGGTCCTATAAATCAGATGTGGTTGAGGTCAGGAGGTCATTTTTTGTGTGAATATTTAACACCAGAATCATGAAAAGTCGATGACCCTCAAGACTGAACAAAAAAAATTCCACTCACAGTCAGCGACAAAATGTTTACTTCCAGTTAAAATGACTGCTCCGCGGTTCCAGTGTTAAAGACCCCCAAAGACACAAAAGACCGCGAAGAACCAAACCTCAACCCCCTCACAAACTCTGTCCTCTCTGCCCACCTACCTACCACACCCAAACTCTTGTGTCCCCTCCCCCTTCTTAAATCCTCAAACCCCCTTCTAACCCAAGTCATCAGTCTCCCCCCCCCTCAAAGCCTCAAACTCCTCATCCAAAACTTTATCCCTCTCTGCCCTCCTCTCTCAACCCAACTCTGTCATCCTCTCCCATTTCTTCTTCAAGTCCTCAACTGCCCTAAACCCAGTACTCAAGTACTCAACCCCCCTCCCAACTCCAAGTCCTCAATCCCCCCTCCCCAATTCCCAATGTTTCAATCTCCTCTTCCATCTCCATGCACCCACCCCCAACTTCTGTCCTCCCTCCCCATTTTCTTCACGTTCTGACCACGTTACACAAAGATACACAGGGAACTTTGGCGCCATGAGAAGGCCATTGGGCACATCATCCCGTGTGTTCCTGTCCCTGTTGTTAAGAACAATGTTAAAAAGTAAATAAAGACTCATGTAAATTCACAATGCACTTCCCCTTAGTTTTTCTTCCTTCTCTCTTACTATAATTCACGGACTGGTGTTTGTTTGATTGTCATGCTACTTCCTGCTCCAGTTCTGGCCCAATTACATCAGACTGCTACATAGGATCAGCAGGACCCAATTAAGTATAGGGGTGTTTTTTTCTTTGCTGGTGGTCTGGGGGGGGGGGGAGAGGTGGGGGATGCAAATTCTCCATGTAAAGATGTACATGTAGCACTGCCTCCAGGTATGACAAGTCTTCACCATTTACAGCACACTATTCCTGTCCCCACGTTTTCAGTACAGTGAGGTGGTTTGAATTATAGCAA
>CM068959.1:43912141-43924001 GCA_035128595.1 Eptatretus atami | reverse complement strand
ATAAGTCTTATTGAAGAAATAACCGGGGTAAAAGCAGATAAAACAAATAAGCGGATAAATTTTAATTACAAATAAGTTGGAGGATGTAAAGAAAAAAAATTAATATCCTTGAATGGACTGAAAACTTTTGATGTGTTATCATTTGAACAATGAAAAACAATTTACTGCAATCTCAAAATATATGTGGCCTCAGGAGGTGGTCAAATAAGAGCATTAAGAAAGTTTATCATTTCATTTCTGCTCAACAAAGACACTTAAACCAAGAACCAAGTTCCAAAGTAATCTTTTGAATATACTCGATTGGTGATGAATGTAATAGGAAAATTAGTTATTCCCCAAAGTAGAACATGGACAAATATTCATTGGTTCGCTCTTTGAATGGAATGAAAATATGAAGAAAGAAGTGCTTTAATCAGTAAGTCTCAATTTTACATTTGCTTTTATGGGAGGGGAGGAAATCAGTCTCCTATTTTGGGCTTTTGGGGCTTAAGTCAGTCTCAATTTTACATAGGCTTGTATGGGAGGAAGGGAATCAGTCTTAATTTTGCATTTGCTTGTATGGAGAGGGAGGAAATTAGTCTCCTATTTTGGGCTTTTTGGGCTTTAAGTTAGAAAGTTTTTCCCTTTTCCCCCATTCATTTGAATGCTGCCTCAAAGCCCCATTTATCCTCACACACACACACAGCACACACACACACACACACACACACACACACACTTGTTGTGTGACAGATGGGAAAAATTAGCTCGAATTGAGAAAACACGTTAATACGGTGAATGGCTCAGAAATCTGGTGTTATCAAATGTATTTTGCTTTGAAACTCATAAAGAGAAACCATTTAACCTTTGTAAAGCACTGCACCGAGTCATATAAAGTAACCAATTGCTTTAGAAATAGTCACAAGGATAAAGGAGAATGTGATCGCTCTTATGCTGCTGAGGTTAAAAGTTAAAACCTCCAAGAAAAGGGATGAAACGTGGCCACCACAGTGCTTGTAACCAAGCATGCAGGCGTACACACACACCTACGAAGAGTCCTAAATTACAGATCCAAATATAGCCAAAAATGTAACTCTACCTTGTAGCAACTGCCAACTGTATATCCCAATTGGGACACGAACTCCACTGCCGTCCACTGTATGGCACTCAGCAAGCGGCTTATGCACTCAAGCAAGCACTCCAATTCAATGGTTGGCAAGCAATAGCTATGTCTGAATGTCCAAACTTTGTCTGAATTAGACAAATGAACACTTTCTAGTCTTTGGAACTGCTGCTAAGTTCAATTCTGGAGCTGAAATTTTGTAATTCAACTTAGTTTTGGAGATTCTCAAGGTTATGGCATGTGCGGAAATGAAATAAAGCCACAAACGCTGGCGTCTCTGGGCGTTTATAAGCATTGCAATGTACCCAACGATTTGTAGCTTGGATGGACAGGCATTCGATAATATGAGTGAGGAAAGTGGAAAAAAAAATTGTCGTTAAGAAATCGTTGCGGCCTGTTCCAAGTCAAGGCATGGTTGAGCAGGTAACATGGTGGCTTCAGACCCCAGAGAGGTTACCCAGGAAATGCCTTCAGTCCCGAGAGAGAGAGAGAGAGAGAGAGAGAGAGAGAGAGAGAGAGAGAGGTGGCCGAGGATGCACCTGATAAAGGATATAATTAAATAAGCCGTTAATTATCTTCAAAAGGGGTGTTTTAATTAACCCAAACACCCAATTTCACTCTTGCACTTCCTTGGAATCCCATCGTATGCATGCAAAATTTCAAGCTGCCAGGTTTCATGGTTTTGGAGTTATGGTGGGACACTCTGACACACACACACACCACACGCACACACACCACACACACACACACCACACACACACACACACACACACACACACCACCACACACACACATTGTCATTTATTAGTATAGATAAGTATATATAAAAATGTACCTTTACAGAACAAGAACAATACTATTGTGGTGGGGTGGAGGGGTTTCCACAAGGTAGCTATTCGGGATGGAGATCTCCCGGAAAGGGGGAAAATATACATCTTACCAAGCATCTCTGGTCATTGACTGCATATGCGGATAATGTTTACCATATGGTAGTTTCTCCCAAATAAACTTTTGTGATTTAGTGAGGTGAAGCTCTGCCAGGAGACGCTGGCACATTAAGGCCCATATATTTATTATGTACCGTATGCAGACATCGCAGAATATTCCCCTCCTCCCCCTTCCTAGCCCATACCCATTTCCCTTTCCTCCCAACACTCCGATATACAGCACTACAAAACCTCTTTCCCTTCTGCCCCACCAATCGTCTACTCCTCACACTCCCCCACTTTCCTTTCTTTCTGCTGTTATCCTCTTTTTAACTCCTCTCAATTGTAATTTTCTCCATTTCCCTCCCTCCCCACACCCAAACCACTGCTAAGTGCATATGTTGTAAATCGATGCCTGCTTAGTATACAAAATGATCTTCAAGTGTCGTCTTTCATTCGAGTTGACATGGACAGATAAAATATGCATTTACTACTTTTCTTAATTGCTCAAAAGTGTGTTTGACCACAAGAAATTTGTACGAATATTGCTCACCTGTGAAGTTTTTTTTCTGATCAACGACCCCCCTACCACACCTTGGTATGAGAGAACTGCCAGGATCGGGTCACCATGTGGCAGCCAATTGCATGTATCGAGCAGCATTTCCAGGGGCTTGCTTGGTGCTTGTTCACCGCTGCCATTTTATCCCCAAATCAGCAAAACAGTTCCAATTATGGACAGCTTGACAAAGGAATCCATAACCGCTGACTAAATGGGGGTAACAGCACCTCTGTCGCTCGCCAAGCAAGTTACCTGATTTGTTGAGAGGCTGGAAACGCAGTGGATCGAGCTATCGAATTGTTTATTGCGAACTATGTAAACGTGTCACGGAGAATGCAAAATGAATAGCGAGCTGGTGGCAACCTTGGCTGAAGTCTTCGCTCCTCCCTTACTGTCGATTTTGTATAAAAACGAAAAAAAATATTCTCAAGTGCATCTCTTTGGTCTCAGCATCAGTTATATGGCCTGTCCTCAACTGACCACATATTCCAATCCAGCACAGTTTGTAGCATCTGCACTACAGGACCAATTTACGCATTGGCGTCCGCAGCACTTCACGCAGTTCAAGACAATCGTACACAGCACTGTGAAGTACAGCTTCTCACTTTTGACCAGGTCTCCTGCATTCCTGGCCAGATGCAATACAGTCCCTCTCCCGAAACATCATCAAGTTTCATAAGAGAAGAAAGTTGAAGGCACTCACTTATTTAAAGACAGCATTCTCATCCCAGAATCGTTTTCTTTTCACCTCTTCAATAAGTCTAAACTGGTACAATATTTAAAAAAAGGAGAATTTTGCCCAGGAAGGCACCTCTGATACATAAAAAAATGAGGGACAGCGAAGCAGCTGAGACCAAGGAGGACATAATTTGGAACGGATGAATTAGATGACGTGGGCAAGATGCTCCTGGCAGGAAATGTAGGGCAAAATCCTCTCTGTCCAACCTCTATATCTAAGCTCCTGGATCTTGATTATATATTTACTGTTCTGAACGTCCTCACCAGAGGGCTTTTAAGACTTCGGGTGAAACGGGAGATTTCAAATACAAAATTATTCAGTCTACTGAACAGGACTGAGGAGGATGTGCATGTTCGGGGGCTGCCACAAGGAGAATTAAGAGCCGAGAAGCAGACATTGTCTTATGGAAGGGATTATGAATCAGGTCAAAGTGCTACCTTTTTGTTCAAAGCCTTTTTGCAAAATTATTCAGTGATTAATGAATGATAGAGGTGACTTTGAAGCATTTGCGCTATTCATTAGTGAAGTACGTGGGACGGCCTCCGCTCTTTTCTCTGTTATTGGTGCCACCGTTCATGTTAAGATGCAGACAAAAATTACAATTACTTTATCTTCCTTTAATTAATCATTCAAACAATCAACACTTCTTTCAAATAAATGGTTCAACAAAGGATCGCTTGCTATCTATTAAATACAAAGTGCTTTCAAGCAAAGCTGCTATGGAATTAGAAAGTCTTCTGCTGAGTGAAGGTACAATTTATTTGTATTTCTTTTTATGGAGATCGAGGCTCATGGAAGAGCTGACTGACAGAAACGTGACAGTGACACAGCGATGGAGCGGAAGGAGTTGGCATAAGTAGGGACGTACAGACAGGGCAAGGGAACCGAGTGAGCTGAGAAGACGAGGAACATGTAAGCTGACAGACAAGGTGACGAACGGGTTAAATGTTGAAAAGTGCAGCTGGACGGGAGAGAAGTCAGTGGGAATAGATTTAAGATTGTTAATAGGAATAGCGGGTCATAAAAGATGGCAATGACTCACCATTATAAAGGAGTCGAGAGAATAACATGATTGGACAGGCTCAGGTAGGCTATTCTACAGGTGAGAGAAGAGGGAGATAAGAGTGGAGGTGAGCAGTTAAGCTTGGAATTTGGGGAAGGTAACAAGGTTTGGGTTATCACTGGAAAAGTTTGGCCTTGTCGGGCTCATGTGCGACAAATGACTGAGATGGTTGGTCGGACAAAACCAGAATTGAGGCGATCTAAAATGGCGAGGCCACAAATCTATCCACTGTGGGAGAGGAACAGGCCTTGTACTCCAGTTTCCTGTTGTGTAACATGTTGAACTCAGAGATGTCCAGCGGAACTGTTCTGACCTCTTTCTTGAGGCCCCTATTACCATTGCTTCTTTTGGAATTTACTACCACTTATTTAATGGCCCCTATTATTCCCACCTTTTTGTGGAGTCGGCCATGGAAAGTTTTTGGCCCAAGTCTTGAATGGACCAGCTGGCAGGTGTGACATTCGACTGAAGGTGATTTGGGCAGGAATTTGTGATTCGTTCAGGGTGCCAGCAATGACTCTCATGCTCTTCATAAAAGAAACCTTGGGATATCGAATGCCCACCAATGTAATGTTAGTCGAAAGGACACCCAGCTTAACATCCATCTGAACGATGGTGCCCTTTATGATGCAATGCCCTGCCTGCGAAGCATCAATCTGACGGTTTATAGTCAGGATGTGAATCGAACCACAACTAGACAGCTCAAAGGTCAAACCTCTGCACAATCATGTCCGATACTTTGACTTAATTTGGAGGGAATTATTGATTCACTTTGTTCTTGGCAGTATCAATATATTACACGTTCTTAACTGGTAACATAAAGCTCTGTGTGTGTCAGAATGCACTACCTCTGCAGCAACTCTGAGCCACCATTTTGACCTAATAAGGTATGAAAGGAAAGGGTGGGGAGTGAAAGTGGGAGTACAGGGTGTATAACACAAGAACTACTATTACCACTAATATTACTCATTTCATGACTATTTACCCATATAATACAAGAAGTAGGGTAATCTTTTTATTCTTGAGAAAGTGAGAATAAAGGGACCGAGATTAATGGTGGAACTTCTAAAGATGAATTTAAAAAAAGCAACAAACCACACTTGTTGGGCCTGAGCAGCAGAAGCATATCTTCATTTTTGAATATCAGCTCCAAGTATGTTGCCTGTTGGTAAAAACCAATGGTCCAGTTTGATCCATTGTGCTGCAGCACATTATTAATGGGAAATTAACAACAGGGCAGAAGAGCGTTTTCAGCCACTACCGGAGTGAGTCTGACATTTAATTGCGTCACCTACAATGTTTTCAATGAAATTTGTTTGTCAAATTATCCAACTTACATACACAGTGCATTCTATTTCTGGGAGCTGCCTGCTGCCTCTTTTGGCAATCCGACTCGTCCTGTCCATTTCTTTTGTGCAATGCGCATGGGCCTTCTTGGTATAAAATATAATTAAAATGGGGACATGAGAGGTTACCTTCACAGAAAAATAATGATTGCAAGATGGAATCAGAATCAGCAGGGTAGAGTGTCAAAATGGTTTTGAGGACTTTAAGAGGTCACAGAGACCTCATTATAACACTGGGATATTTAGCATGGTGTAACTGTCAGTAAGAAATGGAAGTCTCACAGATGATGTCTGGATCTGAATTTGATTGAAACTGGACATGATATATGCCCACACCCATGCTTTGTGCATTGCTTTGCACATCTTTCCAAATGTTTTACTATATAAATAGTGTACAGTGTATTTAGTATACCGGGCGTAGTGGCGTGTGCCTGTAATCCGGCTACTCGGAGGCTTGGGTTGGAGGATCGCTTGAGGACGGGAGCTCTGCTCTGCGCTGGGCTGCGCTATGAGAGTGTGTAGGGCAGCCTGGAATCATGGCAAAACCCAATCCTTATCCCTGTGTCATAAGAGGCGACAAGGGTTGCGTCAGGAAGGGAATCCGGCATAAAACCTGTGCCAAATCAGTATGCGGATCATAACGGATGATCCGCTGTGGCGACCCCTAACGGGAGCAGCCGAAAGAGGAAGAAGAAGACAGTGTATTTAGTCCTGCAATTCTTTCATGAGAAAGTGATATATTCATATACATTGAAATTCATTATACATTGAAAAAAACACCAGCCTGGTGTTGGAATGTTGTGATTATCTCATATATACAGGGTGGGGCAGAGCAACGGGAGATTGAAAACAACTGATCTCTACTTTGCCAACATGATCGCAACTTTTTTGACTGATCAACTAGCTACTAGGTTTCCTCAAGTTAATGAGGCCAGTTGGTTTCAACAAGATGGCGCAATGTCTCACACCACCAGAGTGTTAATGGCCGCCATACGACTACTTTTTCCTAACCACATCATCTGCAGGAATAGTGACATCATTTGGCCTCCAAGATCCCCAGACTTATCAGCATGTGACTTTTTTATGGGGCACTTAAAAAGCAAAGTGTACACTCATCACCCACACAATATTGAAGAGTTGAAATAAAGACTTTGTCAAAAAATTTCCGGAATTTCTTTGGAGATGCTACGCTACGCCATAGGAAACATGTGTGGAACACTTGAGGAATGCATGTGCAGAGATGGAGGTCACCTCGAGGATGTGATCTTCAAGAAATAAATGGCATGCTATTTACTTCAAGATGGCATATTTGTAATTTGGTAAAATGTTTATTTAATTTCCGAGTTTTAAAATCACCCGTTTCTCTGCCCCGCTCTGTATAACTTTTTCAATGCCCTAAGCTAAGGTGTTTCAAAAGTCGAGAATCATGTGAAAAATTTTTTGGTTGAAGACTATGCCTTTCAGATATAGATAGGATGTTGTGGGCTGACATAATGATTCCCACATAGTCCAGATTTAACGCCACTTGACTTATTTCTTTGCAGACACACACACACACACATGTATGTATATCTAGACTAATAAATGTCAATGTGTGTCAGTGTCTCTCCTCCGTTACTCCAAAACCATGAAACGAGCAGCCTGAAACTTTGCATGGATACGAATAAACCTCCAAGGAAATGCATGAGTGAAAATCGGGTGTTTAGGTTAATTAAAACACCCCTTTTGAAGATAATTAACGGCCTTATTTAATTATATTCTTTATCAGGCACCATCCTCGGCCACCTTGTTCTTTATGGTCTGAAGGCGTTTCCTGTGTTTCCTCGCTGGGGTCTGAAGCTGCCATATTTATTGGCCTACTCAACCATGCAGATGAATTATTCAACAGAGTCGACAGTGATAGGACCAGGGGCCATAGCCTGAGAGTAAAGAAGAGGAGAGTTAAGATGGTAGTAAGGAAGGGGACTTTTACTCAGAGGATAGTTAATGCGTGGAATGGTCTCCCTGGAAAGGTAGTGGCAGCAGAAAAAGTAGAGAAGTTTAAATTAGAATTAGATAGGTCCTTGGAATTTACGGAGATAAAGGGGTAAAACGATGTTGGAGGGACTTTTATGTAGTTTGAGCATTGATGGGTGATTTTGTGCATGTGTACAGAGTGCTGTTGGTGGGGGTCTTGTCAAGGGGTGTTGTGTGGTTGATGTTGTATGTTTTTAACCAAGCTCATGCCCCCTCCCCTGAGGAGAAGAAGAAAAAAAAAATATATATATATATCATAATATATTAATTAATTAATTCGGTAAAATTGCATTTTCTTCCTTGGATCTTGTGTAGATAAATTAGTAGTGTGTTCCCGCAAGTATGATGGGCTGAAGAGCCTCCACCTGTGTTCGATTTCCTTGTATCCTTGTAACCATTCCTTGACTTGGAACAGGCCGCAACGATTTCATAATCATAAAGTTTTTGTTTTTTTGTCACTTTCCTCACTCATATAATCAAATGCCTGTTCATCACAGCTTTGAATTGCGAGGTACATTGCAATGCTTATAAATGCCCAGAGATGCCAGTGTTTGTGGCTTTACTTCATTTCCACACATGCTATAACCCCAAAATCTCTTAAGCTAAGCCAAATTACAAAATTTAAGCTCCTCATATGAACTTAGCAACAGTCCCAAATCCTAAAAAAGTTTTCATTTGTCTAATTCAGACATAGTTTGGACATTCAGACTTAGCTATTGCTTGCCAAGCCAACCGTCCACATCAACCATTTAATTGGAGTGCTAGCTTGATTGCTGAAGCCGCTTGTCGAGCACCATACAGTCGACGGCGGTACAGTTCCTGTCCCAATCGGGATGTACAGTCAGCAGTTGCCTCAAGGTAGAGGTACATATATGGGTATAGAGGTGACCCTCGTATAATGTGTGTTCTGATAACTCATTTTTGGTACAGCATGGATTTAATTCAACAGCAACAACAACAACAACTGCGCTACATCATTCTGAGTGAATCGTTCACTCACTGCAGACGCCTTTGCCACGCCACATCATTTTGAGTGAGTGGTTTGTGCTCTGTCATTCTGAGCGAGTGGTTTGTGCTCCGTTATTCTGAGCGAGTGGTTCGTGCTCCATTATTCTGAGCGAGTGGTTCCCGCTCCGTCATTCTCAGCAAGTTGTTCCTGCTCCGTCATTTTGAGCAAGTTGTTCCTGCTCTGACATTCTGAGTGAGTCATTCGTAATGAGCATGATCCCGACTGCATGAGAAGTTCCAAGGTGTGGAGGGCGATGGAGAATATCCTGAAATGTTACAAGGAGGCCGACGAACGGAAAATGTAGACAGCCACTCAAGTCTCCATTATGAAGTTCTTCAAAAAAATTCCAAGCGAAATCAGCCCCATTCATCTTCTGAGCCTTCACCCTCAACTGGACAGCCTGCCACACCTGAATAAGCCTGCCACAAGCAATAGTTACTGTATCCAACCCCAATCATGGTAACAGTTATTAAAAAGTAATTCATTTTAATGTTTTATTTGTTACATGTTTACTTACACATGTTGTTTCCTGCATTTTTGTCCCTTGCACTCCTCCACCACTCATCACTCCGCCACCCCTCGTCACTCCCTCTGCTTCCTCGCTCCCACCCCTCCTTGCTCCCTCGTCACTCCTCTTGCTTCCTCGCTCCCCCACCCTCCTTGCTTCCACCGCTTCCTCGCTGCTCCATCCTCCTCGCTCCCTCCTCCCCTACTTCCTTGATCCCCACCCATCCTCAGTCTCCCTACCTCCCGCTCCTCCACCCCTCTCTCTCCCACCTCTTCTTCTCCCCCTCTTTAGTATACCCATCGTCCGGATGGTGGTTATGTCTGACGGACCATCCCTCACACTGCCTTAACTTGCCATCCCTCACACGCCTTAACTTGCCCTCCCCTCATGCCTTCCCTTTACATATCTAGACACTGGCTATGTCCAGGCAGTGGTTATCTCCGAATGTGTCCAGACGGTGGTTACGTCCCTTACACTGCCTTCCCTTGTCCTTCCCCCTCCCCTCATGCTGCCTTACCTTGCCCTCACATCCTCACCCCCCCCCTCCTTTCATGCTCCCCACTCCTTCCTCGCTCCCCACCCTGCCTGATCTCCCTCCCTCCTCGTCCCCCTCCCTTCCCTCTCCCTCCCTCACCCTACCCTCCTTCTGTCTCCCTCCTCTTCTCTCCCCTCCTTACTTCCCCCCCTCCCCCTTCATATTCCCATCAGCGAAGCGACGGGTTGCATTTGCCAGTAACTAATATAACTGTGTTAAATAAGATGGTGTAAAATATGGTGCATCAATGGCGGTAAACTTCCAAAAAAAAGTTTGTTTGTTTTTCCGCAGCCTTTAAAACCTTCATTTTATTTCAATTGAATTATATACTTCAACACTATGGAACAAATCGCCTTCATGACACTTTCAAAAATCTTCCATTTAGCAGTCATACTGCACTTGAAAAAAAATCTATGCTGTCTCATGCCCTGAGGGCAGAGTAACTGTGAGATTCAGCATTACAGACAAATATGGTGGCACCAAGCGTATGGTTATCATTGCGCTTGTTATTGAAATCTCATAAACAAAGCTATTAAATATAGATCGTGCTTGGAAATGCAAAGCAAGAGTTGAAAAGACCATTCCCATGTCCTTTTTCTCAAGACTGCTTGGAGTAAAGTGTTGAATGAAATCTAGTTTTTCTATGATTTTCAGACGAACACACACAGACAAACAGAGAATGGCGTTGCAGGATAGGATGGGAGGTTGCACATGAGCAGGGTCAGGTTGGCCTCGGGGTATGGCATTCTAAATTAAAGAACAGGCCTCACGCACGTGTACACACACACACACACACACACACACACACACACACACACACACACACATCTTCACTTTTGGAGTCATCTATTTATTTTGTATGCCAACATGACAGAATTTTTTTTTACCCTCTCTCCTTTCTCCTCCTTCCCTTCTATTCCATCCCCATACTCCTATATCCTCCCAATCTTCCTCCCCTTCTTTTCCAAACTCTGCTCAGCTCCTTTCCTTCTCCTACCATCCTACATTGTCTTGTTTTCCTCAATTTACTTCCTACATATACGCACACATTAAAGAGCTACCTCCATTCCTATCCTCTTCCCTTCTGTTCCTTTACTCAATGTTGGCATTCCCAATTTCTTCCCTCGTCGTACCTTGCAATCCACGTGGCCCTGCAATCCAAGAGAGAGACATTATGGTATACAGTGAGTTTTACAGAGGCAATGTATTTTCCAGGAGAGTTTCTCACTCTGCCCATGTGAAATGGTGTTCAACATGTTGTGATGTAGTGTAATTGTATTTTTGTAATCCAATTAAAAAATAATAATAATAATCGCACCCCTGTCCGAAGGAAAGCGGTTCAGTTTTGCATTTAAATATGAAATAGGCAAAGTTTAGAAACGAACGAAACCCATGAGAGTTACTCTTTAGAATTACCCTTTAGAACTCTTTAGAATTATCCTTTAGAATTACTCTTTAGAATTATCCTTTAGAATTACTCTTTAGAATAACCCTTTTATAATTATCCTTAAGAATTACCCTTTAGAGCCATGAAGAACCCTTTGGAATTACCCTTCAGAATTACCCTTGAGAATGCTTTGGAATTATCCTTTATAATCCTTTAGAATTACCCTATAGAATAATTAATAACCCTTTCGAATTCCCCCTTCGATCCCTCTGGAATTACCCTTTAAAATTACCCTTTTGAAACCTTTAGAACCCTCTCGAATTGCCCTTTAGAATTACCCTTTAAAACCCTTCAGAATTACTCTTGGAATACTTTAGAATTACCCTATAGAACTCTTTAGAACCCTCAAGAATTACCCTTTAGAATAACCGTTTATAATTACCCTTTAGAGTTACCCTTTAGAATTACCCTTTAGAATTACCCTTTAGAATTACCCTTTAGAATTGCCCTTTACAATTACCCTTTAGAATTACCCTTTAGAAAACGTTTAGAATTACCCTTTATAATTACCCTTTAGAATTGACCTTTAGAATTACCCTTTAGCATAACCGTTTGTAATTACCCTTTAGAATAACCATTTATAATTACCCTTTAGAATTGCCCTTTAGAA
>CM068959.1:43894336-43905547 GCA_035128595.1 Eptatretus atami | reverse complement strand
CAGACTCCATTGGTTTTTATAGCGCTTGTTTTATTTTCTTCGCCATGACGCGATGTCTGACATTTCACTTCTAGTGCGTACTAATATAATTATAAATTAAAGGCTGCCGCCAACGATTTAAATCATAACCCTACTAGTAATCGAAATGTTCCAACACACCGTCATGCCGAAGGAAAAAAAACAAAAAAAAACATAGAAGTCTGCACCCTATGGATTCCTCCTGTGTCAAACCACAATATTATTTTTATATACCAATTCCCCTAAACGCGTGCGAGAGTGAGCGCATCTAACAGTAGCTTAAGTTATAAACACGTTCCAGAAGTTCTGTGCTCACCGCAAACTTCAAATACTCTACATACGTCAATCAATGCGAATAGGAGATACAGTTACTCAATAATTTCAAAGCACGTACTACAAGTAGCAAATACGAAATACTCAATAGGTTAGAAAATAAGTTAATATCTCTTCTCTGATTTGAATCGTCGAGCGGCAGCCTTTTAATAGGCTACGCCACATGATCGTCGGCGATACGCTGCCGCACTATGCATAAGTTAGACTATCGTTGGGCATAAGTTGTGAACGCCGCCAACACGCTGAGCATTCGTTGGTATAAGTTATCGAAACGTTCTGTGTATGTTACTAATACGTTATGCATACGTCCAACTCGTTATGAATACACTATTATACGCCCCAAAACTGAAAAAAACATCAATAGTTCAGCGTACGCCAGCGTTTTAGATAAATTTTGATACGTTGCCATACGCTGGCTAAATCGTCAAGGTGTGACAGGGGCTTTAGAACCATTAAGAACCCTTTAGAATCCTTCGAACGCTTTAAAAATTACCCTTCAGTATTACCCTTTCAACCCCTTTAGAATTCGCCTTTAGAACCCTTCAGAATTAAACACGGTGGGTTAGAAAAGTTCTTCATTTTTGACGGACAGATGGAAGGAAGGGAATACCCAAATATTGAAGCGGCTTCACCGCTAAAAAAAAAAATTTTCATATGATACGAGCGCAACACCCAAGAGACAATGTCGCTTTCTTCCTTTGGAATCATTACCCCCGCCACCAAAAGTGGACGGAGGTTATGTTCTCACCCATTTGTCTGTTTGTCTGTGAGCAGTAAGATGGATTTGGCCGAAACTTGGTGGACAGGTTCGGTGTGTTGCCAAGGAAGAATGGATTCTACATTTGCGTTAAAAGAAGGAAAAAAAAGTCCAATTTTTGGTGACTTCACCATTGAGGATGAGGCCAAAAACTATACAGTATATAGGATAATGTTTCAAAAGGTTGTGGACGAGTTATGACAAAATTTGGTCGATGAGTGGGGAGGTGACACGAAACAAGCCGATTAGATTTTGGTTCAGGTCCGGATCCAGATCTGGCCTATCAGTTGGATACAAAACATAAACAGCCTGGTGGAACGATGTGCTTCTACCAAGTGCCGTCTAGCTTTAATTGCTTCAGCCATTATTGTGCTCGGCTGGATGACATTTATCAACAATTCGGTGGATGAACAATTTGGCGATTTTGTGGCCTCTTGATTTGGTACTTTTGTGATGTATTCTGGCATTTTTTTCATTCATGTAGTTATGAAAACGTTCGAGAATAAAAGGTATGACTTTTAAAGACATGACTTCACTAGTTTTTAAAAGTTTTTCAGCACATCATTTTGTACACATTTGATGGGGTGGCCATTTCTCCCCATCCCGTTCCTACATTTGGAGTACTACTGTACTCCATGATATGTATTTGTTTCTTCACTCGCAAAATGCTTCATGTGATCCTCTTGATATCTATACCAAAGCTTCTCATGCCACTATAGTGGGGCAACTTAGCTAAATATAGCATAACAATTGTGCATTTTGTGAGGAAAGCACCAAATTTGGCACACTAGTAGCCTATCATATTATGAACAGATTTGGATATTGGGCCATCTCAAAATTTTTGATGGCAGTGGAAAATGGCTGCCACAGCCATCAGCGGCTGAATTTGAGATGGCCCAATATCCAAATCTGTTCATAATATGATAGGCTACTAGTTTGCCAAATTTGGTGCTTTCCTCACAAAATGCACAATTGTTATGCTAAGTTGCCCCACTACTAGTAGTAGCATCAGGGGAGGTGGCAGGTTCGACTTTCATCTAATTGTGCAAAGGCAAGTCTGCATGTCAAATAAAAAATATTTACTTACATTTACTAGTAAACTAAGTCTTACAATCACAGCAATGAATCAATCGAATGTACCACACTCTTGGCAGAACATTGAAGCTACCGAAGCAGTTACTGAAAAGTGATGATTGGTGGTTTGCCATTGCCTTGCCAGCGGTCAGTCAGGGTAAAAATTGTTCAATGTGCTGACGATATTGTATAGCTACTCTTCGTGAAGGAAATCGTGGGATCTCCAACGTCCATGAAAGACCAGTTTAGGCAGACGATGATGGCACGCACACACTGACGCCACCCTGCATATGAAACACCAAGACGACAGATTACAGCTGGGTCGGGATTCAAACTCGGGCTCGACAACTCAAAGGCAGTGAATCGCAACAATAGGAAAGCCAAATCTTGAAGCTAATAGATAATATTTCTGATTGCAGAAAGTTAACTGAAATGCAAGAAACTTGGTTTCCGATGGACAAAAGTAGGAGTTCCTGTATGCCCCTTACATGAGAAATGTTGATAAATAAAGAACATACAGCCTACCGTTAAACAATTAACAAAGTTAACAAAGAACTATAAAATGCTCCAAAAAAAAAAAGCCTTTGTTTTTTTTCTTTCTTTTCCTCCTGCTCATTCCAAAGCATTCATTACGTGTTGTCGAAACATTTAGTCTAATATACTGCTCGCTTTACTGCACTTGTGGGTGTATTACGTAAAGCAGCTCAAGCTGGTTTGTTTACAAGGCAATCGATATCCCTTAAACACACCACGGGTGCATATATTTAGGGTCAGGAAATAGCTTAAACACCACCAACGGTTCGTTGAACCGCAGGGTCATGACCCTACCTTCAATCATTTGTTACGTTGATCACATCCTTGAGTTAGTGCTTTGTGTGAGAAAATGCATACTCGGACAAATGAGCGCGAGCATCAGTAAAAAGGTCGTCAGAGAGGTCACCCATCAACTTGGTGATGAGCACTCGATTGAAGTCCTCATGGTGTGCTCGCGGGCGGAATACAAGAGCAGAATGGTACAGGAACTACCCCCACTGTGGAATGTTGTTTTTAAAATTTTTTTTTACCATATCTTGCTTTCTAGGTATGATTTGAAAGACCTGTGACTCATATATTGTCATAAACACAACGTTGGTGGTTCATCTGCATTACCATTTCATGTTGGCATGTCAACACAAAACTGGGTTTAATCGCTGTTTGCTTTAGCTTAGTTATTTGTTATCTGATTCCCATCACTATTAATTCATCCTTTGAGACATGAAGTGATCTGAGAAAAGGGAATAATGGTATATATGGCATACAATCCCTCGTCTCAGCATTAATGGGAGGTCAGGGCCTTGTCCGAGGGTCGGTAGAGGTGAGACTGCAAACTCGTGACCTCAAAGGAAAATGCACAGAGATACCGAGTTGTGGTGAGGGGGACGACGTTTGACCCCTTGTTCCCTTTGCTGTCAGAAACGATTGATCAAGCATGGCAGGTTTTGAAATGCTTCATCTTCTCTTTCCACCCCTCTCGCATCCGCTACTCTGGCACATTCTTCCTTGCCCTCCTTTAACTCGAATCTCCTCGTATTCATCTCTAGATCCCGAGGTTCCTTCACCTACCCTGTCCCCAATTCTATCCTCTCTGACTCCTGATGTTTGCTTAACAATCATGCTTTATACTTGTAAATGTGGAGTGCTGTATTCGTTTGTTTTTGTTATTTATCACGTTTGTCTTTTTCTTTTTCAAGAACCATTGTGCGTGCAAGCACAAGAAATGATCTTTATGATGCATTTCATCACTTTGTCGGTGACAAGCCCAATAGGTTCGCATGCAATTGAGTTGCAGTTTTTATATTTTTATGCCTATGGTTCACATGGATGTTGTTTGCACTCCTTTTTCAAAAGTATTATTTCAATGCCCCTCCCAAGATGCTCTGAGGGCAATGAGACAATCACGAAATGCTGACTGCCATTATATGTGGATGACAGCAGGGGGGAGCAGGCAGGCAGATTTCCCCCTTCATGAAGATCATAAAGGAACCAGCGGGGTTCTTTTTCCTGACAATCCGATAGTGGCATGGCTATTTTCCTGATCCTAGTTCAGTTTCCGTAAGCTGGAGTCCGAATCCTTAATGCCTCTGCCTTCAGCTATATTTCAACTTCGGACTTTTGGGTTGCCATTGCGGCATCCTCACCACTAGGCCTTTTTGTGTGAAAAAAAAACCAACAAATTGTCAACTGTAATTGTGAAATCAGATCTCTCATTAAACATTTCACATTCATACAATTCTGTAAGGCTGCCTGAGCAAACAGATGAAGAAAGGTCCGAATGAGGAAAAGTTATCAACTCTACACTTGACCCATACTGGAATCCTGCATTTTGGCCAGGCTACCAGGCCAACCCCTCACCACCATGGCAAACGACATGATATTATTAATGAGTGTAAGCAAATGGGATTTAACCTCTCCACCAAAGAGTGGCCCATGCTTCCTGCTGGCACAGCATCAGATAGCAGTTTATGTGGAATCTGATTCCAATGGGAATTGGAACCCAGAAAAAACAACCAGCTTACACAAGCAAGGTGCCATATGCATACATACTAAGTATGCAAAATAGCAGTGTTTCGCAGGACTCTCTCCCCCAAATGTCAGGTCAGGTCAGGTATGGAAGCTTGTGCCAGAGCAGCGCGTCGCTGCGTCCACTTTCCGCCGGTACTCCAAGGGCCTCCGTCTGGCACCCCACAGGCAGATGCCTGGCCCATCCCCATCTCCTTGAGATGCCGATCAACCTGCTGCAACCACGAGGCACGTGGTCGGCCCATTGGCCTCCTCCACTCATGAGACTCCCTCGCTGAGACTCCCCAAATGTATTCCCCATAAATGTCATTTCCATCCCTTCCTTTTCTTCAGTCTGTTTTTCTTTTCAAAACCCCATCCCGAAATGCTCCACCGTCCTTTTTACTCTTCTGCAATGTTTCCTTCTCTCAATTTAATTTCTCTCGATTTAACCACCCCATGCCCCCCCCCCCCCTTCTACAACTTCAATCCCTATCATTTGCCCATGTATTCCTGTCGATGAAGTTGACCCCCCCCCAAACCTTCCCATCAATCTCTCTGTCCTGCTGCCTGGATATGTGTTACATAACATAAAAGACTAGAGAGTTCATCAAACACCTTACCCCGTGCTGTAGTGAGATGTGGACATGGGCGGGACATGCCTACGAGTGACAAATTTGATTGGTCGTGATGACATAAAATGCCGTAATATTTTGTTCAAGTACAGTTTTGAAAGTGTCAAAAAAACGTGATTTTTCAATACATCGTTCAAGTATAAAATTAAATTGAAATAAGGAAAGGATTTTAAAGGTTGGAGAAAAAAAATTGGAAGTTTCCTGCCATTGATGCAGCTTCTATAACACCACCTTATTTAACACTGAATATTAGTTATTTGTGCCTGTTGTTTGTGTCCTTTATGACGTCCTTATAAACAGTAAGCTTCCTGGTTGGAATTATTCTCACTTTTGTTTGACTGCCAGATAGACAGAAAAACTAAAAACATTATCTCACTCCTCCCTGCGCATGTGCAATCGGGACGAAGTCAGAGCCAAAGTACTGCTAAACTACAGGTTCGTTTTCTCATTCATGTTCAAAAAATAACATTCGATTGAAATGAAGTTGTTCCTTGATCATACACTGACGTTTGTAGACAGACAGAAGTGAACGGATTGCTTCACTCTACTTTTCGCTTCGCGTACGCGGGGAAAAAAAATTCAACATGAGTCGAACATACATCACAGATACCGTTATGCAACATTTGATGACTCGGAGTAATTCCTGTACATTTTGGTATCTAATTAATAGATGAGCTTGTATACATATCTTTTTCGTTGATCACGAGTTCTAATTGATGGAATAGGGAAGGAAAAACAAAAATAGACACGTAGAATGGTGGTATGCAAAAAAGACAATGTATATGGAGAAGGATAAAAAATGGAGAGGAAGTCAACAAAGTGGAAGAACAGGTCATTCGTTAATATAGTTAGGTGTTTATGGTGTAACACTTAGTAGCAACTCGTAGTAACTAATTCTGACATGATGGTGCAGAGGTAGTGCACTTATTTTAGTGCAGAGGTAGTGCACACACACACACACAGAGTCAGTGTCTTGTGTAGGGACAACCATTATTCAAAAAAACATGTAGGGATGGTTTCACATGATCATTTCTTGTGACCATCCCTACCTTGTTTACATACCTTTTGGAGTAACATCCCTATATCATTTTGATTTTCAAAAATGTAATATGTTGTTAAATGATATACAGTGTATTCATTGTTGATGATTATGCTTCCCCGGTGTTTTATCAGTTGAGATTAGAGAAGGGAGTGTTGGATGTGAGTAACATGAGTTGAAAAGATGTCGAAAGACTGGAAATGGTGAAAATTTTGTAGCCTTCTTCTCTGAATTCCGAAGATGCTGCTTTATTTTCTCGAGGAAGGGAATTTGTAAATCGAGCTGACACATTCTAAAATGCCTGTCAGGAGGTAAATGCATTGTTCAACAAGATGAACACCTGGGGGTTTCAGACAAAGATACAGTCAGTGATTGCACCTCGCAAAAGTGGTTCATTTGTGTGCGTTATTTATTATTTTTAACTTCACACTGTGTAAAGTGGTGGTAGGTATTGTGTAAAATTGAGATAACCTTAATACATCTTTCTTCAGTTCTTTGGCCCATCTTGTTTTGTTCCACACACAATGTCCTGTCTCACATCACAAGAACATAATCACAACAATTGCCTGCAGCAAATTTATATGGATTTTTTTGAAGGATGTATACTCATTAAGTTGTACTGTAATTTTGCTGAAAGCCACTTCTTAAATAACAAACAAACCCCATCGTGTTGTCTGTGAGAGGGTCTCGTATGCCATTTTCCTCTTTCAAAGTCTTTGCAGCTCAGCGGGGCTTCGTGCAAAGTTTTTCTGCAGATGGAGCCAATTTTCCATGTGCTTTGGAAGTTTCTTTCCTCTTGGGCCGACGGATCCATGCAAGGCTCAATAACATGCAAAACCTAGCTCATGTAGAGGTTGGTTAAACGAATACGTGAAAAATAATGTGTCGTGCACTACACGACAGGAAGAAGGCAAAATGTGCCTGTTGAGAGATGCCCCCCAACTATCTCCTTCGATGTATATCCTTCTTGCTCCTGGCTAGATGTTCAAGATCTTGAAAGCCCGCACCAGATTGCTTTCTAGCTGGCGGTGTAGCAAGCATTTTCAAATGGAAAATATCCAGTATGCTGAACTAAATGAGTGTGGACTATGCACAAGGTCTCCGGTGGAGAATTGTTGGAGAAGAGGGTTGGGGGGAGGGACTTATCCCACTTTTCCCAACTGGGGTATCTTGCCCCCCATCTTACTTGACAAAAAGGTCTCAATATGAAACAACATGTACCTGAATGCAAACACCAGTCATAAAAAACTGCAGTCTTCAAAGATGGATTCTTCCATTGCCAAATTGGTACTTCAAAGCGAGAATCCCAGCGAGAGGCTCCGCCAATGCTCCTTTCATTCATGCATGTGCAGCGCCAGGCTGCTGGCGATGCAATGGCCCCCATAGATGAGTGCAGGACGATATAGAATTTGCATCAGTGAGATGCATTTTAGTGAGAATAGCAAAAGTGTATGTTATAAGTTTATTTCTGCAAAGTGAACTATCCTGTTGGAAAACCATACTATATCAGTCTGTTGGTATTCCCTGGCTCATGAGGGCACCAGGTTCGAATTCCACATTCCAGCGCGTTTGTCCCATTGTCTACTACTGTCCTTGATGTCTGTTAATGTCTTTCTTCTGCATCTGATGCGTTGCGTTACAAGGTCCTCCATGAGCCTTAAATCACTGTTGAATACCTCTGTGGATCCAGAAGAAAGCCTATTACACCGGTTGTAACTGGGGATGAAATGTGGTTTCATCATTTTGACACGAAATCCAAATTAACGATGAAGTACGACCTGGAAGCAAACTGATTTTCCTCCATGGAAATTCCGAGTCCAAACCGTAGCTGTGAAGGTCATGGGCCCCATCTTCTGGGATTCTGAAGGATTATTAACAAATCACTGTGAGTGTGGGATGAAAAAAGGTCTCCAAAAGTTTTGGTTTTCATCACCTATCACTGGATCATTAACAGCCACAATTATTCCAACCTTCTTGTGGGGTCGTTGGGGGAAGGTTTTGAGCAAGTCTTTCACGAACAAACTGGCCACGTCTAACGTTCGACCGAAAGTGATTGGAGCAGAGATTTGTAATTTGTTGATGGTGAAGTAATCGTGATAAGGCATCTAAATGAGTCTCAGACAAGGGCAGAAGGGAGTCTCTGAGAGGTTTAATAGGAACACCATCCCATCATAAATACCAACAACTGCCCTCGGTACCCGTCAGGGCCTCGATAGGTGGCCCGCCGAGCCGCCAGCAGGAGGGGACCACCGCAAAGGAGGGGCCTCCCACATCAGTTTGGTCAGCGCCTCTGATAGGTGCCCGTGGAGCCTGCAGCAAGAGGGACCACCCGCAAAGAGGGGCCTCCCACATCAGTTTGTCAGGGCCTCGATAGTGCCGCGGAGCCTGCAGCAAGAGGGACCACCCGCAAAGAGGAGCCTCCCACATCAGTTTGTTCAGGACCTCGATAGGTGCCCGCAGAGCCTGCAGCAAGAGGGACACCCGCAAAGAGGGGCCCTCCACATCAGTTTGTCAGGCTCCGATAAGGTGCCGCGCGAGCCCGCAGCCAAGAGGGCCACACCGCACAAAGAGGGCCCTCCCACATTCAGAAGTTTGTTGACCCTTCACAAACATATTGCCAACATCTAATCTGTAGATTCTCATGAGAGAATGAACAATGCCAATTGAAAACACGAAAACAACAGACCTTTCATAGCACAGTTGTTTTGTTGTTGTGGAGGTTGTTGTTGTTTTATCCATTCTAAAGTGGTGGGAGGTTTCATAAAATTTCTCAACATAACTATCTCTTACCATAATTCACGGACCGGTGCTTGAGTGATTGTTTGTGGGTTTGTTTGTTTGTTTGTTTGTTGCGTTACTCCGACAGTTCGAGCCCAATTACAACCAGACTTGCTACAGATGATCAGCATAGCCCCAATTAATGTATGGGGGTGTTTTTATCTTTGCCGGTGGTCTTGGGGTGGGAGGACGATGCAAATTCTCAATGTAAATGTGTATCGTGTAATGCCACCTCCAGGTGGGGGAGGACATCACAAGTGTCCACCATTTACAGTTCCTGTCGCCACGTTTTTCAGTGCAGTGAGGTGTTTTGAATTATCAGCAGAAGGTATGTTTCTGCTTCATGCACGTAACCCAGGTTATTTATTTTTCTTCTACAGAGCTGTCACTTGCCTATACACCGCCCAAATAATGGTATGCGTCAGATGAACACGTTGCATGGTGAGAACAAGATCACCCGGAGGGCGGGTCGGTACCCTGCTGGAAATTTTAATTTCCGATCCGTCGGAAGTGTTTTGTATCCGCCCTTTCTCGCCGGCAGATTTGTCTTTATTGGGTGTCACGTAAGAACGGTGTCTGTATTTGTTGACCTCACGAGTGTTTGGATTTTGCTATATGTTTTTTTGTCATATAAACCAATTCTTAAACCTCTCTCCCTCCTCAAAATCCTGGTGGCGTCTCATCAAATCTGTTTCTGGTGTAGGTTCCCCCTCCATCCCCTCCCTTACCTCAAATGGTCGCACTGCTGACACCGCACGTGAGAAGGCTGAATCCCTAAACTCCGGTGTTTTGCATCGAAATCTTATGTCAAACCCATCACTTTCTCTACCCACCTGACCAGTCGCACCCAACTGTCCCTGGACTCTGTGTCCTTTTCTCCTGACAAGGTGGAGAGCTTGCTGTCAAACCTGACTCAGATTCTGCAACCGGTCCAGACGGCATCAGCCCACGTGTCTAAAACCGGCTCCTCTACTCTTGCTCATTCCTCTCTCTGTTTCTATTCACCCTCTCATTTGCTCAAGGTCATCTGGCCAACTGCTTGGAAATCAGCAACATTACGCTCTGCATAAAAAAGGTGCAAAAACAGACCCTGCAACTGCAGACCAATCAGCCCTCTCCAATCATCAGCAAGGTTATGGAATCCATCATCATCGCTTCAGACATTAAATCCTTCCTCTTCTCCAATGGCTTGATTTTCCAATCATCAATTTGGTTTCAGACCAGGTCACTCTACCGTGGATATGCTGCTTCTGCTTCCCATCAATGGATGGAGGTCCTCAATGCCAGACATGAAACAGAGCCATATCCTAGACATATCGCGTGTCTTCGATACAGTCTGGCACCCTGCCTTGCTCACCAACTCTCTTCCTATGGTATCAAGGCCATCTCCACTCATGGCTCGCAGACTTCCTCTCCTGTCGCAGTCAATGTGTGGCCCTAAATGGAGTTCTTTCATCCCCTCTTCCTGTCCAGGCTGGAGTTCCTCCCAAGGTAGCGTTCTGGGCCCTGTTCTTTTTCTGGTTTTCATCAATGATCTCTCCGACTCTCTGGAAAATCCTCTTTATCTCTGAGCTGATGACTCCACCCTCTGCCGTACCATCTGTCATTCAACAGACGCGGCAAGCAGCAGTTTCTTCTCGCTCACTGCAGATCTGGATAAAATCACAAACTGGTCCAACACGTGGAACATGTCTTTCAATCCGGACAAATCTCACACTCTCACTCTGTCTCTCCTAAAGGACCGTTTAGAACCCCCCCCCGCCCCCCCATCTACTTTTGTCAACAATTTTGGCCACAATTTTCTCACAACAATTTGGTTCTTTTCATTTTGGCCACCCCTTTGTCTGTATTTGTGTCCGTGTGCGAGGCCTCGACCGTAGGAGTTATTTATTTATTATTGTTATTATTTCCTTTTGCCTTATTGTCTTGTAAATATTTGTGTATGTTCATTCAATGTATTCCTTTTGAAGAAATTGTATTCGTGTAATTGTGGGTTTGCGGATAAACCCCCTGTGTATCTGCACCATTCCTAGTACTTC
>CM068959.1:43891289-43894326 GCA_035128595.1 Eptatretus atami | reverse complement strand
GCCATTGCCCTCCGCCATGCCCTTCGAGCATGGGTTAAAATCTCCGTCGATCAACGTGTCCACCTCCTCTTAATAAGGAACCGCCCAGGCGTCCCGGGAGGTTGGCGGTGTTAATTGCCTGGTGACCACAAATTTGGGTCAGGGGGGTTAACTTGGGCGACATATGCTTTCCCATTGATTTGGGGACCATTGTCATATTATCTTCACAAGCTCCTGGAAGACCGAATGTAAATGCTGTGACCTGTGCGACTGAAGCACTTGAGGTGCTGGTTAGCTTGTGGACTACTGGATATTTGGAGTGGTCGTCCACAATTATGAGAAAGTCCTCACCATTCAATTCAAACAGTTCAGTTCCTAGCTTGGTCCAATTTGTGATGGGTATTTTGTGAGGCTCAAGTGGTTCCTTCTGCTGCTGAATCTGGTTTTCTTGGCAAGTTTCGCATATGCCTACAAACTTGGTTGTGTCGTCGTTGATTTTTGTCCAGTATACAGAATTGCGAGCAAGACTTCTGGTCTTCTCCACTCTGAGGTCTCCAAGGTGAAGTTTGCTAAGTATGTCATCATGCAATTAATCCAGTATGAGGACTTGTCTTCACTTGAAGATGACACCACTAGAAACTCCAACTTCTTTCCTGAATGACCAATATGGCTGCAAGTCTCGCGGAAGTCTAGATCCGCCACTGAGTGATCAGGTTTCCCTCTCGATGTTGACATTGAGCATTCGCGGATTAATCACTACTTAGTGGTCAATAAATAGTTGTTGGACAACAGACGTGAAGGTTTTAGGTTGTCAACAGTTTTGCAAATCATTGACGCTCCTTTTGTGGATTGGTTATTTTTTTTATGTCATATCCATTTCTGAGATGCAATCTGATGAAGTTCTTATAGGTAGCGTTTTGTGAATACAGTGCAAGAAAGGATTGGTCACATTCTACTCAGTGCTCGGTGTTACTTCATCCTTTGGATAACATTGTGCCGGTTATGCCTTTTTTTGTATTGAGATCGGCGTTTGTTGGCTTCCAACCGATAAATTACATGGTTGGACAATAGTGTTTTAGGCATGGTGACAATTGGAGAATCAATAAGACTTGTGAACAGGACTGGTCCTGTTTGTGACAGAATCGGTAGGGTCATATGTGGAAAAGGAATAATCAGGAAACTTATCTTCGAGAAAGAAGTGAAAAACAAAAATACTCAGTCAGTGTAATTTATCCTTTTTTGTGTATGGTACCTATTATGTATATTTTGTGGTGTAAAAACAAAACATTCTGATAACGTATGGATGACCTGCATGCTGCATGTTTTAAAGTAGAAATTAAATTTAAACAAGCAAACAAGCAACATAGCAAAAAAAGGTTTTTTTTTATGTTAAATTGCGAATTATACGGTGTGTCGATAATAGGTTTCGTACCAGATGGAGAACTGTCTCTACTTGACTTGCAATCAGACATCGTTACTCAGTATTGTTTAGTACTCTATTGTTGATTACTGCATCACTATCTTATACCTTATACCTTTGTGGTCCCACTACTAGGCCTGTTGAAGGATGGACTTTTATGTTGTTTCACTCTCCAGTCTGTCTGTGAACAGGATTTTCTCAGGAGATTTGTGGATTGTGATTTGGAACGAAAAAATTGGGAGCATTGGGTGATGTGTACATCAGCCCGAGAATGATTAATTTTTGGGTAAGATCCGGATGCGATCCTATGAATTGGTAAAAGGATTTCTTGTCTGATCCTATGTGGAGAGAGGGGGCCAAAGATACGATATATATTTTATATAGCATGCATGGTATAAAGAGAGGTGTGGACAAGGATCTTTAGGCAGCCTTTAACAATGAATAGCCGAACACATGAGACTACAAACTGGCTAAGGATAAAAAATTTGTTGTTTGGCAAATCATTCAATGGTCCATTTATCTTGCCGTTCTTTATTCTGAGCGGTCGCCTGTTTTCTTTTCCACGGTTTTTGTGCCATCCTTTTCTGGAATGGTTTTATAGGGTCTGGATTCGGTAGTACCAAAATGGGCACATGAATGGCGCTACTCTGATTGGCTGTCTATAACTTTTGGTTTTGTTTTTCAGCGAGAAGCATCGCACGAGTGACAGTCCGACACGATCAAATTTGCAATATATTTATGCGTACATTTTGATATTACAGCCCCGTCGTATGTAACCTTCCAATGGCCTTCCCGTCAATAAATTTCCCTTCTCCCCCATCCAATCGATTAGTCGGCTCCTAGATGTTGTGCTTCCTTCCAAAGTTGACCCCTATACCGCCTATTCCTTCAAGTCTCATTGAACGTGTCCCACGATATAATATTGCTAGTCTCTGCCCAGTCAACTTTCACATCGAAGATGTACAGGTCGGTTGTCTCTACGGTCTTTTCCTATCCTCCTTGTCCTTTATCTACGTTCTGCACACTTCTGTTCCCTTCCATGCTCTGGCTCTGCCATTGTATCTTGCCTGCCTAGTTCTGCGTGTTTTTTTTGTTTGTTGTGGTTTTGTGTTTGGTAGGGTGGGTTTTGTTGGTCTTTGGTGGTTGGGGTTGTTGCATTTTTTTTGGAAGATGGGTGGTTGAGTGGGTGTGGGAGGTGCGGTGGTTTGCTTTTGGGTTTTTGTTATTGTTTAGGCGGGCACACGTCTGTTCTAACCCCTATATTTTTACCCCAACCACCAAAGGTGACGAAGTTAATGTTTTCACCCTTGTTGTCTGTTTGCCTGTTTGTTAGTTAAGAAAATCAAAGTTTTTATGACACGTCCCGACTGACAAAAGTCGCTGGTAGGCATTATGTTTCAGGTAGTTCCACGTCTCCATCTATCTTCCTGTCTGTCTTTCCCAGCCGTCCATTCCGTAGATCAGTTTTGTTCCCGAAACTTTATTTTATTTAATTATTTAATAACTTTAAGAACAGCTGAAGGGATCTATCTAGGGTTCAATGACTTGGACTAAGGTATGTTGTTTGATTTATGATATTAACATATATTAAACTGGGAGTTAGCATTTTTTAGGGGTCGAGTGTTCAGTGTCAGGTAA
>CM068959.1:43883789-43886289 GCA_035128595.1 Eptatretus atami | reverse complement strand
GTGCATGGCCCCATACAGGCATCTAAAAGAGAGGATGCGTTCACCACACTAGATGCCATCTGGCTTGACATCCAAGGAAAGAGACACCTCAAGCCGAAGACTGACATTGGTCCAGTGCGAACACCCTCACTGAGAGTGTTCTGTTTATGAATAGCACCATTTTGGTGCAGGGGGGAGGACGTTGCGAACTATCAGACAGATGTGTGTGGTCGCTGAGACACACCCAACCAGCCAAAGCAAGGCTCACAGCCGACAACGGTTCTGAGATCAGATGACTCAGGTGTATACAAATCATTGCAGATATCAGGATTTCAAAATGGTCCAATGAAAGAACCTATGATGTGGACGTACATGGCCCAGTGATAGCCAGTTTACCTGCATGCAGGAAGCTCAAGGTAGTTACCATCAATACTGTCAGTTCACCATGAAGATAACAGATGGGGAAGCAAACACACCGTTTCCAATGCCCCACAAAGATGTGACCAACCTTCTCACCTCAAGTGACATCCCACAGGAGATTGCGACTTGCACGTAGCTCACCAATCAACTCTGTGGAGGCCTCAAACGACGGTTCCCAAAACAGTTTGACGCACTTGGAAACTTCAAGATTACAGTTGATCTTCACATCAAAAGAAGACTCGAAACCAAGCATTGATGCTCCACACAAACGTAGCATACATTTGAAGCCTAGGCCGAGGCAGAGCTTGACAAGATGAAACAAGACGGTGTCATATGACACATCACTAACATACTGATTAGTGTAGCTCCCTTACCACAAGTGTCAAGAAAGATGGTTCCTTAAGGCTATGTCCTTAAGTGCCAAATCAAAGTGAACCAAATCTATTTTTTTCGGCTCGGTGTACTCAGACACTGACATACACCCAGACCCCGGATGAGTAGAGGACATCGATGCAATTCCCATCCACAAGACAAGGAGGACCCACAGAATTCTGGGCTCATGAACTTTGTCTCAGCATACATACCCAATTTCGCTAATAAGGTTCTGCCTCTGCAAGAACTGCTGTGCAAGAATGTCCATATTTATGGCAGAAGACCACCAGGCTATACAGAGACATGACAGAATAAATAGACACCTTCAATTTTCATTCATCTGCATAAAGCAATTTTACTCAGTGATTTGTACTAATATTCAACTATTTATTGCAGAAACGAGTTCCTGGGTCTTGTATGACAATTACTCTGCCTCTAACCCGGACACACAACTTTGCGATTTGAAGCGGACGAATTGTTGGTCAATCGGAAGTGTGAGTCAGCCAGCGTCAGATAGCTCAGAAACCTTGGCATTCCACTTTCTAGTGCAATCGGTGATTGTAAATTCACCAACGAAGGCAAGGAATCCCAGCTTCCTGTTATGGTCGACCTGGTCCTCAGAAAGGTGTCTTCGAGCTGTCAAGCGGTTCATTGAGAAAACTCCCCATTGCAAGGCAGCTGATGTGCAGAGGAGTCCAAGTTAGCTCAAGAAACTGTTTGGCTTCATCAACTGGGCTACTATGAGAGCAGCTAGGAGAAAACCTCTTCTTGGACCAGCCAACATTCAAAGGAGAAAGAAGTGGGCTGATGAGATGGCCACGAGACCCTTGGAGTTTTGCAAACTGTCATTTTTCAGATGAGTCCCAATTTGCTCAATTTTCTGACAATAGACACGTATGGGTCTGGAACTTTCCAGTCAAGAATTCTCTTTGAACCGATTGCAGCCAACTGTCAAACATGGTGGTTTCAGTGATGGTGTTGGTAGCAATCGAACACTGGCCGGTCAGAGCTTTGGAGTGTGTTGGCAACATCAACTCTACGATTATACATTCTATCCTTGAGGATGACGTCTCCTGTCTTCTCCACTGGTCAGAGGTCAAAAACAACACTCTGTTCATGGAAGATGGAGCTCCATGCCACACTGCACAAAGGACCAAGAATGCAGGACAGAAATGGGATCAAGCAACTTCCATGACAAGTTGTCTCCTGACATGAATACCATTGAACACCTCTGGGCCATATTGTATCGAGCTGTGCGGAAAAAGTCCAGGAAACCAACATCACGGGCAGAATTGCTAAACCTTTTGCATGAAGCCTGGGCAGAACCACCAAAGAAAATTTCAGAACTCTTTAGTTCTACGCCTAAAAGAGTAAAACATTGAAATCTGCAAATGGCAAGTCTACCAAATACTCGTGTATGTATTAAAATGGATCAAATGTTAAATAAATAAATTATTTTAAAATCATGGTGTCTATTTACTTCTGTCATGTTTCTGTTGTATAATATATATATAGAGTATATAGATATACAGTATATATATTGGGTGGTCTTTGCTCTAAAGTACTCAATCTCTGCTGAATTTTGCCTGGAATACTAGAATCCAGGAATACTGACCACCCTGGAAATCGATGCATCTCAGAATGGGCTTGGGCACGTCTCTGCAAAATGGCAAGCCAGTTGCATTGCATCAATGAGTCTATCCACTGCCCAAGCCAACTATTCGAAATC
>CM068959.1:43866413-43877825 GCA_035128595.1 Eptatretus atami | reverse complement strand
AATGCCAAGGTTCTGAGCTATCTGACGCTGGCTGACTCCACCTTCCGATTGACCAACAATTCGTCCGCTTCCAAAATCGCAAAGTTTGTGTGTTCCCTGGGTTAGAGGCAGAGTTAATTGTCATACAAGACCCAGGAACTCGTTTCTGCAAATAAATAGTTGAATATTAGTACAAATCACTGAGTAAAACTTGCTTTATGCAGATGAAATGAATAAATTGAAGGTGTCTATTTACTTCTGTCATGTCTCTGTATAGCCTGGTGGTCTTCTTGCCATAAATATGGGACGTTCTTGCACAGCAGTTCTTGCAGAGGCAGAACTTTATCAGCGAGATTGGGTATGTATGCTGAGACAAAATTCATGAGCCCAAAGAACTTCTGTGGGTCCTCCTTGTCTTGTGGAGTGGGAATTGCATCGATGTCCTCTACTCATCCGGGGTCTGGGTGTATGTCAGTGTCTGAGTACACCGAGCCGAAAAAAAATAGATTTGGTTCACTTTGATTTGGCACTTAAGGACATAGCCTTAAGGAACCATCTTTCTTGACACTTGTGGTAAGGGAGCTACACTAATCAGTATGTTATGTGATGTGTCATATGACACCGTCTTGTTTCATCTTGTCAAGCTCTGCCCTCGGCCTAGGCTTCAAATGTATGCTACGTTTGTGTGGAGCATCAATGCTTGGTTTCGAGTCTTCTTTGATGTGAAGATCAACTGTAATCTTGAAGTTTCCAAGTGCGTCAAACTGTTTTGGGAACCGTCGTTTGAGGTCCTCCACAGAGTTGATTGGTGAGCTACGTGCAAGTCGCAATCTCCTGTGGGATGTCACTTGAGGTGAGAAGGGTTGGTCACATCTTTGTGGGGACATTGGAAACGGTGTGTTTGCTTCCCCCATCTGTTATCTTCAATGGTGAACTGACAGTATTGATGGTAACTACCTTGAGCTTCCTGCATGCAGGTAAACTGGCTATCACTGGGCCAGGTACGTCCACATCATAGGTTCTTTCATTGGACCATTTTGAATCCTGATATCTGCACATGATTTGTATACACCTGAGTCATCTGATCTCAGAACCGTTGTCGGCTGTGAGCCTTGCTTTGGCTGGTTGGGTGTGTCTTCCAGCGACCACCACACATCTGTCTGATAGTTCGCAACGTCCTCCCCCCCCTGCCACCAAAATGGTGCTATTTCATCAAACAGAACACTCTCAGTGAGGGTGTTCGCACTGGCACCAATGTCAGTCTTCGGCTTGAGGTGTCTCTTTCCTTGGATGTCAAGCCAGATGGCATCTAGTGTGGTGAACGCTTCCTCTCTTTTAGATGCCTGTATGGGGGCCATGCACAGATCAGAGATGATGATGGAGTCGAACGAGCCAGCCTGTGATTGTTCATCATCGTATTCTTCTGTTTGGTAGTACCGTTGCATTCGATCCTTTCTCATGATGTCCATGTGCCTTGGAGTTTCACAGCTCATTGGTGTCGCTTCTTCTGCGCAGTTTTGCTTTTCCACGAGACGAGTTTTAGGCAAGTTGCTTCTGCGTTGTTTACGCATTGATTTCCAGTAATATTTTGCCGAGTGACCCATTGAGCCCCATGCTTTGCACGTGTCGTTGTAAGTGGGGCACCTGCGCTTCTGGTGCATAAGACCGCAATTGGTGCCTGCGTTAAGGGTTTGCTGGAAAGCATCCACTGTAGCACTGTGTCTACAAGGGTCTGTAGGCACTTCTTATTGGCGGCCACGACCTCAAGTTTGTGGCCCTTGACGAGTAGCTCATCAATCGTGAAACCTATCGGTTTGTCGAGCAGGTCTTTTTGAAATGCATCAAACTGAGTGGAGGCAACGACCGGCTCGAGTACACGTTCATTTAGTTCTGCAGGCGGAAAGTTGCAGTGTTTGGCCTCATCGCGACATCTCGTGACAAACTCGTCCAATGCTTCGTTATGCTGTTGCCTGCATCGCATTATCTCTAACCTATGAATGTGAAAATTAATCTTTGTATGTAGTTGGTTTTCAAATAACAACCATAATTTGTTAGGGTCATTCTGGTCATCCTCACCACAGACGGTGCCGGCAATAACTCGCCCTAATCTTCATTAAAGACACCGAGGTATCTTCATTGAACGTCCACCTGAGCGGCCTTCCAAGGGACGGTGGGTGCATCTGCCTGCCTGTGAAACACCAGGGTGGCTGTTTATAATTGTGTCGAGATTCGAACCCAGGTTTGGTAGCACAGAGACGAGTGGGCACACTTCGAAGCCATCCAGCCAGCTCAACGGTTCCATCAGCCGAGAATTGCAGAACATTTCTTTGTTTCGAGGTCTTGAAACTGGAAAGCCATTTCGATTTATCGCACACGGCATGATGACTGCAAGGGACAAACTATATGTGTTGGGCCTTCGATGCCAATAACAAGTTGCCTTTCAAAAATCATTGTGGTCAAGGCCTAGCTGCAATGAATCGGTATCAAAGGCAAGAAATCAAAATGCTCTTTTGATGCTGCTCAAAGAGTGCCGCCGATCACGTGGGCCGCGCGTCACAAAGGGCCCTTTGTTTAACAGAATCGAAACAATGGGCGGAAAATGGTGGTATTCCATCCGACAGAGAGACGTTTGGAGACTGGGATTTGCACCTTTCAGCACTGTTTATTTGTTTCTTTCACCTTCCTCACAGCTTTACACACACGGTTTTGGTGAAGTCGTGGTTTGTGTTTGGCCTTCGTTAACAAATCCCTCGGGGCTTTTCTTTGCCGTCCATTACAGTATCAACATGAGGACCCATTATTGTTCACTTGTATGATGAAACAAGCAAAATTATATTGATGTTTTGGAACATTTGTACCTGACTGCAGGAAATAATGAGTTGTCTACATATTACCTACGCAAAATGCCAGAACATTTGCTACCCCGTTCTCTATTATATTTGTCTCGATGTCGTCCGCCCCCTCATCCCCCTTGTGCACAAACAGCTCAAAAGGCAACCATGTGACCCTTGAGCTGCCATGTCAGCCCTGTATTTCATTGAAAAGCAATAATTTGGATTACAAAGTCAACTTATTGTGCCCAGTATCCTCAGGGTGTTTTTTTTTGATCTGCCTACAAGATGCAGCCATATTTTTGTTTCTGTGTGACAAAATATAACTTTTACAATGTCGATGCATCATAATCAGTGATCTTCATCAATGATCTCTCAAACTCTCTTGAAAATCTTCTTTATCTCTTTGCCGATGACTCCACCCCCTCCCGTGACATTTCTCATTCTTCAGACAAGCAGGCTGCAGCGTCTTCCCTGTTTTCAGATAATAACAAAATCACAAACTGCTCAAACACTTGGAATGTGTCTTTTAACCCTTGAAGTACCTCTCTGTCTCTCTTCTCTCTCATCTCTCTCTCTCTCATCTCTCTCTCTTTGCTCTCTCTCGTCTCTCTCTCTCTCTCTCTCTCTGTCTCTCTCTCTCTTCTCTCTCCCTCTCTCTCTCTCTCTCCTCTCCTCTCTCTCTCTCTCCCTCTCTCTCTCCTCTCTCTCTCTCTCTCTCTTCTCTCTCTCTCTCTCTCTCTCTGTTTCTCTCTCTTCTCTTCTCCCTCTCTCTCCTCTCTCTCCCCCCTCTCTCTCTCTCTCTCCTCTCTCTCTCTCTCTCTCTCTCTCTCTCTCTCTCTCTCTCTCTCTCTCTCTCTCTCTCTCGTCTCTCTCTCTCTCTCTCTGTCTCTCTCTCTCTCTCTGTCTCTCTGTCTCTCGTCTCTCTGTCTCTCTCTCTCTCTCTCTCTCTCTCTCTCTCTCTCTCTGTCTCTCTCTGTCTCTCTCTCTCTGTCTCTCTGTCTCTCTCTCTCTCTCTCTCTCTCTCTGTCTCTCTGTCTCTTCTCTCTCTCTCTCTGTCTCTCTGTCTCTCTGTCTCTCTGCTCTCTCTCTCTCTGTCTCTCTGTCTCTCTGCTCTTCTCTGTCTCTCTGTCTCTCTTCTGTCTCTCTCTCTCTCGCCTTCTCTCTCTCGTCTGTCTCTCTCTCTCGTCTCTCTGTCTCTCTGTCTCTCTGTCTCTCTTCTCTGTCTCTCTCTCTTCTGTCTCTCTGTTCTCTCTGTCTCTCTCTCTCTCTCTCTCTGTCTCTCTGTCTCTCTGTCTCTCTCTGTCTCTCTCTGTCTCTCGTCTCTCTGTCTGTCTCTCTCTCTTCTTCTGTCTCTCTCTCTTCTCTTCTCTCTCTCTCTCTCTCTCTCTCTCTCTCTCTCTCTCTTCTCTCTTCTCTGTCTCTGTTCCCCATCTCTTTTCTTAACAATCATCTTCAGGATGTTTAGTCATTCAAACTCCTGGGTCTCACCATCAGCCAAGGTCTTTCTTGGGGAAACCACATTTAAAAGTTGGATTCCAAAGCCAGCCGCCAAATGAACATCCTCTGGCATGCAAAGTTCTTACTTGACACATAAACTCTTATCCACCTCCACAACTTGATGGAGTATTGCTCTCCCCTCTGGGCTGGCTCTCCTAGTGGTTGAATCCAATGAACAAATATGCAAATCCTCTTCAAATTTCAAGTCAATCGGATGAAAATTGACAATTTTAGAAATTTGGCCGATGTCGGCTTTCGCCTATGGTTACCTCAAAAATACTTGTTCATTGAATTCAGTAAGCTGATTTGCAAATCCTCTTCATTTTAAGTCGATGAGATGAAACTTGAGCATTTTAGAAATTACACCTAAGTTGACCTTTTGGTCGATGTTCTCAAAACTAATTGGCTGGTTGAATTCAGTGACCTAAATTATAAATCCTCTTCAAATTTCAAGTCAATCAGATGAAAATTGAGGATTTTAGAAATACCACCTAAGTTGTTGACATTTTGCTCTATGTTGACCTCAAATAATTGGTGGTTGATTTCAATGAATAGCAACTCCACTTCAAATAAAGTCAATCGGATGAAAATTGAAAATTTTCTGAAATTCAGCCCGTGTTGACCTTTTGGCCGATGTTGACCTCAAAAATAATTGGTGGTTGACCTGGTTGATAAAAAGTTATGCAAATCCTGTTCAATTATCCTCGTCAATAGGATGAAAATTGAGGGTTTTAGAAATTTGACAGAGTTGTTGACCTTTGGCCTATGTTGATCTTTTGACCTCAAATACAAAGGCTTCTTACTTATGACGAACTCTACCATGTGATGAAGTTTCGTGAAATTGGTTTAAAATTGTGACCTGTAGTTGATTGACATGCAACCAGACAGACGACTAACACACAGACCAACCAATATACTTGAAAATCTTCGATTTTCGCAAGTAACAGACAAACAAAGAAGAAGGCTTCAGAGTGCAGCTTCAAATTTTGCAAGTAACAAACAATAAAGACGTCGTGCAGAGCATGATACTTGCAAAATCCCCCCCCCCCCCCCACCCCTCTCCTACCCCCCAACAAACGTTGCCATGGATACATCAAATTATCCATCTCATTAACATTAAAATTGACGATCTTAATCAAAGCTCAGGTCAATTGGATGAAGTTGATTACTTTTCAGATGATATTGATAATTTTGGAAGTTTGATCTTGAGTTGGCCTTTGACCTTTTGACCTCAAATATGTGTTTCAAATTCAGTGACCCAACGTGGAAATCGTGTTTAACTTTCACGTCAATCGGATGAAAAATGATTTTAGACATTTGACCTCAAGATGACCTTTGACCTCAAAATCAAGAGGCTTCTCAGTTGGGATTATCTCTACAACTTGGGAAAGTATCATGACGATCGGTTTAGAATTGTGACCTGTCGGTGATTGGCAGACAAACAGACAAACAAACAGACAGAATAACAAAATCAAGTGACCAATATACTTGCAAATCTTCGTTTTTGCAAGTTACAGACAGACAGGATAAAACACGCGACCAACCAATATACTTGAAAACTAGAACGGCATTCTTCGATATCGTGACGTTGATAGATATGCTTCCACCCACATTATTACATCATTATACATATTGTACCAAGTTTGATATAAATCCCTTACCTGACATGACCTCTGATCCCATAATCTAATCGGTTTATGTATATATCATTACACATACTTAGTCCAAGTTTGATGTAGATCCCTTCAGCTGTTCTTAAGTTATCAAGGGAACAAAAACCGATCACGGATGGACGGCTGGACAGACAGACAGACAGATAGATGGACAGACGTGGACAACCTGAAAACAATGCCTCCAGTGACTTTGTCATCGGACGCATAAAAACTTTGATTTTCTTAACTAACAAACAGGCAAACAGACAAACAAGGGTGAAAACATAACTTCCGTCCACCTTTGGTGGTGGAGGTAAAAAATAAGGGGTTAGTAACAGACCGTGTGCACCCTACAGAAACCTATCAGGGGCAAGATCAGGGGGCAGAGCATGGAAAGGGCAGAGTGTGCAAGACCAGAAAGGAGGGGGTAGAAGACCGTGAGACCACCGACCTGTCTCTGATGTGAAAGTGACTGGGCCAGAGACTCAGCTTTATCGTGGGACAGTTCAATGACCTTGAAGGAAAGGGGTTGGGGTCAACTTGGAAGGAGCCAATGGAGGTATAGGGATGGATGGGGTGAGAAGGGAAATATATTTGAGAGGAGGCAATTGGAGTTAATGGACGGGGCATGTAATATCAAAATTACGCCATAAATATATTGCCAAATTTGACGTGTCGACTGTCACATGGATGCGATGCTCCGCTGAAAACCAAAAACCAAAGTTTGACAGAATCGGAGCGCCATCAGCTGCCCATTTTGGTATAGTACAGTATAAACTCAGAGGTGGCACACCGTGGAAAAGAAACAGGCGAGTCGGTAAAGAACGGCAAGAAATGCAATGGGTGATTTGCCAACAACAACATTTTTTCCTTAGCCAGTTGGTAGTCTTGTGTTGGCTTCATTGTTAAGGTGGCTGCCTTAAGATCCTTGTCCACAACTTTTTGAAATGTCATGCTATATTATATATCGTTTTTGGCCCCATCTCTCAATGGTGAAGAATCACTTTTAAAATTCTAGGATCAGCATCCGGATCTTCACCAAAATCTAATCATTTAGGCTGTGTCACATACCCAAATTCTCCACCAAATTTCGTCCGAATCCATCCACAAATTTGAGATATCCTGTTCACAGACAGACTGGGGTGAAAACATAAAGTCCATCCACCTTCGGTGGTGGAGGTAATAAGGTATAAAGATAGTGATTGCGATCATCATGGTACTCAATCTGAGTAGATGTCTGATTGCAAGTCAAGTCAGACAGTCTCCATCTGTGTCACTTTATCGACAATATAATTGCAATTTAAAACAAAAAAAAAACATTTTTTTTTGTTGTTGTTGTTGTTGTTTATTTATTTATTAACATGCATGGGTATCCAAAGTTCAGAATGTTTTTTTTTACACACAAATTATTATAGGTACATACACAAAAAAGGTAAATTACATGCTGAGATATTTTGTTTTTAGCACTTCCTTTCTGGTGTTCTGATTTTCCTTTTACACAATGCCCCTCCGATTCTGTCACAAACAGGACCATCTGTCACAATTTATTGATCTCCAATTGTCACCATGTAAACTATTGTCAATTATTCGTTGGAAATGCCACAAAGCCGTCTTTAAAAGGCAAAAGGACAAGTTTGGTGGTAACACGAGACACTGAGTAGTGTACCAGCCTTTCTTGCAGGTGTTTCACAAACGCTACATTAAGCTTTCGTGAATCCACAGGATATGTAAAAAAAAAATAAAAGGGCTCCATGATTGCAAACTGTTGACAAACTAACCTCACGTTGTTGTCAACAACATTTTTTGACCACAAGTAAGTTGTTAATAAGAATGCCATTGTCAACCCTCCCAACAGAAATCACAAATTCTTTCAAGTTCAGTTGGTGAAATTGAGAGCATGGAGAGAAATCAGGAGGCAATGGGCCAGAAAAATGTTCTTGTTTGCATATATTTGAGGAGTGCACCAATTGCTTCAAGTGCTTTGATTGGCAGGAAAAATTTTTTTCTGACACTCTCAGAATCACTTGCTGTAATGGCCTGTGACGTTTACTTGGCAAATGTTTCATCTTGCCGAGAAAGTTCTCAAATGGAAAGCCTGAAAAGTTGTCTGGAGCACCAAACTTTCTGACATCATTAGCCAAATGAATTAGACCATGAATGTTGTAAACAAGAAAGGAATTGCCATAAAGAGATGCAAACTGTTCAACAAACATAGTAAGTATTTGTTCAGCATAATGACAGTAGTCCAAACACAAAACTGTGATGGCTGTATGAAACAAGAGGAAAATCTTGTACATATCATATGGCAATTTCCCTTTCAATGCCACTGGACCAGTGTACAAGAGAAAAGTCTGAAATTCAGTGGCTTTCCACCTGTCAATTTCAGAGACAGATTGCCCTTTAAGGTCACACGATGGTTTACCCAAACACCACTCTGCACACATTTGTCACATCTGTAGTAGCCATCTTAATATCCCTTACAAAATCCTTCGCAGGAGCATCACACACAAAATTCAAAATGTTCACTTCAATAACTTTGCCATTAAATGAGATGCCTTCTCTTTGAATGATGCTCATGTCATCATCAAATTGCTGCAATTATATGAACTGACAGTTTTGTGCTTTGATTTCCCCACAAACGGACCAACAATGAATGGCTCCTTTGTCGTGTCCTCCTTGAGAAGAGAAAGTATCGGCCAAAACTGGTCAGTGGCACTTTTATAAAGGGGCAATCCATCAATATTCACCTGCAAGGTGAGCTGTTCCGTTGAAGCTACCCCTGGATTTGTTGCCAACTTTGTGAGGATGCCTTCCTTATGCCTGGTGTTGGCTTGATGGTTAAGGTGGTGGGCTTTGGATCCGAGGGTTGTCAGTTTAAATCCTGCTCAGCTGTTGAATTAATACCAGGTGGGGTTAACTCGACCTGTCGTCTTTTCAAGATCGGCAAAATGAGTGCCAGCACGCTGGTATACTGTGTCGGAGTGGCGACCCGTCCAGGATTGTACCCAATAGCCAAGGAGACTGCTTAGGCAGCACCAATGCTCTGCACAGAATATGGTCCCAATCACCTCCTCCTTCCTTAATGCCAAAATGATAATAATTACCACCAGCAAGTTCCTGCACATGAATTGTTCTGGGAGTTCCGAGTAATGTCCGGGCATCTTTTGGCAAATAAGGAAAGTGGGGCCTGAGAATGCTTAATAAGCTTTGAATGTGGCACTGTGGTGTCCCACTGTTAACAACCCATTCTCTCAGGTTATCGCTGATAGTTGGTTGTTCTTTATTAGACTCAGATGAGTCTTCACTTTGTGATTTGTGATTACATGACATTAACTCTTCCATCCATCCATCCATTGGGACCATACTCTGTGCAGAGCGTTGGTGCTGCCTAAGCAGTCTCCTTGGCTATTGGGCACAATCCTGGACGGGTCACCACTCCGACACAGTATACCAACATGCTGGCACTCATGTTGCCGACCTCAGAAGGATGACAGGCAGAGTGAACCCCACCTGGTTATAATTCAACAGCTGAGGGGGATTTGAACTCAGGATCCTCGGATCCCAAGCCCATTACAGTATATTCTTTTCCCTCATTGCCATCGCAACCAAATTCAACTGGACTATTGCGAGGAATAAAAACAAATAAATTGTAAGCAATAACAGGTGATGCAATTTGCAGCTTCTTCTCAACATGATACAGTAAATGACTTTTCACTTTTTCAAACACCAAAACATCCACCATCTGAAAAAAAGAAGAAAATTATTATATTTTTAGAATTTCAAATAATTATCCCCAGTTTTCCGTCCATTTGAATGTATGCACAGTTTATGAAGTGAAACCAATGTAGTTATAAATGGTTGTTTCCTCATTAGGGACTGGAAAAGTTTGGGGGCAACTTATAGTCATCTATTTATTATGTATGCACTGGGAGGAGGAGGGGAAGTAAAACAATGGGGAAAAGATTCAAACTGAAAATAAAATGGCGTCAGAGGAGCAGGGAGGGAAGGATGTGAGGAGCAGGAGGAGGTGTGCAAAGAGGAGGTAGGATGGAGGTGTGGGAGTTTACATATAAGATTAAAGGTTAGATAAGGGAATATACTATATGTTGGCAAGTGTGGCCAAGTCGATGGTCAAACAAAACCACACACGTTCAGGAATGTGCCGGGGTCGGGTAAAGCAGGACGTCGAAGATGAGACGATCCGTGGAGCAAACAGTAGATCTGTGAGATACACTGGACAAGACAAAGGTGAAACCACAACCGGATAGGGGCCTCCTGTATGAGCGGTGCTCCAATTGTATATTATGTAAACAGACCAAAATCGTCCTGCTCTTCTTCCATCATTGATCTCTCCTGTAAAAAGGCCTCTGCATCTGACATGATGACAGTGAGATGCTTACCACGGCGAGAGGGACACGTGCAAGACGAGCCGACTGTTTGATAAAAATCGCAAGGGATGACATTTATCGGATCAGGAAAAAAAAGAAACACAAGTCCCACGGATGTCGGGTCAACGAGACCACGCGATCATACACGCCGAGGGGTTACATATGGCGGCGAGTCGGTTTCAAGGCAAAAATGTGTCACCACGTGTTGCTTCCGAACAGTCACAAAATATTTCAGTCTTGCGAGGACACTCGTTACCGGCTTTCAATATTAAATGGCTGATCAAATGTATAGTTGTAGTTTAATGATTCTATTCATCCTCAGAAAGGGCGCAGCAAGAACCCGCATACAGTGTTACGAGGCCTAATTGGTTTCCCGCCAAAACACGCGTGTAGTATAAACAACACGTAATGTGTTCTACCCGCGAAGGCGATGATGAAGGATGACCGGACAGAATTAAACAATCCTGCAGAAGAAAATGCAAGTAACTCCGTCAAGTGTTGCAGATTTTTGGACGTAACCCTGACGGATCATACTGTTGTAGTGCCGGGTTCGGGGCGGTGAACGACCGCTAGATGGAGCAGTTGGGCAGTCTCCCCCCCCCAAACACCCGGAATTGAAGGTCGTCGCTCCGGATAACTCCGAAGCCGACGGGTCACTTAATCGACCGTGGTCGCCAATATTTCGACGGCGTGGGTAGGTTTATTTGTCTATTCCAATTTACCTAAGTACCCACGCCGTCTAACTACCGGGGAAGCCACACCCTCGGCAGGCTTCGTCCGAACTGAGTAGCTGTTACCGACTCGGGTCCGGCATAACCAAGCGGGAATTACCAAAACCTGCCGGTCCAAATAGCAATTTACGGCACAAGCGGCCTCACTAATTCTCAATGCCCGAACATACTGGCCGGTTCTCAATGAAAGAAAAACACAGACAAACGAAATGGAACATTAAACAGTTATTTATTTACAAGGGGCAATAGGGAGGGAAACACAGAGCAGACTTAATCACGAATATAAGTGCAAGCAAATGTACAATGGCAATCACTTAACAGTTTTACTTAC
>CM068959.1:43853480-43865888 GCA_035128595.1 Eptatretus atami | reverse complement strand
CGGGGGGCGTCTCGTGCTCCTCCCGCAGAGAGCCTCTTTTTGTTGTCTTCCCCAGGTCGAGAGGGGAGACATTCTTCTATGATGGGCGAGTCAAGAGCTGAGGCTGATCTCACCCTCATTGACGGAGGAACATTCCATCTTGCAATGGGGCGATCGGCTCTGAGGCGAGGGCGGGCTCCGCCTACGTCCGTAGTTCGAAACACGCCTGCTTTGATGCGCTGAAGGAGTGGAGGGATCGATGCTTAAGAAAACTAACTTAGAAAAAACTCGCAGCGCACACACATGGAAGATCCACATTAGACATAGGAGGGATTCGTAACTATTTCCAATATACTTACGGAAATAACTAAACTTTGGTCAATCTATATGTGTGAATGCCGAATGTTTCCAGATTCGTAACAGCAACCGGTCATCACCTATCGTTTATTCTTTTATCGAAGCGAGTCTCGTGACGTTCATTTTCTACATACACGCCCATTGAGGTCAGCCTGCAGCTTCACCATATCTCCAACAAGTTTAGCTCTTTTAAATCGCAAAGTCAAAAACTCCAGAGGAATTTTACCGTAGGTTCGAGCAAATAAAACATCATCTGTAACTTTTGCCGAGAGCCACTTTTAACGATTCGCTGAATCACTTAAAACTTTAAACGCTAAGGCCAAAATTTACGAAAGGCGTTTAAGATGTTGTGTGATGCGTGTAGTTTCGCAACGACATAATCACCGATGCGGATCAAACCAAGTTCGACACCAAAAATAAGTACATTTCTGTAGTCCTAAATCTACGTAAGAATTTCAAATATCTACGTTTTAAAGGTTAATAAAAATGAGGTTTTGAGTGTAAAAATAACAAAGTTGGGAACAAGTCATCATTTATACATCACCTTGAAGCAATTTTCTTAAACCTGGAAAAATTTCTTATTGTTCTAGTTGTGAAAAAAAAAGTTTATTGTCTTAAAAAAGTATAAGAAGTAAAAAAAAAAAAAAAAAAGTCCTTACATATTGGTAAGGAAGAAAGGGAGAAAGTTGCCACGAAGGAAAGATGATTAATCGATCATAATATCAACAAGTGAGGTGGTAATTTATGTTGTTTTGAAAAAAGCAATTATATTTTCAGCCCACAAAATGCAGGCAAACCTCAACACAGTCAGAATATATCTTCTATTACAAAAGTTAATATATAAAACACAGATGTATCCTCCTCGTGCGAGGATGCTCCAAGTTCAGTACTCACGTGTTGTTCTTCATCTTCATTCTTCTCGTGGACTTTTTTGTTTCACAGCCTACAGTTTCATCGAAACTTCCTGAAACTGGCGTATTATGTAAAAAATTACCCTGCGCAGAAGTAACCCATCTCCATTTATGAAAATTCCTCCGAGAAAAAAAAGTTATGACGTTCAAAATCTCCGCTAATGAAATCGCCTAAAAAAATTATCTCCGAAACTAGGCAAGCTTTCTGAATTCTGTTTTGCGCGGAATCGAACAGGGCATTGCACAGATGAATTACCGCACATATATACTCACTATGACGGTCATTATCAATTTTTATTGACGTCATTCCTATTTTTTGACATTTTTGTTTCACAACCCAGTTTTCATCGGATCTTCGTGAACATTTGCCATGTGAATGCAGAAAGCCCACGCGCAGACAGAACCATCTCCGATTTTTGGAAATGTCTTCGAGAAAAAAAGAGTTGACGTCATAATATCGCGCTAATGAAATCCCGAAACCATTATCTCCGAAACTAGGCAAGCTGTTTGAATTTGTTTGTGGGATCGAGCCGGGCTTAGCACAGATAATTTATCCCAAACCTGAGTTTACATCACAATGACGTCATATTCGTTTTTATGAACGTCATCATTAAGAGGCGAGGACTTCGCTCATTTGAGCTTGTTAATTGTAATATGAGGACTTTAGCTTCATGTCGCTGATTCGTTATTTGATAAGCTTGTCATTGTAAAAGTCAGAAGATAACAAAACCAAAAACCCATAGATGCGATCAATTTTATCCCCACCCACTGGAAATATTTACAAATCGCACCCTGACATTAAACATAACGGACACGTGGGCCCGCGGTGAATCATTCACTAGGCAGAGCAACAGTGCGTCTGCGGGCGTGTGGCCGAAGCGGACACAAAGTGCGTGCAACATGCAATAGCCATAAGGTCATTCCGGTGTTATATGCAGTTTCATTACAGCTCAATGGTTGCGTCTGGATCTAATGTTATGTTGAACCGCAATTCAGAAGCAACTACAGTGTTGCTGCAGCGCCGCCGCCGCCGGTAACAACCTTGCCGGTGGATCCGGCGGCCAAACGCGGGAATCACTCGCTCAACGCTCTGTGAGGAAACTTCGTTATCAAAATCGGGTCATTAAGCCAGATAATTATTTTCATCAACAGAGTTTTTTTCTTTACCAAATTGACTCGAAACTTCCTAGTCAAAAATACCAATCGGCAATCGGGGTCACTGCCGCGTTTTAAAATTATACGGCGGTATAATCTACGGTTCTTCTTTTTTTTCTGTAATTAGTCTTTCCTTGATAACTCTCTTTTTCAAACTGAGCAAACATTTTTTTTTACATAATTGTTATTTATATGAATTATAGTTCCAAATATCATTGTTTTTTTTAAAAGGACTTAAAATGTTGATTAGAGGGTTTCCTCACGCGAAAAATCTCTCCCGCATGCACAGCGCGTCCTTGTTCTCTCTTCCCGGCATGCACACGCGTCCTGGTTCTCTCTCTCCCGGGCATGCACAGCGCGTCCTTGTTCCTCTCTCCCGGCATGCACAGCGCGTCCTGGTTCTCTCTTTCCGACGTGACTCATGGCGGGTTTCGGCACGCGCGAGTATCTTGGGCCTGCCCCTTCGGGTACCGCTCGTCGGCTTGAATCCGGCGGAGACGACGATTAGGGTGTTGCTACACGTGGAGAGACGCAACGTAGACCCTGTACAAGTCCGTGCGGCACGCGTCGAGCTGTGCAGCGCTTCAGTTGATGATTGCCATTCGGCCGTTGACACGTTTTGGGCCACGTGTTTCCGCAGACCCGTGCGCGAGTTTTGTAGCTCCGTGTCCGCGGCGAGTGCCATGACTTTCGTGTGAAAGTTTATTAAATTACACAAAGCGAAGCTGTTACATCGAAGCTATACTAGCACTTCCAAGACTTTCATGTTTTCCTAATTTCCGCTCCGTGTTTCCGCCGCTGACTCTGTTGTTCATGTCTGTCCGTCGTCCGGATTTCGGTTTACGCGATAACTCAAGAAGCCAAATTGTAGAATTTCATCGAAACTTGGTAAAAAGTAAAGTAAAACAGAGGGCAATTAAGTGGATATTTTGGGCAGATGTGATAAGGGTCAAGGTCAAGGTCAAGGTCAAACTCTGAAATTTTACTGGTTTACGCCCTAACTCAAATATTGGACAAATTTCATCAACTTGGGTCAAAGTAAGTTAGACAGGGCAATTAACTGGTTTAGATTTTGGGCCAGATTATGTGATAAAGGTCAAGGGGTCAAATATGTCAATTACTCAATGTTTGTGCGGAGAGCGGAGCATACCGTCGACTGCGGCGCCAGTCAATTACTCTACTTTTTTGTTAAAAAATAAAAAAAAATAAAACTCGAGACCTTCTCTGAGTGTTGCTGTGTCGTAGGTGAAACCTATTTATTTGTTTTGGTCCACGATTCCCAAGCAGCAGCAGCGACCACGACTTCAAACTGAAGCGAACCCGTATTCTCACGTGAATTCTAGAGCAAATGGTTTCTGCTTAAATATTCGAGTAGATTGATGTATATGGGACCAACTACCGTATCGATTGTGAATGGCCAGTCTGTGAGAGTTGTAGTGAACTAACTCTGCTTGGAAACTTGCTCTCACTAAGTTTTGATTGAATTTCGTGCCCTTGTTTCGCATGTCCACTCGCCTCCCCAATTTCCCCCTTTTTTAGATAACGGGCGGTGTATTGTATGGGTCGAAGCAGCATGCGCTCGGCTCGTGGTCTCTCCGCGGGCTCAGGCTGTTACTGCACCTGCTGTGTGGCGCGACACCGTGAGCTTGCTGCTGGTGAGAATACACAGTATTCTATGCTTCTCGTGATTGCTTGTCTGTCTCCTTTACTTCCCTATATTTACCCCGCGCACACGAAGCAAAAAGCGGGGTTTACCAATTGGTTCACTTTGTTCTACAAACTTCACTTTAAGATCGAAGAATGATTTGATTTCCATTTGAATGTTATAATATTCTGAACTAAAATCGCGAAAACAAACCTGTGCTTCAATATTCGTACTTTGGCTCTGAATCTTGCGCCGATCGCACGCGCGGTGCGTAGATGGGATTGAGGTCACATTTTACTCTGCTGTCTGTCTTGGCAGTCAAACAATATTGAAAAATCATTCCAAACGGGAAACTTACTGCTTTTTAAGGACTGTCATAAAGGACAAAAGTCTGCAACAAGGAATTCCTAAGAGTAGAGGATGAGTAGAAGAGTCACAGATTATTATTGATTAGAGTTGTCAGTGTATTCTTATCAAGACTGCGTTGATGTCAGGAAAGGAAATACAAAGCTTGCTTGGTGCATCATTTTTGCAATGCCATTTCACACAAGTCTCTCCAACTATTAAATAAGGTGGTTAAAGACCCTCCATTAGCGGCGGTAAACTTTCCAAATTTTCTTATTCTGTCTTTAAAATCTTTTTTTAAATTTCAACTGAATTATTTACTTGGACAGCATGACACTGCAGCAACACGCATCCCGCCTCTGTCACTCAACTGGATTTCAGTTCAGCAATACTTGGACAAATACTACGTGTCTTTTACATCCCGACAATAGATTGCTGCTCGCAGATCCTTTCGGAGATACATGAGTGAGAGTGAGATTTGCCGGATGAAAGACATGTTGCACGTGTTGGACCAGTTGTGTTTCTTACCCAGATCTGCGAGAGCGAAGAAGCTGCTGCTTGCCGAGTCTGAGGATGAACAGATGGTACGGCAGAGGGTGGAGTCATCTGCAAAAGAGGATTTTCCAGAGTCGGAGAGATCATTATGAAAACCAGAAAAGAACAGGACCCAGGAACACTGCTTGAACTCCAGCCTGGACAGAGAGGGATGAGAGATTCCATTTCGGCGGCACACGTTTGGCTGTGACCAGGAGATGGAAGTCTGTGATCAGGTGGAGGATGTCTTTGGAATACCACCGGAGAGAGTTGTGAGCAGGGCAGGGTGCCAGACATATCGAAGGCCATGTGATGTGTCTTGGGAGATGGCCTCTGATTTCGATGTCTGCATTGAGGATCTCCATCCATTGTTGGGAGCCAAAAGGAATCAGCATATCCAGGGAAGAGTGACCTGGTCTGAATCCAAGCTTTGATGATCGGAAATCAAGCCATTGGAGAGAGGTAAGGATTAAGCTCTGACGTGTTGATGGATTCCATAAACCTTGGCTATGATGGGAGAAGGCTGATGCTTGGGAAATCAGCAGCAAACATCACCGGCTCTGCCAATAAAAACAAAGGTAGTAAAAAACAGACCAGATGACCAGATAGACCTGAGCGAAATGAGAGGGTGAATTAACAGAGGAGAGTGAGCAATTAGCGGCAGAGCATGTTTTTAGACATGGGGTTTAGGCACTTGGGCGAATGGATAGCCGTCTGGAACGGTTGCGAATCTGAGTCGGGGGTTGACAAAACAAACTCTCCACCTTTCAGCAGAAAAGGACACAGTCCAGGAATCAGTGGGTCCGACTGGGTCAGAGTGGGTACAAAGAAAGTGATGGATTTGGACAAATATTTAGAAAGCAATCACGGAGCGTTTAGGCATTCAGCCTTTTCACGTGCAGTGTCAGTGAAGGAATGCGTGAGGGGGAACATACACCAGAAACAGACATAACAATGCCCCCAGGAAACTAGGAAAGATGAGCCGGTTTAACGATGTGTTCAGATTTGAATGAGAAAGTATTAGTTGTTGTTCTGGCTCTCTGGAAGGTAGACCACACATTTGTTCCGAGCTTGTGGAAGAAACTGAGAGTTGCTTCAGTGGTGATTAACCGTTCCACTGGCAGGCAAGTTGTTTCAGGACAAAACTGCCCTCGTCACAAGCTTTACCCAACTTCCATGCAATGGGAACCTTGTTTACAAGAAAAGACACACCCTTTCAACTAGTTGATCCCTTATCCAGTCATGTGTTTAAGGATGCACAATATTATACGCGAATAAGTTAAGTGGAGGTTTGGTGTGCGCATACACTAAGGAGGTGGACCGCAGAAGCAGCTGGAAGGCTGAGGTTCGATGTGTTTGGTATTGGTCCGCCCAATGCCTCCCCTATGGTCCATCTCGCCGACTAGGTGCAGTCAGCACTGTGTGACGGTTGGGGTGATTGCTGGCAGCCATGTGAAATTGCGTTGTGTGAAAACTTTGCGTATGGGCTGTTTCCACAGGAATATATGCTACATTAAGGGTCTATCTTCAGGAGCTATCACAGAATTCGCTAAAAGTATCCATAGATACCACTAACATGTTTAGGTGATATAAAATGTAGATATATTACTATTTTAGCCAAAACCGCTATGTCCTAAATTAAAGCGTGCAGATAAAATTTTATTCACTGTGATGGCGCAATAAATCTTTGTTCTTAAGTGTTATATTAAAAACTATTAGATTTACCAAGAGTTTATATGAACACATACGTTTTTGATTGAGACTGCGTTTTAGATTATATGGTTAAAAAGGACTTTACTGTTTGATATCCCCACACCTGAATTGCCAAAAATAGACTTTCATTGTGAATGGCTGGGGGGGTTGAAAAACAGAGTAACAAAACGTTATGCTATCTGTCAATTCGTCATAAAGAAACAAAATGCTCAAGCTGCACAACCTTTAAAAAATAACGGTCTTGTTATTTTGTTGTAACATAATTAACCCTAATGACCAAATGTTGTAACAAAGGATAACATTAGTTGGAAGTCATATCATCGTAAAAGCTGTACAATATCTGGCTTTTCCGATATGCCCGGTCCAAAGGTCACGTTTGTTACAAGAAGCGCTTTTGAGCCAGTCAGAGGTCGTTTAATTATATCATCACTACGAGAGGCCTACGCTATCAATAAATTGTGCTGGGTTAGATTATCTTTCTTGATCGTGTGGGGGTTTTATCCACATTTGCAATGGACCATAAGTGACTATGATGACAGTAGGTTTTTAGTTCTTTTAAGTGCGTTTTTTATATTAATCCTTTATGATTGCCTGAATATATTTTATTGATTTGAATTCTTAGTTGTTGCTCAAAATAGTAAGATACCAACTTACATGGGACATGATAATTAACTACCATACCATTTACCCATTACGTGGAAAGGCTTTATGCGAAGAGTTGTTGTGTTGGCACTAATTGTTTTCTGTTGCACATTCTCTTCTCTCTTCTAGAACACTCCATCTGTGGAAAAGGGTGATGCGAACCTTGAAAATGTGTTATCGTTGCCACGGTTTGTAGCCCATTTCCTCATGGTCATTTCACTCTTGCTTTGCACTCTTAATGCATTGTTCCAACTTTATGGTGGTGCAAGAAGCCTGGTGGCGGGATTGCGCGTGTGCCCGCCTAGTTTGCGGGGATTGGGCGTTGCCCGTCTCGTTGCACGGATTTGTGGGTGTCTGGTTGTCCTAACTTAACATGCTGGAAATTTACAGATTGCGTTGTAATTCTTTTAACGTTCCATGTCAAGAAGTGAAGCTTTGAGGCGCAGGGACCCAAAATATATGGAGGTGGTGACAAGCCACAAAGTTCCAAACATCGGATGTTTTCAGCAGAAATGGTCAATCAGTTTACCCACTGTCGTGCTAATTCACATGAGAATCAATTATGTCCATTGTTTAATTAAAAAAAATTAGTTTTGAATTTTGTTTCTTAAGGAAGAGTGGTTGTCTGTCTGTCATTGTGTTCAGATTTGTTCTGACTTTATGGTTGGTCTTGAAACCATTCGCCATGCTGGTGTTGCTGCTCACCGAACTGTCCCTGTGTTAGCACCTTTCTCAATTTAGCAAGGTGTGACCTATGCCAGCAAAATGTTTGCCTGAAGAAGAAGAGTTATTGTTTCATGTCAGTAAATTTATAGAGCGTCCACAGCAGGTAGTTGACTTTGTGCTTGGCCGATGGTGTTGTGCGGGGGGGGGGGGGAAGGAATTGCGATGTCCTTCTTAATGAGTTTTAAAACTTCTGGTGGAGACACATAAGTGAAACACATCTTGTCCCTTTACCAGGAATTAGCTTGTTTTAAGAGTAGAAACGTGTATTAAGCAGAAAGATAGAACATTCGTCACCTCAACAGGAATAACCCAAACCTTTCTTCTGTTTCTGGCAGGTCACTCACCCGCATCCACAGCTTCTTCCCGTCCCATGGTGTGGAGGGGCAGCGTACTTTTTGCCTTGGTGCTGGTGCATTCGTTGGACTTTGCTTTCTGCACCACTCAGTACAGTACGAGTGTCTGCTCTCAGGAGAGGCATCAGGTTGCTTGGATGTATTTTGTTTTTTTGACAATTATTTTTGATTGCTTGTGTCTGGAATTTGTTAAAGAGCACAGACAGAGCGGGGGGGGGTCAATGCCGGAGAGATGACTGAGAAAGACAGAAACCCAAACTTGCCGCCTGCATTGAGAAATGACGCCCTAAGATTCAGCTGCATCACGAAAGATGCCAATGATTCTGAAAGCCTTGATTTCCACAGCATAAAGCTTGAAGCTAGTGTGTAGTAAAGAACACACCCCAAGAGATGAGAGTAGTACCCTATCAGGCTGTGATGAAATAGTGTTGGAATGGTTCAAAGCTCAGGTGTGCCAACTTTGCAACGACATCGGATGCCCAGTCGGCGACTCGCTTTGGAGCCAGCTTGGAGTGTGGCTTTCCCAGAAAGCTGTGCAGATAGTAGAGGTGCAAAAGCTGAATGAAAGAACTTCACAGGATGTTTAGAAAGTGGATTGTGAGGGGGGGTCCAACGTCCTTTCAGAGAGAATAGTGAGAGTGTAAGATTGTCCAGATTGAAAGACATGTTCCCAGTGTTTGACCAGCTTGTGATTGTTATCCAGGTCAGCAGAGCTGAAGAGGACTGCTGCCTGCTGATCAGAGAGATGAGAATGGCGGCAGAGCTGATCATCAGCCAAAGAGATGGAGATTTCTGGAGAGTCTAGAGATCATTGATGAAAATCCAGAAAAGCACAGGCCAAGAAAAAACATGCCTTGAGAGAACTCCAGCCTGGACAGGAAAAGGGAATGAGGGAATTCCATTAAGAGACCACACGGTGAATGGTGACAGGAGCAGGAAGTCTGCCGAGCACATGAGGAATTGCCTTGGATACACAAGAAAGAGAGGTTATAGTTGCAGGTGGGATGCCAGTCCCAGAACAATCATTCAACACAAAACAGAGCCGATCCTCAAAATGAGCATATAATTGCCATGTGTGACAAAATGATCTGTCAAGTGTGGACATCACAAAAAGCATGCTTCGGACATGGGCTCAAACACAAAAAGGAAAAATAAACGGCATGTTGATCGAGGCTCGGTTCCCAATGACTTCGGAATTAAATGCTACAGATATTGGAAAATGACCAAATCCCAGGATTCTAAAAAAATGCAGGTCAAGGGATGTGCAATTGAAGAAAACTGAAATCGACCAGTGATGGTTGGAGCACAGGAATGATGAAGAAAACCTGACTGAGCACTTTCAAAATGCATTCCTGGGAAATCACAAATGAGTTGCCAAGTGGAGGCTGTCCAGAGTTAAGTGAAGATTTTGAAAAGAGCTGTTGGAACGAGCTATGGAGAACAAAAACTTACAGTTTGGTTCGATGAATCACCGATCCTTTTACCAAAAAATAGGAGATGGAGATTTTTGGTTCTGGGAGAACTCCCACCTCTTGAAACCCGCAGAATGGAGATTACCAAACGAAGAAGGAGTAGGTAGGTCTCAGGAAGCGACATGAAAAGACTGAATAATTCACCAATTAACACAAGGTTACACAAACCAAGCCAAGAAAACACACAGTAAACAGAGATAAGCCCAGTATCGTCAAAATTGCCGACAAAAAACTACCAGAACGTATCGTGAGAAGTCGGACGAACCCTGAAAAAGAACCGCACCATCACTCAATAATTTATTACAATCGTCTGACATCACTCTATTCCGACACGGTTGGGCAGAAATTCACCAAACTTGGGTGATCATGAATGCACGGGAAGGTGCAAAAGCCAGTGTCATTTTTGGCCATGCCTCTGGTTTAGGTTAAATGGCGTCAAGTACCAAAAAAATGTAATACAGGAACAGTTAAAAAAATGAAACGTGTTAATGCTTGTCAATCAACATTGAGGGATGCATGAAATATGTCTTTTTTTATGTTTTGTTTTTAAAGTATTATATTATTATTCTTTTGATTTTCCCCAGTCGTGCCCTCGGGGGTGGGACTTCGGGTCACTGGGGTTAAAACAGAAGTTTTGTTTTTGTTTTTTAAATCCAAAATTGGTGATGATGAGCCATTCCTTGAGTGGCAACTTTTTGCTATCTATTCAACATTGGCTTTTGGAGGGAAGCGTGGCATCGACTTTGCTCTGTGTTAAAAATTGAAGTGTCTGCAAATTAATAATCTGTTGATTTGACAAATTATTCTCCTGAAGTGGCATGATGAAAAATTTGTTAACCACAGGCATTACTTGTGGTGTATTTGTATGCATATTTAGGGAGCTAACGACTACAATCCCAGTCGCCTTCAAGTTAACGTGATCATGATCAGGATTTACAAAAAAAAAAAAAACTCATCATTGCATTTTTCTTTTCAGCATCAAACCTACCAGGTTGTGTAAAGAGTTGCTATGGATACAAACACCTTGTCGTGTTTTCAGTGAAAAGTTTGTGTGTGGCCAGGGGGTGATTCTGTCACATTATTGTTGGTATTCATTTCTGTTGGCCAACGCACACCCTGTCTCATATATGCAGGAAAAGATGAGAGGTGGCATGTTTGCAGCAGGCTGACGATGCGCAGGTGGAGCGCACCATGGAACGTAGTGGCAAGCCTACGGTGCGGGCGGCGGGCTTGCCGTTGGCACATTTATGCCATTTCGATAAGAGGACCTTGTGCTCATTTCTCTGTGTGCGTTCTGAGGGGGTGAGGAGGCAGAGAGAAGATGTGGTAGTTCCTGCATAATGTCTTGTTTTTGGATTTTGTTTCTCGTTTCTATGCCACTGTTGATGTGCCTTCCATGAGGTTTTATTAATATTTTATTTGAATTGCGTTTTATAATCTGAACTTTTGAACCCTTTTCTTTTTAATGATGCAGCAGTGACTGCAACGCATATAAATCAGAGTACCGATCTCACAGGAATCATAAAAGCCTTCCCAGCATGGTGACTTCCACGTGCTGATGAACTGCCGCTTGGGAGCAAGTTCGCAGGCTGTCTCCATGGCATTGCTGACGACTGCCCACGTGGCATTGTTTCGCTGCCAGAAAGCTCAGCAGGTTTTCTTCAAGAAATGTTGTGGAAGTTTCTACTCTGTAGTTGTCCTTGTGTGCTTGGCATAGTTGATTGAGAATTTTCTTGTTGTCACGACGGATTGTTTAACTTTACTAGCAAGTTTGCCTGTGCAGCACAGCACTAAACGGTGGGGATGAGAGGCGCAAAATGCAAAAACAATTGCATTTATTGCCACATCTGGGCAAATTCAATGCTCTAATGGTGTCGAGGTGCTCCGTGGTGAAACTTTGTTCATTATGTAGCTTTTTGATGCGAGGTCTGTAATAAAAATTTATTCGTTTCCAAGCAGTGACCATCTCTCTTTAACGAAATAACTAAACTTTGGGTCAACTGTATGTGTGAATGCGAATGGTTTCCAGATTCGTAACAGCACCTTCATCACCTATCGTTTATTCTTTTTCATCGAAGGGTCTCGTGACCGTTCATTTTTCTACATACCGCCATTGAGGTCAGCCTGCTGCATCACCATATCTCAAAGTTTAGCTTCTTTAAATCAAAGTCAAAACTCCAGAGGATTATACCGTAGGTTCGAGCAAATAAAACATCATTCTGTACTTTTGGAGAGCACTTTTAACGATTCGCTGAATCACTTTAAACTTAAACGCTAAGGGCCAAATTTACGAAAGGCGTTTAAGAGTTGGTGTTGATGCGTGTAGTTTCGCAAATCGTGACATGATCACCGATGCGGATCAAACAAGTGCGACACAAAAATAAGGTACATTTTCTGTATCCTAAATTAACGAAGAATTTCAATATCTACGTTTAAAGTAATAAAAATGAGGTTTTTGAGTGTAAAATAACAAAAGTTGGGAACAAGTCATCCATTTATACATCACCTGAAGCAATTTTTCTTAACCTGAAAAATTTTCTTTAATTTTTCTTAAGTTGAAAAAAAAAAGTTTATTT
>CM068959.1:43840804-43853088 GCA_035128595.1 Eptatretus atami | reverse complement strand
TTTTTTTTTCTGACACTCTCAGAATCACTTGCTGAATGGCCTTGACGTTTTACTTGGCAAATTGTTCATCTTGCGAGAAAGTTCTCAAATGGAAAGCCTGAAAAGTTGTCTTGGAGCACCAAATCTTTCTGACATCATTAGCCAAGAGAATTAGACAGATGGTTGTAAACAGAAAGGAATTGCCATAAAGAGATGCAAAACTGTTTCAACAAACATAGTAAGTATTTGTCAGCATAATGACAGTAGTCCAAACACAAAACTGTGATGGCCTGTATGAAACAAGAGGAAAATCTTGTACATATCATATGGCAATTTCCCTTTCAATCCACTGGACCAGTGTACAAGAGAAAAGTCTGAAATTCAGTGGCTTTCCACCTGTCAATTTCAGAGACAGATTGCCCTTTAAGGTCACACGATGGTTTACCCAACACCACTCTCGCCACATTTGTCACATCTGTAGTAGCCATCTTAATATCCCTGTACAAAATCCTTCGCAGGAGCATCACACACAAAATTCAAAATGTTCACTTCAATAACTTTGCCATTAAATGAATGCCTTCTCTTGAATGATGCTCATGTCATCATCAAATTGCTGCATTATATGAACTGACAGTTTGTGCTTTGATTTCCCCACAAACAGACCAACAATGAATGGCTCCTTTGTCGTGTCCTCCTTGAGGAAGAAATAGTATCGGCCAAAACTGGTCAGTGGCACTTTATAAAGGGCAATCCATCAATATTCACCTGCAAGGTGAGCTGTTCCGGTTGAAGCTACCCCTGGATTTGTTGCCAACTTTGTGAGGATGCCTTCCTTATGCCTTGGGTGTTGGCTGATGGTTAAGGTCCGGGCTGGATCCGAGGTTGTCATTTAAATCCTGCTCAGCTGTTGAATTAATACCAGGTGGGCGTTAACTCGACTGTCGTCTTTTCAAGATCGGCAAAATGAGTGCCAGCACGCTGGTATACTGGTGTCGGAGTGGCGACCCGTCCAGGATTGTACCCAATAGCCAAGGAGACTGCTTAGGCAGCACCAATGCTTCCACAGGAATATGGTCCCAATCACCTCCTCCTTCCTTAATGCCAAAATGATAATAATTACCACCAGCAAAGTTTCCTGCACATGAATTGTTCTGGGAGTTCCGAGTAATGTCCGGCATCTTTGGCAATAAGGAAAGTGGGCCTGAGAATGCTTAATAAGCTTTGAATGTGGCACTGTGGTGTCCCACTGTTAACAACCCATTTCTCTCAGGTTATCGCTGATAGTGGTTGTTCTTTATTTAGACTCAGATGAGTCTTCACTTTGTGATTGTGATTACATGACATTACTCTTCCATCCATCCATCCATGGACCATTACTCTGTGCAGAGCGTTGGTGCTGCCTAAGCAGTCTCCTTGGCCTATCTGGTACAATCCTGGACGGGTCACACTCCGACCACAGTATACCAACATGCTGGCACTCATTGTTGCCGACCTCAGAAGAGACAGCAGAGTTGACCCCACCTGGTTATAATTCAACAGCTGAGGGATTGACTCAGATCCTCGATCCAAGCCCATTACAGTATATCTTTTCCCTCATTGCCATCGCAACCAAATTCAACTGGACTATTGCCGAGGAGAATAAAAACAAATAAATTGTAAGCAATAAACACAGTGATGCAATTTGCACTTCTTCTCAACATGATACAGTAAATGACTTTTCACTTTTCAAACACCAAAACATCCACCATCTGAAAAAAAGAAAAATTATTATATTTTTAGAATTTCAAATAATTATCCCAGTTTTCCGTCCATTTGAATGTATGCACAGTTTATGAAGTGAAACCAATGTAGTTATAAATTGGTTGTTTCCTCATTAGGGACTGGAAAAGTTTGGGGGCAACTTATATCATCTATTTTATATGTATGCACTGGGAGGAGGAGGGAAGTAAAAACAAATGGGGAAAAGATTCAAACTGAAATAAAATGGCGTCAGAGGAGCAGGGGGAAGGATGTGAGGAGCGGAGGAGGTGTGCAAAGAGAGGTAGGATGGAGTGTGGAGTTTACATATAAGATTAAAGGTTAGATAAGGAATATACTATATGTTGGCAAGTGTGGCCAAGTCGTATGTCAAACAAAACCACACACGTTCAGGAATGTGCCGGGTCGGGTAAAGCAGGACGTCGAAAGATGAGACGATCCGTGGAGCAAACAGTAGATCTTGAGATACACTGGACAAGACAAAGGTGAAACCACAACCGGATAGGGCCTCCTGTATGAGCGGTGCTCCAATTTGATATATTATGTAAACAGACCAAAATCGTCCTGCTCTTCTTCCATCATTGATCTCTCCTGTAAAAAGGCCTCTGCATCTGACATGATGACAGTGAGATGCCTTACCACGGCGAGAGGGACACGTGCAAGACGAGCCGACTGTTTGATAAAAATCGCAAGGGATGACATTTATCGCATCAGGAAAAAAAAGAAACACAAGTCCACGGATGTCGGTCAACGAGACCACGCGATCATACACGCCGAGGGGTTACAGTATGGCGGCGAGTCGTTTCAAGGCAAAAATGTGTCACCACGTGTTGCTTCCGAACAGTCACAAAATATTTCAGTCTTGCGAGGACACTCGTTACCGGCTTTCAATATTAAATGGCTGATCAAATGTATAGTTGTAGTTTAATGATTCTATTCATCCTCAGAAAGGGCGCAGCAAGAACCGCATACAGTGTTACGAGGCCTAATGGTTTCGCGCCAAAACACGCGTTGTAGTATAAGCAACACGTAATGTGTTCTACCCGCGAAGGCGATGCATGAAGATGACCGGACAGAATTAAACAATCCTGCAGAAGAAAATGCAAAACTCCGTTCAAGTGTGCAGATTTTGGACGTAACCCTGACGGATGATACTGTTGTAGTCGGTTCGCGGCGGTGAACGACGCTAGATGGAAGCAGTTGGGCAGTCTCCCCCCCCCCAAACACCCGGAATTGAAGGTCGTCGCTCGGATAACTTCCGAAGCCGACGGTCACTTAATCGACCGTGGTCGCCAATATTTCGACGGCGTGGGTAGGGTTTATTGGTCTATTCCAATTTACCTAAGTACCCACGCCGCTCTAACTACCGGGAAGCCACACCCTCGCAGGCTCGTTCCGATACTGGAGTAGCTGTTACCGACTCGGGTCGGCATAACCAAGCGGGAATTACCAAAAACCTGCCGGTCCAAATAGCAATTACGGCACAAGCGGCCTCATAATTCTCAAGCCCGAACCTAACTGGGTCAATAAAGAAAAACCAGACAACGAACTGGAACATTTAACAGTTATTTATTTACAAGGGCAATAGGGAGGAACACAGAGCAGACTTAATCACGAATATAAGTGCAAGCAAATGTACAATGGCAATCACTTAACATTTTACTTACAGACTGCGCCACACACAGACACCACACCCAAAAAGAAATGGAGCCGACTGGCCTTTATTGGACCCCCAGGCACGGAGGATAGGCAAGCTGGGGGTCAGAGTCTGGTCGGGTACCTGGCCACCTTGTGCGGTCTGGCCGACCCGCACTTGTGAAGCTCGGAGTCCGTGGAATGGAACGGGACCCAGCCGAGCGCTCCAACACAACCCACCATGGTGGCGACTCGAAACCACGAACCAGAATCCATTATCGCAGCCAGGATCCTATGAATGGCCCGGCCAGCACGAACGATGACCGACACCAGGAGAGCCCAGCAGACCAGAAGCAAGGAACGAGACCCCAAGAACCAAGGAACCACACAACGGATACAAGCTCGCGATCCTTCTTATCCCTCCCCCGTGCGGGGTGGAGGATCCGCCCTCGAGTAACTCGCCTCCGGATTGATGGGCGTTTTGAGGGTCGTGTTGGCCAGCCGCGATTGGAAGCGGGGCGTCTCGTTGCTCCGTCCCGAGAGAGCCTCTTTTGTTGTCTTCCCCATGTCGAGAGGGGAGACATTCTTCTATGATGGGGCGGAGTCAGAGCTGAGGCGATCTCACCCCTCATTGACGGAGGAACATTCCATCTTGCTTGGGGCGGATCGGCTCTGAGGCGAGGGCGGGCTCCGCCTCGTCCGTAGTCAGAAACACGTGCTTTGATCGCTGAAGGAGTGGAGGGGATCGATTGTAGAAAACTAACTAGAAAGAAACTCGCAGCGCACACATGAAGATTCCCATTAGACATAGGGAGGGATTCTAACTATCCACATATACTAACGGAAATAACTAAACTTTGGTCAATCTTATGTGTGAATGCGAATGTTTCCAGATTCGTAACAGCACCTGTCATCACCTATCGTTTATTCTTTTTCATCGAAGGGTCTCGTGACGTTCATTTTTCTACATACCGCCCATTGAGGTCAGGCTGCTGCATCACCATATCTTCAAAGTTTAGCTTCTTTAAATCAAAGTCAAAACTCCAGAGGATATCTATACCGTAGGTTCGAGCAAATAAAACATCATTCTGTAACTTTTGGAGAGCACTTTTAACGATTCGCTGAATCACTTTAAAACTTAAACGCTAAGGCCAAATTTACGAAAGGCGTTTAAGAGTTGGTGTTGATGCGTGTAGTTTCGCAATCGTGACATGAATCACCGATGCGGATCAAACAAGTTGCGACCACAAAAATAAGGTACATTTTCTGTATCCTAAATTAACGCAAGAATTTCAATATCTACGTTTAAAGTTAATAAAAATGAGGTTTTTGAGTGTAAAATTAACAAAGTTGGGAACAAGTCATCCATTTATACATCACCTGAAGCAATTTTTCTTAACTGAAAAATTTCTTAATTTTCTTAAGTTGAAAAAAAAGTTTATTTTCTTAAAAAAGTATAAGAAGTAAAAAAAAAAAAAAAAAAGTCCTTACATATTTGTAAAGAAAGGAAAGGAGAAAGTTCCACGAAGGAAAAGATGATTACTCGGACATTTAATATCAACAAGTGAGGTGTAATTTATGTGTTTTGAAAAGCAATTAATTATTTCAGCCCACAAAATGCGCAAACCTCAACACAGTCAGAATATATCTTCTATTCAAAGTTAATAATATAAAACACAGTATGTATCCTCCTCGTGGAGATGTCCAAGTTCTTACTCACGGTTGTTGTTCTTCATCTTCTTCTTCTGGTGGACTTTATTTGTTTCACAGCCTACAGTTTCATCGAAACTTCTGAAACTGGCGTATATATGTAAAAATACCCTGCGCAGACAGTAACCATCTCCGATTTTGAAAATTCCTCCGAGAAAAAAAAGTATATGACGTCAAAATATCTCCGCTAATGGAAATCGCCTAAAAAATTATCTCCGAAACTAGGCAAGCTTTCTGAATTCTGTTTTGCGGCGAATCGAACAGGGCATTAGCACAGATGAATTACCGGCACATATGATACATCACTAGACGTCATATCAATGTTTATTTATGACGTCATTTCTATTTTTTGACATTTTTTGTTTCACAACCCAGATTTTCATCGGATCTTCGTGAAACTTTGCCATGTAATGCAGAAAGCCCACGCGCAGACAGTAACCATCTCCGATTTTGGAATTCTTCGAGAAGAAAAAGTTGACGTCATAATATCGCGCTAATGGAAATCCCGAAACCATATCTCCGAACTAGGCAAGCTGTTTGAATTTTGTTTTGTGGGAATCGAGCCGGCATAGCACAGATAATTTATCCAAACCTGAGACATCACAATGACGTCATATTCGTTTTTATGACGTCATCATTAAGAGGACGAGGATCTTCGCTCATTTGAGCTTGTTTAATTGTAATATGAGACTTTTCAGCTTCATGTCGCTATTGTTATGGATAGCTTGTCAGTTGTAAAAGTCAGAAATAACAAAACAAAAACCCATGATGTCGATCAATTTTATCCCCACCCACTGGAAATATTTTACAAATCGCACCCTGACATAAACATAACGGAACGTGGGCCGCGGTGAATCATTCACTGGGCAGAGCAACATGGCGTCGTGGGGCTGTGCGGAAGCGACACAAAGGTGCGTGCAACATGAATAGCCATAATCATTCCAGTGTTACATGCAGTTTTCATGTACAGCTCAATGGTTGCGTGCTGGATGTAATGTATGTTTGAAGTGCCTGCAATTCAGAAGCAACTACAGTGTTGCTGCAGCCGCCGCCGCCGCCGTAAACAGACTTCCGGTGATCCGGGCGGCCAAACGCGGGAATCCCACTCGCTCAACGCTGATTGAGGAAACTTCGTTATCAAAATCGGAGTCATTAAAGCAGATAATTATTTTCATCAACAGATTTTTTTTTTCTTTACCAAATTTACTCGAACTTCCTAGTCAAAAATACCAATCGGCAATCGTGGTCACTGCGGTTAAAATTATAGGCGGTGTATAATCTACGGGTTTCTTCGTTTTTTTTTCTGTTAATTGTCTTTCCTCTGATAACTCTCTTTTTCAAATGTAGCAAACATTTTTTTTTACATAATTGTTATTTTATATGAAGTTATAGTCAAAGTATCATTGTTTTTTTTTAAAGAGGACGTTCAAAATGTTGATCAGAGGGTTTCCTCACGGAAATCTCTCCCGGCATGCACAGCGCGTCCTTGTTCTCTCTCTCCCGGCATGCACAGCGCGTCCTCCTTGTTTCTCTCTCTCCCGGCATGCACAAGCGCGTCCTGTTCTCTCTCTCCCGGCATGCACAGCGCGTCCTGGTTCTCTCTTTCCCGACGTGCGTCATGGCGGGTTTCGGCACGCGCAGTATCTTGGGCCTCTGCCCGTTCGGGTCGCGTCGTCGGCTTGGATCCGGCGGAGACGACGATAGGGGTTGCTGACACGTGGAGAGCGCAACGTGACCCTGTACAAGGTCGGCGGGCACGGTCGAGCGTTGCAAGGCTTCAGTTGGATGATTGCCATTCGGCGTTGACACGTTTTGGGCCACGTGGTGTTTCCGCAGGACCCGTGCGCCGAGTTTTGTAGTCCGTGTCCGCGGCTGCCATGACTTTCGTTGTGAAAGTTTATTAAATTACACAGCGAGCTGTTACATCGAAGCTAACTACACTTCCAAGAGACTTTTCATGTTTTCCTAACTTTCCGTCCGTCCGTGTTTTCCGCCGCTTGACTCTGTTGTTCATGTCGTCCGTCGTCCGGATTTTCGTTTACGCGTACTCAGAGCTACAAGACAAAATGTTAGCAAATTGTAGAATTTTCATGAAAAACTTGGTAAAAAGTAAAGTAAGACAGGGCAATTAAGTGATTATATTTTGGGCCAGATGTGATAAGGGTCAAGGGTCAAAGGTCAAGGTCAAAACTCTGAAATTTTACTGTTTACGCCCTAACTCAAATATTGGACAGAATTTCATCAAACTTGGTACAAGGTAAAGTTAGGACAGGGCAATTAACTGGTTAGATTTTGGGCCAGATTATGATAAAGGTTCAAGGGTCAAATATGTCAATACTCAAGTGTTTGTGCGGGAGAGCGGAGGCATACCCGTTCGACTGCGCGCAGTCGAATTACTCTAGTTAAAAAATAAAAAATAAAACCCTCAGACCTTTTCTTGAGTTATGTTGCTGTCGTCAGGTGAACCTATTTATTTGTTTGGTCCACGATTCCAAGCAGCAGCAGCGACCACGACTTCAAACTGAGCGAACCGTATTTCATGAATTCTAGAGCAAATGGTTTCTGCTTAAATATTCGAGTAGTTGATGTTATGGGACCAACTACCGGTATCGATTGTGAATGGCCAGTCTGTGGAGAGCTTTGTGAGTGAACTTAACTCTGCTTGGAAACTTGCTCTCACTAAGTTTTGATGAATTTCGTGGCACCTTGTTTCGCATGTCCACTCCCTCCCAAATTTCCCCCCCTTTTTTGAAACGGGCGGTGTATTTGTAGGTGTCGAAGCAGCATGCGCTGGGCTCGTGGTCTCTCCGCCGGGGTCAGGCTGTTACTGCACCTGCTGTGTTTGTGCGCGACCACCGGTGAGCTTGCTGTGGTGAAGAATAACAGGTATTCTATGCTCTCGTGATTTGCTTGTCTGTCTCCTTTCTTCCCTATATTTACCCGCGCACACGAAGCAAAAAGCGGGGTTTACCAATTGGTTCACTTTGTCTACAAACTTTCACTTTAAGATCGAAGATGATTTGATTCCATTGAATGTTATATTCTGAACATAATCGGAAAAACAAACCTGTAGTTCAATATTGTACTTTGGCTCTGAATTTGTCCCGATCGCACGCGCGTGCGTAGATGGAGTGAGTCACATTTTACTCTGCCTGTCTGTCTGGCAGTCAAACAATATTGAAAATCATTCCAAACGGGAAACTTACTGTTATTTAAAGGAGTCATAAAGGACACAAGTTGCAACAAGTAATTCCTAAAGAGTGGAGGATTTGAGTATGAAGAAGTCACAGATTATTATTGATTAGAGTTGTCAGTGTGATTTCTATCAAGACTGCGTTGATTCCGAGAATACAAGTTTGCTTTGGTGATCATTTTTGCAATGCCATTTCACACAAGTCTCTCCAACTTATTAAATAAGGTGGTTTAAAAGACCCTCCATTAGCGGCGGTAAACTTCCAAATTTTTCTTTATTCTGTCTTTAAAATCTTTTTTAATTTCAACTGAATTATTTACTTGGACAGCAGACACTGCAGAACACGCATCACCGCCTTGTCACTCCAACTGATTTCAGTTCAGCAATACTTGACAAAATACTACGGTCTTTTACATCTCGACCAATAAGATTTGCTGCTCGCAGATCCTTTCGGAGATACATAGTGAGAGTGAGATTTGCCGGATTGAAAGACATGTTGCACGTGTTGGACCAGTTTGTGATTTTTACCCAGATCTGCAGAAGCGAAAGAAGCTGCTGCTTGCCGGTCTGAGGATGACAGATGGTACGGCAGAGGGTTGGAGTCATCTGCAAAGAGAGGATTTTCCAGAGTCGGAGAGATCATTGATAAACCAGAAAAAGAACAGGACCCAGAAACACTGCTTGAACTCCAGCCTGGACAGGAAGAGGGATGAGAGAATTCCATTTCGGGGCACACGTTGGCTGTGACAGGAGAGGAAGTCTGTGATCCAAGAGTGGAGGATGTCTTTGGATACCACCGGAGAGAGTTGTGAGCAGGGCAGGGTGCCAGACATATCGAAGGCATGTGATGTGTCTTGGGAGATGGCTCTGATTTCATGTCTGCATTAGGATCTCCACCATTGTTGGGAGAGCAAAAGCAGCATATCCAGGGAAGAGTGACCTGGTCTGAATCCAAGTTGATGATCGGAAATCAAGCCATTGGAGAGAGGAGGATTAATGTCTGACGTGTTGATGGATTCCATAACCTTGCTGATGATTGGAGAAGGCTGATATGCTTGGAAATCAGCAGCAAACATCACCGCTCTGCATAACAAAGGTGCCAAAAAACAGACCAGATGGAGATGACCTTGAGCAAATGAGAGGGTATATAACAGAGAGAGAGTGAGCAAGAGCGGCAGAGCATGTTTTTAGGACACGTGGGCTGATTGCCGTCTGGAACGGTTGCAGAATCTGAGTCGGGGGTTTGACAACAAACTCTCCACCTTGTCAGGAGAAAAGGACACAGTCCAGGAACAGTGGGTGCGACTGGGTCAGGTGGGTACAGAAAGTGATGGATTTGGGACACAATATTTAGGAAGCAATCACGGAGTTTAGGCATTCAGCCTTTTCACGTGCAGTGTCAGTGAGGGAATGGGTGGAGGGAACATACACCAAAACAGACATAACCAGATGCCCCCAGGACTTGGAAGATGGCCAGGTTGTGTGTTCAGATTTGAGATGAGAAAGATGTTGTTTTTCTGGCTCTCTGGAAGGTAGACACACATTTGTTCCGAGCTTGTGGAAGAAACTGAGATTGTCTTCAGTTGGATTAACCTTCCACGTGGCGAAGGCAATTGTTTCAGGAAAACTGCCTCGTCACAAGCTTTCACCCAACTTCCAATGCAATGGGAACCTGTTTACAAGAAAAGACACACTCCTTTCACTAGTTTGATCCCTTTCCAGTCATGTGTTTAAGGATGCACAATATTATTACGGATAAGTTAAGTGGAGGTTTTGGTGTGCGCATACATAAGATGGTGCGAACCAGGCAGCTGGAGGCTGAGGTTGCGATGTGTTTGGTATTGGTCCGCCCATGCCCAGCTCCCTTGGTCCATCTCGGACTAGTGCAGTCAGCACTGTGTTACGGTTGCGGTGATTGCTGGCAGCCATGAAATTGCGTTGTGTGAAACTGCGTTAGGGCTGTTCCACAGTAATATGCTACATTTAAGGGTCTTATCTTCAGGAGCTATCACAGAATTCCTAAAGTATCCATAGATACCACTAACATGTTTTTAGTGTATATTAAATGTAGATATATACTATTTATAGCAAAACCGCTATTGTCCTAAAATTAAAGCGTGCAGATAAAATTTTATTCACTGTGATGGCGAATAAATCTTTTGTCTTAAGTGTTATATTAAAAACTAAATAGATTTACCAAGAGTTTTATGATGAACAACTACGTTTTTGATTGAGACTGGTTTTAGATTATATGTGTAAAAAGACTTTACTTTTGATATCCCACACCCTGAATTTGCCAAAAATATACTTTCATGTGAATGCTGGGGGGTTGAAAAACAGAGTAACAAAACGTTATGCTATCTGTCAATTCGTCATGAAAGAAACAAAAATGCTCAAGCTGCACAACCTTTAAAAAATACGGTCTTGTTATTTTTGTGATAACATAACTTAACCCTAATGACAAATGTGTAACAAAGGATAACATTAGTGGTAAGTCCATATCATCGTAAAAGCTGTACAATCTGGCTTTCCGATTGCCGGTCCAAAGTCACGTTTGTTACAGAAGCCTTTGAGCCAGTCAGAGTCGTTTAATATAATCATCACTACGAGAGCCTACGCTATCAATAAATTGTGCTGGGTTAGATTATCTTCTTACTGTTGGATTCAGTAGTGGAGGGGTCAGTCTTTTATTTCCCCTCATTTGCAAGATAACTGGACACACTTAATGTTGGACTATGTATGTAACACAAATGGTTACCCATTACTGTTTGGAAAGGCTCTTATGCGAAGAGTTGTTGTGTTGCACTAATTGTTTTTCTGCTGCCACATTCTCTTCTCTTCTTCTAGACACTCCATCTGTGGAAGGAAAGTGATGCGAACCTGAAAAAGTGTTCCGTTGCACGGTTGTATCCATTTCCTCATGGTCATTTCACTCTTGCTTTGCACTCTTCAATGCATTGTTCAACTTATGGGTGGTGCAAGAAGCCTGTTGCGGGGATTGGCGGTTGCCCGCCTAGTTTGCGGGGATTGGCGGTTGCCCGTCTCGTTGCAGGGATTTGTGGGTGTCTGGTGTCCTAACTTTACATGCTGAAATTTACAGATTGGTTGTTAATTCTTTTCACGTCCATGTCAAGAAGTGAAGCTTGAGGCGCCAGGGACCCAAATATGGAGGTGGTGACAAGGCCACAAAAGTTCCAAACATCGGATGTTTCAGCAGAAATTGGTCAATCAGTTTTACCACTGTCGTGGTCTAATTCACATGGAGATCAATTCCATTGTTTAATAAAAAAATTAGTTTTGAATTTGTTTCTTAAGGAAAGTAGTTGGTTTCTGTCTGTCATTGTGTTCAGATTTGTTCTGACTTTATGGTTGGTTGAAACCATTCGCCATTGTGGTGTTGCTGTGCTCACCGAAACTGTCCCTGTGTTAGCACCATTTCTCAAATTTAGCAAGGTGTGACTTGCCCAGCAAATGTTTGCCTGAAGAAGAAGATTATTGTTTCATGTCAGTAAATTATAGAGCTCCACAGCAGGTGTTGACTTTGTGGCTCTGGCCATGGGTGGTGGCTGGGGGGGGGGGGAGAAAGGAATTGCGGATGTTCCTTCTTGAATGGTTTTAAAACTTCTGGTGGAGACAACATAAGTGAAACACATCTTTCCCTTTACCAGGAATTAGCTTGTTGTAAGAGTGAAATCGGTGTATCAGAAAGTGAGAACATTTCGTCACTCCAACAGGAATTAACCCAAACCTTTCTTCTGTTCTGGCAGTCACTCACCCGATCCACAGCTTCTTCCCGGTTCCATGGTGTGGAGGGGCAGCTGTACTTTTTGCCTGTGGTGCGGTGCATTCGTTGGACTCTTGTTCTTTCTGCACCACTCAGCTACAGTTACGAGCTGTCTGCTCTCAGGAGAGCGTCATCAGGTTTGCTTGGATGTTTTTTGTTTTTTTGACAATTATTTTATTGCTGGTGTTTGTGACATGTTTTTAAAGAGCACAGATCTCTCTCTTC
>CM068959.1:43820456-43840779 GCA_035128595.1 Eptatretus atami | reverse complement strand
TCGTTGCGATGTCCCACATGGATCCATTGTGCTCCCTGGAAAAACAAAAACCAAAGTTTGACAGAATCACGCCATCAGCTGCCCATTGGTTTAGTACAGTATAAACTCAGGTGGCCACACCGTGAGAAAACAGGGCAGCGGTAAAGACGCAAGGAAAGCATTGGTTGTGTGATTGCCAACAACAACATTTTCTCCTTACTTAGCCATGTGTCTTGTGTTGGCTTCATTGTTAAATGCTCCTTAAGTCCTTTCCACAACTTTTTAAATGTCTGCTAATTATATCGTTTTTGCCCCACTCAATGGTTTTGCAAGTAAGAAAAAAGAAATCCACTTTTAAAATTCCTCGAACCAACGATGTGGCCATTTCCAAGAATCTTCAACCAAAATCTAATCATTAAGCTGTGTCACATACCCAAATTCTCACCAATTTCAGAATCCGAATCATCACAAATTGAGATATCGCTGTTCACAGGAACAACAAAACTTGGGTAAAACAAATCACACCTTCGTCGTTACCTGTACCGTTAATACTCAGAAGGATCGTCCGCACGATTCACAGCTGGTTGTTTGTTTGACATGAAAGTCTTATTTATTTATTTTGGTTGCAGCGGGGGAGGGGGGGGCGGTTTAAAGTTGCTCTAACTCAAACTTGTGGCTGTAATGGTTACAATCGGTAACAAAACCTGTTCACACACTCAGTCAATTTGCGTTCATAAAATCTTGTGATTCCGCCTGAACAGGTGTTATATTCAGAATGTATATAAGCAAATAAGATCACCCTCGGAATCCCCGCTGAGATACCACCGGAATAACGAAGGACGCAGTCGCCGAGATGGCCGAGAACTATCATATGTACGATATGCACGATCGATAGTTTCAAATGTGTACGACAATGGTCTGCTAACAATATTCACAAAAAAATGAAATACTCAACCTTCAATTTTCAGTTTTAACTTCAGCAACATTTTTTCCGTCATCCAGTTAACCCACTAAGCTGTTAGGGTTACGGAGTTCATCATGAGTGATTCAAAAATGAATGAGTTCAGAAAGTGTGGGTAGTTGGTCTACGACAAAAGCAAAAACGGAATTGGGAGAAAAATCGATTATTAAACACAATTACTCAATTAAAAAAGCTACGAATCGTCAAAATATATCGAATTTTTCCTCGACAAAAAAAGTAAAAGGGAAATGTATCTTACGATTGTGGGTAGAGTAAGAATTAAAGGGAGAAAAAAGTACCATTGTTAGAGTACCGTTCGGGACGAGTAGATAAAGCACTCGATGATTGAGTAAGTAGGGCGGACCTAAGCTTAAGTGTTACGTGTGACCACACGAGAATCAGGTGTCGTGCGCTAAATATTAGCTAGGAATAAGAATAAGTCACCCAGTATGTGATGCCCTCTTGATTTTTTCTTCCCTATTATCTTTTATATATTACTAATATCGGCACTATGAATGTGGAGCAACGCTTCCCTGAAACCACAACAAACGGCAGAAAGCCCCGCCTTCAAAGGCTGACACGAGCAAGTCACGTCCCGAAGGAACGATTTGATGGGTAAGTCTGACTGACGTCTAGGAAGCTAACCGACAGGACAGTCAAAGCCCCGGCCTTCCCAGTGTTCTCGTAGGAGGGACCAGCCACGCCCAGGCCAGAGGATTAAAAAATAGACGGACGGAAAGTGAGTGAGAAGGCAGCTTGCACATTTAATAGAGATTATATGTGGTGCATTCTTGTAGGCGAAAGAAGGACTCCCACGAAGAGGTTCCTTCACTTTTAGAGAATGCTTGGCATTTTGGAGACATGATCAGAATGGAGACACAAGGTCATGTTTGGAGAGCGAGAGCGGAAATTGAGCGCCACCGAAAGAGGACACATGGCCAATGAATCCGTGTTGAGCCGTTTCCGTCGTGTGTGAAGTAGACGCCGGCCTTTTGCTTTTCGTCGGGTCGATTAGACTATCAGAGCCCCCGAAGCCGTCGACACGTGGCTTGAGCCTTTGAGTGGTCAGTGACTCCGCTCGCGGATTGCCTGCTGTTATCGATGCGTTCGTCACCCTACGAGAGAGAAGCACACTTGATTCCAGTTCCACAAAGGATTATCGAGCCTGGCCAAGCAAATCTGTCTTAAGAATAGTTAGAAAAGGAGAAGGTTCTCATTTTATTTATACCAACCCGTATGTCTAAATGTAAAAGATCTCAGTGTTGCGTTTCATGCCTTCTTGCTGTGTAGGATTTATTTATTTCATTTATTATCTATTCCTTTTTTGAGATTATTTCGAGATCCTTTGTTTATTATTTTGATGTAATATTTGTTTATTTTCCATTAAATCGTTTCCTCTTTAAGGGACAACTTTTAGGCATGTGCTGTCACTCTGGCTGCAGCGCCCCTTATGTCCAGCTAGTGCTCGCTTTCCCCGTCGCTCCTCACTGGAATGTGGATCGTTCTCTCCTACCCATTCACGCCTCCTACAACAAATATATAGTACTACACAAAAGTAAATAACGGAGTAACGCACACAAAATTAACCTCAGAGTCTCGTTGTACCCTTCAAGGAGAAGCTTCCCATCCTCCAGGGTAGTGTTTTAACCCCCCATGACAGACTATGTATTTTAAATTGGTTAATTTATCTTTAAAACCAAAAAACTTTCACATATGTCCCTGACAATCCAGACTTTATGTTCTCTTATTTAACTTGACTGCATTTTTGTACATTTCAGTTCATGCTCGCACTCCGAACAATGATGACTCAGAGTGATGAACGTTATTCACTTACATACTTACATTTTGTATCTCCTCTTAAACCGAAAGTATAATATTTTCCCCTTTATATCGTTTCGATATAAGATGTTTTGATTGTTTTATTCGAGCGGTGGAGACGTCGCACTAACAACGCTTCCTATGTCTCTCAATTTTCATATTTTTTCTTAAGCGATTTTTCTTATCGTTTATCTAAGGTTATTATATAACTGTCATGCATTGATGCATTCTAAGAGAAAAAGAAGCACAGCAGAGGCATTGTACAGTAAGGGAAAAACCAGGCAAATAACGCCGTAACCGTGTGAACGACGCTTCAAACTATCACGCGCCTACTGGTTGCAATTTGAAAATGTCGCGGCATTGTGGCGTTAACCTTTTCAAAATAAGAATATACTAATAAATAATAATTCCGTGGTTCGTGGGAAATCTGACGTATTTGAGGTCCAACACATATTTACACTTTTCAAACTGCAAACCCTGCGAAGTTGAAACGCCACCATGGCAGAGAGAGCCAGCAAGCTCTCAGTGACCTCAGTCTCAAATGTGCATTGTAAGAAACTTCAATTCAAAGGTGTGGGTGTGTTTTTTCCATTATGAGCCATAAAAACTCGTGTTCGACTAAAAACAAAAACAAACTAGCGGGAGCGACGATGGTTCGCGGCATTATTGAACAATGCCACAATACGACAATTGAGTTAGGGCCTAGTCACATTTTGCCACGCGTCCCCTGTGGGGTCTCCAAAATCTTGTTTCTTTGATCTCCCTTCCACAATGCCCCCTCCACCGACCACTAGCCAGTTATACGCCCCGGCCTCCGTATTTCCATGTCACACCAATGTCAGCAGTCACAATGTTGTTATATTTTTCCGTGTCGACGGAGCCGCCACAGAGAACCAGCGTATTTAGAAACTGTGGAGACCGAAAAACAGTGGAGTCTCTGCACGTTCCCTACGTCGTTGATTTTGATGTCGCACGGTGACCTTAAGATGGCTGCCGGCGCCATAGAATTTTCAGGCAGTACCCAATTGTTCACCTCAAGGTGACCACAAGGCGGACCGCAGGCCTAACGAACGTCAATTCTGACCAGACGGACTGATCTCCAATGTTGCCGACCTTACCGATGTGTCATATCATAATTATTATATTTTTTTTTACCACGTTTCTTTTGTCGTATCAGTTACTTGTGTCTCAATTGCTTAGCGAGAGCGAAACGTAGAAAGAAAATAAGTTTTATAAACTCTCGCGTTTATAATTCTCACGGCACCCTACGCCTGTAAAAATAGCCCAAACTGTAGGGCCACCCTTCAGAACCAAACGACCCGCCAGGTATCACATCTAATCATGCGCGCGCCACCTTCCTAGATCAAATAGGTACACAAAGTTTATGCTGACGCGCCCTATCCTCGCCTAGAGCAAATGTGCTTACCCTTAGTGAAGCTTTGAGGAAGCCCGGACCGTAAAAACCATCTCTCCGTCAAAATTGACCAAATCAAATCGATTTTTATATGTTGCTACTTTATAACATTACACACAGCGTTCTAATCTACGAAAATAAGAAATTTCAGGAGACAAAAACTATATGTTGAAGAATAAAAAGTTCAAGGGCGTAGTAGGTGTTACCACCCTTTTCCACCCACATCTATGGGCAACTGCGGGACGCCCCATTCAATACAAAAAGAGCACAATCTAGATCTCCATATCATACTCTAGCTGTGCTAGCCCACGTTATTCTTATCAAGACCTCTGCATTCATCAACGCCGGGTAGGACTAATGCTCTGAGAGAGTCCAACAGTCAGATCATTGGTCTAGAAAAAACACAAGAACACATAAACGGGAAACCTCCCAACTGTTGACAAAAACATATTGTGACTCAACTTCTGCTGACTAAGCGCCCACGCAACCTCACCAAATTAATAATAGTGGTCTACTGCTGGCTGCTCGTCAACAAGACCATTATCCAAATTAAACAGCGAAGAAGCTTAAATAGAACGATTGACATCCACATAGAGAATAACTGGTAGTGTCAATAAGAATGCCACAGCAATAATTACAAACTTACAATTTCGAACCCCTCCGCCATCACGGCAATAATCCAACCAAACAATTCCTGTTCACAGTCTACGAATTCAAGGTATATTGAAATTAATATACGTCATAGGACTTGACAATGTGCGAGAGAGAAAATTCTATGAAAGCACAAAACATTGAAGAAACTTTTTCGAAAACAAACTTTGAATTATAAATTTATAATTAATATGTTACTTAGTCTTCTGTTAAAAGTGAACGTTGGTTAGGTATAATGATAGAAGGATTGCACAAAAAGTGAAAATTCAAAAGTACAACGAGCCCACATATTTCAGCCGAGCCATATCAAGGGCTACCTGCTGCATTGGAACGGAAACGGCGAGATGCACAATGTTAGCAATATCTTACCATGACGACTCACTAGCCAAGACATCACATATATTGCGTCCTAACTTTGTTTAAGTTCGACGATATATGTTATCATGGCCGTTGAACGTGATCTTAGCGTTGCAATATTGTTTTCATGTGCTTATGACTTTGTCGTCCTATCCATGCTTGAGAAACGAAGAAACAAACAAGACTCAGTATCCAAGTCTAGAACTGATAAAAGGCGACCCCTATACGAAAAGTTTTCTGCGTCGATAAGGAAAGCCTATAATCCTCATCAACATCATTTGCGTGGACATCATTAAGCCTATAATGAATATCGGTAGACCCTAATGAATAATTGGTAAAATCAAGAAAGAATTAGTACCCAATATAAAGAGAAGTACTTCAACTGAGAATTTGTAACAAACATGAAGTAAGGTAATTTGCGTCAGACTCATTACATGAGCAACGATAGAATCCAAAGTTACAACAAAACTCGTATGATGCGATATGATACTGAAGAGGAGAAATCTTCGGTACATTGAGTGAGTAATCGAGCACATATACCTTCACCCAATGCCACTCGAAATCCAGTTTGTTCATACAAATCCGGAGAAGAGAGATCTTCCAGATACAAGTGTCATCAGTGTGAGATACGAAAACGTTAAATTCTTTTCAGCCCTGAGCGCAGCGTGTATGCGCGTTCTCAACATGTTACGCCCACTATTTGTCGACCCTTTAAGGTTCACCAACTGCATTGTGTCGCCAATACTACCCACTCTTCACGACATGTTAAGTGGCACATCTGTAGTAGCCAGATCTTAGAGAATCACACTACAATAAAACTCCTCGTCTTACTCACGTAGTCAATCATCATCTACTAAAAGTACGAAATTGTTCAACATTCAATATACTTTTCCAATTAATACTTGTAGCTGGCTCGCTACTTTGATGTTCAGTTTGATTGCGTCCATGCATCATCAAATTGCTGTACAGTCTAACTTTATGAGCTCACTCTCTTACACCCAATTCTGCTTGTCTTTGATTTCCGCCAAACTGCCAACATTGAATTGCTCCCTGTCGATGTCCATCCTGAGAGAATGAGAAAGATTAAACTATCGTCAACTATTCAGTGGCACTTTTAAATTAAACAGGCGAGGCAATCCACAAATTATTCACACTGAGCAAGTGACTGGTCCGTTGAAGCCTACCCCGATGCAATTTGTTGCTGCAACACTTTGTGCAACGAGCGATGCCTTCCTTCAGTCCTCAACTGGAGTAGTTCTTCTCTTCTGTGAGGTTACAGGTGGTGGCTTTGATCCGAGTTGTCAGTTTAAATCCTTAGCTCGAGCCATGGCGCACCATTATAAATATTTAATACCAGGGTGATGGGAGTGTTAGCATACCTCGTACTCTTCGTTTGCGTCTTTATCACTTAGATCTGCAAAAATGATACATGTGAAGTTATCACACCCCGAGCCTTCGTCTTGAAAAGTATTCACCACCCCTTGACTTATTACAACATTGTGTCGTTGGTGTGTTGTCTGAAGTGAGTGCGAGCCAGTCCAAGTATTTACCCAGAAAGCCTCGAAGTGAGATGAGCTTGCTGGTCTAGCTCACCTACTTGTCTCTGTGCCATCAGAAGTATTGCCACTAATCACCACCTCCCTCAAATGCCTCAACGCACTACAAACACCTCAACCCACCTAGCAATTCCTTCCACATGACAAAATAATATTCTGCCATAATGAGCTAGTTCGGAGTTAGTCATATTTGTATCTCGAAGCATCTATTTAGATATATAATGTGTAATACAAGTAAGCAACTGAGTAAATCTAAATAAACGATAAATGATATGCCTTTGTAGGATGGTCCATCTCTTAACAAACCCATCCTCTCTAGCTTATCGCTTGATATGATGAGTAGATTCTTTATATGACTCAGATATTTCTATCCACTTCTCGTATTTGGCATATTTATATACAGATCATAATCTCCCTTACCAAATCCATCCATCCATTGACCATACTCTGGTCTCAGAGGCTGTCAGGGTCTGCTAACAGTCTACACTTGGTCTTATTCCGGTTTTACAATCCTGACGGTCATTTCCACACCTTCCGGACTATCTACGTACTATACCAAACAATCGGCTACTCATATTGTTCTGAACCTCAAACGCGATACCATGCAGAGTGAGCCCACCTGATTAATTATTTACAAACAGTTGACGAGGGATTTTGAACTTCTTGAGACATCCTCGCATATGACCAACGACGCGATATACAGATATATCTTTTCCTGACATCACTGTCTGCCTAGTCGCCAACCAAGAGTACAACGGTATAGTTCAGAATAAAAAGTCAGAAATAAATTGTAAGCCAACACAGTAGATGCATGAGTACTGAGCGAGCTTCTTTCATCTGAAGTATTCGAGACAGTTAAAGCAAGAACTTATCCACTGTCTTATCCAAACACAAAAACAAGTCCACCATCTTGAAAACACAAACAAGAAAATATTATATATTTAAGCGTAACTAAAGATAATTATCTCCCTAGTGATTTCCATCGCATACTTGATATAGTAATTCTGCACGAGTATGTATGAAGTTATGAAAGCGCGAAATAGTTAGCGAGATAATGGTACTATGTAACACATCATCAAAGACTGAGCAAAAGTTTGGGGGCAACTTATAGTCATACATGATTATTATGTATTCTGCTTAGAGAAGGATGGGGAAGTAAAACAATGTGAAAATATCAGAATCTCCGCAAAATAAAGCAATAGGCGTCAGAGAGAAGCAGGTAGAGAACGGCTATGTGCGCATCATAAGCAAGAAGAATGGAGTGTATGCAAAGAAGGAGCAATATAGGATGTGAGAACTAGTCTCGCTAGGATTTACTTATCAATATTAATAGTTACTATAACGAAGTATACCGTAGTATGCTTGTAAGTTTCGCGCCCAAGCGCATGAATGGCTCATAGAGACAAAAACCAGCTCAACTTCAGCATGACCCAAGAAGGACATTATCGTCGGTAGAAGACAGGACGTCGAAGATTGAGACCACCACAGTGAAAAGCACAACTAGTAGATCTGAGAGCACTAACACTGCATCCAGAAAATGAGTAAACACAGAGCCGCAGCAAGTAAGTTGGCCTCCCTGCTTATGAGCGCGGCTCCAATTCTGTGATTATATGTAATAACAGACCAAAATGCGTCGCTACTCTTCTGTCCAAATTCACTTGATCGTCTCTCTGTAAAAGAGCGCCGCATGCAGTCTGAAGCTATATGAGCAGTGAGATCTGAGCAATCTCTACCCGCTGCAGAGCAATTCCAACCGATATCTAGCCAAACGATCGCCTTCCATAGAAAGATAGCGCGTCTAGAACCGAAATCGCAACACGCTCCTGTGAACGATTATAATACGAGCAAAACATATAGAGACAAAACCACAAAGTCCCATACTGAATTGACAGAACTCAACAAGACCCATCGCGGAAATTATACCACACTTATCCGAAATGGTATGATTTTAACAATATAGTATCAGCGAGCAGAGCATCAAGTATCAAAACCAGAAAGGAAGGTTGTCACCACGTAGATCTACTCATTTAGTTTCCCAACAGTCATAGCAAAAGAGCTATTTCATGCTGCGTTGACTAATGAGACACACTCCAATATCTTTCACCAGCTTCACCAGATCTGCTTCAATTTATAGATGGGCCGGATCAATATGTGGGGATATATGTTGAGTCGGATTACTGATTCCGTATTCATTACCTCTGTACTAGGCGTCTGAATAGCCAAATACCCGCATTACATGTACGTAGTTGATCTCTAATATGTTTCCCACGCACATATATACCTGTATATAAACAACACGTAATGTTTCTACCCGCGAAGCGATTGGATGTTGAGAACGAGTGACCACTTTTCAGAAAACTAGGAAGGATTTAAACAACCGAAGTCCAGCTACGTCTAACGTCAACAATAATGAAGGAAAAAGGCATAGCAAATCAAGTTAATACATTCCTAATTACAAGTGTGTTGCAATGTTCCGCAACAGTTATATCCTTACGTTTTTACATACTTTATAAGATTATGGTTGTGTTTATAAGCTGGACCGGTACCTACAGAGCCACTGAAGACGAACCGCTAGATGAGCATATGATTTGATATGCGCAAGTTAGCGATTCCGCGCTCTCCTCCAGCTCCCTCCGAGAGATCACTCCCAAAGCTAGAACATAAGGTTGATCCCGTACGCTTACCAGAAATACACAACCGAGAGAACCACTACGCGGCGCATATCACATTAATCGACCCGTGGTCGCCGTAGTATTTCGGCGGCGTCGAGTCCACCTCTGCGAACATAATAGTGTCTGACTATTTCTTTGCGATCGTCATATCGCACAAATCCAACTCCCAGTTCTTATGGCTCAGCGTATTTCAAACGACCGCGGTTAAGCCACCTACACCTCCTTCAACTGCCTGCTGCTGCGAAAAGTCGTGCTTTGTTAAGCTCTTACATCTGTGACTATCGTGGTCCCGGCTATACAAGCTCTGGAGATTACCAAAACCTGCCGGTCGCAACTAGCAATCTGACATGGCTACACACGGCCTCATACTTATTGTTCTCGAGCCCGATATCTGACATACTAAGTCAAATGAAAGAGATCTAAGATTCACAAAATAGCACGTAACGTGAACAACATATCATAACACATTTAACTCTCCTACTTTTACAGTGATTGTTTAGAAAGCATTGAAAGGGCCAATAAGATAAATCAATAAGCAGACTTAATCAAATGATCTAATTTTAATTTGTACAACGCAGACAGCTGTACAATGGCAAGTCACTTAACAGTTTTACTTACATATACTCCGCAAGCCTACTATCTACATTGAGACAACAACAACAAACCCAAAAAAAAGAAATGGACCGACTGGCCTTTATTGACCCTCCAGGCACGGAAAGGTTACAGCCAGATATGTGAGTGCTCAGAGTCTGAGTCGAGTACGCTAGAACACCATCTGTACGGCTCTGTGTGCGATAGTCTCATGTGAACCCCGCACATCGAGAGCGTTCTGTCACCTTAGGGTTGGTAAGCTCGAGTTCCCGTGGAGTAAAGGAACGGAATTTCGCCCATCTTCGAGGGCCTCCAACAAACCCACCATGCTGGGACTCGAACCACAATACCAGAATCCATTATCGCAGCCAGATCCTAGATGGCGCCGCCAGTACGAACGTGTAGAAGCCAGTGTACGACTAGGATATCCCATGTAGCCCAGTCACACAAAAGCCAGATAGGCAGAGAAACTCCAAGAATTAATTATCTCAATGAAACCCATCATCACGATCACAACTCCCACACGCACTCTCTTTATACCTCCTCTCCTCGTGCCCGGCTTCCCCCCCAAAGAACCTTGTAGTAGGCGTAATCTACCTCCGCCCCCGTTCGTGGTTAGAACTCGTCCACCCTCCCCCGATTAACGACCTGAGGGCGTTTCTCTCCTTCAAAATTCCCTACTTTCCTTCGTGAAATGCCCTAGTGTCGTCTCTTTGCTGGTGCCAGTACGCCGCACTGAGGAGGGGTGCGTCCTCGCATGCTCCTCCCCCGAGCAGAAGGTCTTTTTGTTTCTTCCCCCCAGGTGTCGCAAGAGTGGATGACATCTTTCTATGATGGGCGGAGTCAGAGGCGTAGAACTGCTATGCTCTACCCCTCATTGACGTCCGACGGTAACATTCCATCTTGGTTGGCCCGGGCGAAGCCTCGCTCTTGAGGTCCGAGGCGCGGGCTCTCCGCTGCACGTCCCGTAGTTCAGAAACAGCGGTTTGAATTCTGTTATGGCGCTGAAGGAGTGGAGGGGATCGATTAGAAAACTAACTAGAAAGAAAACTCGCAGCAGCGCCACATCGATGAAAATTCCATTAGACATAAGGAGGGATTCTAACTATTCCACATATACTTTAACGAAATAACTAAACTTTGGTCAAACTGTATGTGTGAATGCGAATGGTTTCCAGATTCGTAACAGCACCGTCATCACCTATCGTTATATCTCTTTTCAACCAAAGAGTCTCCGTGACCTTCATTTTTCTACATACGCCATTGAGGTCAGCCTCGTGATCACCATATCTTCACAAGTTTAGCTTCTTTTAACTCAAAGTCAAAAACTCCAGAGGATACTATCCCTATAGTCGAGCAAATAAAACATCATCTGTACTTTTGGAGGAGCACTTTTAACGATTCGCTGAATCACTTAAACTTAAACGCTAAGGCCAAATTTACGAAAGGCGTTTAAGAGTTGTGTTGATGTGTTAGTTTCGCAAATCGATACTATGATCACCGATGCGGATCAAACAAGTCGACACAAAAAATAGGTACATTTTCTGTATCCTAAATTACGTCATTTCCAATATCTACGTTTAAGTAATAAAAAGAGGTGGTTTTGAGTGTAAAAAACAAAAAGTGTGGGAACAAGTCATTCATTATAACATCACCTGAAGCAATTTTCTTAACCTGGAAAAATTTCTTTTAATTTTTCTTAATGTTGAAAAAAAAAGTTTATTTCTTAAAAAATATAAGAAGTAAAAAAAAAAAAAAAAAAGTCTTACATTATTGTAAAGAAAGGAAAGGGAGAAAGTTTGCACGAAGGAAAATGAATAATCGAACATTAATATCAACAAGTGAGGTGTAATTTATGGTGTTTTGAAATAAGCAAATTATTTGTCAGCCCTCATAAACCTGGGCAGACCTCAACACAGTCAATATTTAATCTTTCTAATTCAAAAGTATAATATAAAACACAGAGGAGTATCGTCATCCTCCTCTATTGGGATTGTCAATTTTACGTACTCACTGTGTTCTTCATCTTCTTCTTCTGGTGACTTTTTTGTTCACAGCCTACATTTCATCGAACTTCCTAAACTAGCGAAATTTGTTATGTAAAATATCCTGACCACTGCGTCAGACTCAACCATACTCCGATTTTGAAAAATTCCTCCGAGAAAAAAAGTTATGACGTTCATAATATCTTTCTCAAGTGCCTAAGCGAAATCGGCACTAAAAACAATTAATCTACTGAAACTAGTATATGCAACATTACTGAATTCATGATTTCCGACGGGCAACGTTAATACACAGACTATGGTGCTATTAGCCACAGATATGATTAGTACCGCACATATGATACATCACATATCTATTCGAGTCAATCATTTTTTATGACGTCTCTCCTATTTTTGTACTATTTTTGTTCACATAGCCCGAGTTTTCATCGGACTCTCTCTCCTTGAACTTGCCATGGTATATGCCACAGAACCCACGCCAGCAAGACACGTAACCATACTCCGATATTTGGAAATTCTTCCGTGAAAGAAAAAAATAGTGATCGTCACATATCATATCACATGCGCTAATGAAATCGCCGAAACCCATTATCTTCGTCGAACACTAGCAAGCTCTTTTTAATTTTCGTATTGTGGGACATCTCCGCCAGTGCATGGCATTATGAGCACACGTATGATTTTACTGCGCCAACCGCTATGTATACATCACAATGACGTCATATTCGTTTTTATGAGACGTGCATCATTAAGAGGCAGACAGATCTCTTCGCTGTCACTTCGAAAGCTTGTTTATATAGTAATAATGAGAGCACTTTAGCTTCATGTCAGCTGATTCTTGATGGTATAGCTTGTCAGTTCGTGACAGTCAGAAGATAACAAAACAAAGACGAGCTCCATGTATGCAAATGCATCAATTTTATCCCCACCCACTGCAAATATATCTAATCCACTACTACAAATCGACTACTATAAACAATAACGGAACAGATAGGCCGCGTGAATCCATTGCACTGGACAGCAGACATTGACACAGACTCGTGTGTGGCTGTGCCGGTATAGTCGGACACAAAGGGTGCTGTTGGCAACAAAAATGCAATAGTCCAATTAATCCATATCCAAGTGTTACATGCAGTTTTCATGTACAGCTTCAATGGTTGCGTGCTGGATGTAATGTATGTTGAAGTGCCGCAATTCAGAAGCAACTACAGTGTTGCTGCAGCCGCCGCCGCCCCGTAAACAGACTTCCGGATCCGGGCGGCCAAACGCGGAATCCCACTCGCTCACACGCTGATGAGGAACTTTCGTTATCAAAATCGGAGTCATTAAAGCAGATAATTATTTTCATCAACAGATTTTTTTTTCTTTACCAATTACTCGAACTTCCTAGTCAAAAATACCAATCGGCAATCGTGGTCACTGCGGTTTAAAATTATAGCGGTGTATAATCTACGGGTTCTTCGTTTTTTTTTCTGTAATTGTTTTCCTCTGAAACTCTCTTTTTCAAATGTAGCAAACATTTTTTTTACATAATTGTTATTTTATATGAAGTTATAGTCAAAGTATCATTGTTTTTTTTTAAAGAGGACGTTCAAAATGTGATCAGAGGGTTTCCTCACAAATCTCTCCCGGCATGCACAGCGCTCCTTTTCTCTCTCTCCCGGCATGCACAGCGCGTCCTGTTCTCTCTCTCCCTCCCGGCATGCACAGCGCGTCCTGGTTCTCTCTTTCCCGACGTGCGTCATGGCGGGTTTCGGCACGGCGCAGTATCTTGGGCCTCTGCCCGCTTCGGGTCGCGTCGTCGGCTTGGAATCCGGCGGAGACGACGATAGGGTGTTGCTGACACGTGGAGAGCGCAACGTGACCCTGTACAAGGTCCGTGCGGGCACGGTCGAGCTGTGCAAGGCTTCAGTTGGATGATTGCCATTCGGCGTTGACACGTTTTTGGGCCACGTGGTGTTCCGCAGGACCCGTGCGCCGAGTTTTGTAGTCCGTGTCCGCGGTGCCATGACTTTCGTTGTGAAAAGTTTATAAATTACACAGCGAGCTGTTACATCGAAGCTAACTAGCACTTCCAAGAACTTTTCATGTTTTCCTAACTTTCCGTCCGTCCGTGTTTTCCGCCGCTTGACTCGTGTTGTTCATGTCGTCCGTTCTGTCCGGATTTTCGTTTACGCGATAACTTCAATGAAGCAAATTGTGAATTTCGATCAAACTTTGGTAAAAAGGTAAGTAAGACGGGAATTAAGTGAATTATATTTTTGGGCCAGATGTGATAAGGGTCAAGGAGGTCAAGGTCAAAGCTCTAAATTACTTTACGCCGCAATCTCAAATTTATTTGGACAGAATCAAACTTGGTAAAAAGTAAAGTAAGACAGGGCAATTAAGTGATTATATTTTGGGCCAGATGTGATAAGGGTCAAGGTCAAAGGTCAAGGTCAAACTCTGAAATTTTACTGTTTACGCCCTAACTCAAATATTGGACAGAATTTCATCAAACTTGGTACAAAGGTAAAGTTAGACAGGGCAATTAACTGGTTAGATTTTGGGCCAGATATGATAAAGGTCAAGGGTCAAATATGTCAATACTCAAGTGTTTGTGCGGGAGAGCGGAGGCATACCCGTCGACTGCGCGCAGTCGAATTACTCTAGTTAAAAATAAAAATAAAACCCTCAGACCTTTTCTTGAGTATGTTGCTGTCGTCAGGTGACCTATTTATTTGTTTGGTCCACGATTCCAAGCAGCAGCAGCGACCACGACTTCAAACTGAGCGAACCGTAGTTTCAGTGAATTCGAGAGCAAATGGTTTCTGCTTAAATATTCGAGTAGTTGATGTATGGGACCAACTACCGGTATCGATTGTGAATGGCCAGTCTGTGGAGAGCTTTGTGAGTGAACTTAACTCTGCTTGGAAACTTGCTCTCACTAAGTTTTGATTGAATTTCGTGCACCTTGTTTCGCATGTCCACTCCCTCCCAAATTTCCCCCCCTTTTTGAAACGGGCGGTGTATTTGTAGGTGTCGAAGCAGCATGCGCTGGGCTCGTGGTCTCTCCGCCGGGGTCAGGCTGTTACTGCACCTGCTGTGTTGTGCGCGACCACCGGTGAGCTTGCTGTGGTGAAGAATACACAGGTATTCTATGCTCTCGTGATTTGCTTGTCTGTCTCCTTTCTTCCCTATATTTACCCCGCGCACACGAAGCAAAAAGCGGGGTTTACCAATTGGTTCACTTTGTCTACAAACTTCACTTTAAGATCGAAGAATGATTTGATTCCATTGGAATGTTATATTCTGAACATAAATCGGAAAACAAACCTGTAGTTCAATATTAGTACTTTGGCTCTGAATTTGTCCCGATCGCACGCGCGTGCGTAGATGGGAGTGAGGTCACATTTTACTCTGCCTGTCTGTCTGGCAGTCAAACAATATTGAAAATCATTCCAAACGGGAAACTTACTGTTTTTAAGGATGTCATAAAGGACACAAGTTGCAACAAGTAATTCCTGAAGAGTAGGAGGGATTGAGTAGAAGAAGTCACAGATTATTATTGATTAGAGTTGTCAGTGTGATTTCTATCAAGACTGCGTTGATCGAGAATACAAGTTTGCTTGGTGATCATTTTTGTAATGCCATTTCACACAAGTCTCTCCAACTTATTAAATAAGGTGGTTTAAAAGACCCTCCATTAGCGGCGGTAAACTTCCGAATTTTTCTTTATTCTGTCTTTAAAATCTTTTTTTTTAATTTCAACTGAATTATTTACTTGGACAGCAGACACTGCAGAACACGCATCACCGCCTTGTCACTTCCAACAGATTTCAGTTCAGCAATACTTGGACAAAATACTACGGTCTTTTACATCTCGACCAATAAGATTTGCTGCTCGCAGATCCTTTCGGAGATACATAGTGAGAGTGAGATTTGTCCGGATTGAAAGACATGTTGCACGTGTTGGACCAGTTTGTGATTTTACCCAGATCTGCATCTGCCAGAGAGCGAAGAAGCTGCTGCTTGCCGGTCTGAGGATGACAGATGGTACGGCAGAGGGTGGAGTCATCTGCAAAGAGAGGATTTTCCAGAGTCGGAGAGATCATTGATGAAAACCAGAAAAAGAACAGGACCCAGAACACTGCTTGAACTCCAGCCTGGACAGGAAGAGGGATGAGAGAATTCCATTTCGGGGCACACGTTGGCTGTGACAGGAGAGGAAGTCTGTGATCCAAGAGTGGAGATGTCTTTGGATACCACACGGAGAGAGTTTGGTGAGCAGGGCAGGGTGCCAGACATATCGAAGGCATGTATGTGTCTTGGGAGAGGCTCTGATTTCATGTCTGCATTGAGGATCTCCATCCATTGTTGGGAGAGCAAAAGCAGCATATCCAGGGAGAGTGACCTGGTCTGAATCCAAGTTGATGATCGGAAATCAAGCCATTGGAGAAGAGGAAGGATTTAATGTCTGACGTGTTGATGGATTCCATAACCTTGCTGATGATTGGGAGAAGGCTGATTGCTTGGAAATCAGCAGCAAACATCACCGCTCTGCATAACAAAGGTGCAAAAACAGACCAGATTGCAGATGACCTTGAGCAAATGAGAGGGTGATATACAGAGAGAGAGTGAGCAAGAGCGGCAGAGCATGTTTTTAGGAACGTACGATGGGCTGATGCCGTCTGGAACGGTTGCAGAATCTGAGTCGGGGGTTGACAACAAACTCTCCACCTTGTCAGGAGAAAAGGACACAGTCCAGGAACAGCTGGGTGCGACTGGGTCAGGTGGGTACAGAAAGTGATGGATTTGGGACACAATATTTAGAAGCAATCACGGAGTTTAGGCATTCAGCCTTTTCACGTGCAGTGTCAGTGAGGGAATGGGTGGAGGGGGAACATACACCAGAAACAGACATAACCAGATGCCCCCAGGACTTGGAAGATGGAGCCAGGTTTGTGTGTTCAGATTTGAATGAGAAAAGATGTTGTTTTCTGGCTCTCTGGAAGGTAGACACACATTTGTTCCGAGCTTTGTGGAAGAAACTGAGATTGTCTTCAGTTGGATTAACCTTCCACGTGGCGAAGGCAAGTTGTTTCAGGACAACTGCCTCGTCACAAGCTTTCACCCAACTTCCAATGCAATGGGAACCTGTTTACAAGAAAAGACACACTCCTTTCACTAGTTGATCCCTTTCCAGTCATGGTGTTTAAGGATGCACAATATTATTACGCGATAAGTTAAGTGGAGGTTTTGGTGTGCGCATACACAAGATGGTGGACGCAGAGCAGCTGGAGGCTGAGGGTTGCGATGTGTTTGGTATTGGTCCGCCCATGCCAGCATCCCTTGGTCCATCTCGGACTAGTGCAGTCAGCACTGTGTGTACGGTTGGGTGATTGCTGGCAGCCATGAAATTGCGTTGTGTGAAACTGCGTTATGGCTGTTCCACAGTAATATGCTACATTTAAGGGTCTTATCTTCAGGAGCTATCACAGAATTCCTAAAGTATCCATAGAATACCACAACATGTTTTTAGGTGTATATAAATGTAGATATATACTATTTATAGCAAAACCGCTATTGTCCTAAAATTAAAGCGTGCAGATAAAATTTTATTCACTGTGATGGGAATAAATCTTTGTCTTAAGTGTTATATTAAAAACTAAATAGATTTACCAAGAGTTTTATATGAACACATACGTTTTTGATTGAGACTGGTTTTAGATTATATGTGTAAAAAGACTTTACTTTTGATATCCCACACCTGAATTTGCCAAAAATATACTTTCATGTGAATGCTGGGGGGTTGAAAAACAGAGTAACAAACGTTATGCTATCTGTCAATTCGTCATGAAAGAAACAAAATGCTCAAGCTGCACAACCTTTAAAAATACGGTCTTGTTATTTTTGTGATAACATAACTTAACCTAATGACAAATGTGTAACAAAGGATAACATTAGTGGTAAGTCCATATCATCGTAAAAGCTGTACAATCTGGCTTTCCGATTGCGGTCCAAAGTCACGTTTGTTACAGAAGGCTTTGAGCCAGTCAGAGGTCGTTTAATTATAATCATCACTACGAGAGCCTACGCTATCAATAAATTGTGCTGGGTTAGATTATCTTCTTACTGTTGATTCAGTAGTGGAGGGTCACTTTATTCCCCTCATTCAGTATGAACTAATGCTTGATTACAATGGTATGACTGATCGAGATCTTATTTCTCATAACATTAACGACCAATTACGGTAACACAATTACCATTACCCATTGTGGAAATGCTTATGCGAAGAGTTGTTGTGTTGCACTAATTGTTTTTCTGTGCCACATTCTCTTCTCTTCTTCTAGACACTCCATCTGTGGAAGGAAAGGATGCGAACCTTGAAAAATGTTCCGTTGCACGGTTTGTATCCCATTTCCTCATGGTCATTTCACTCTTGCTTTGCACTCTTCAATGCATTGTTCCAACTTATGGGTGGTGCAAGAAGCCTGGTTGCGGGGATTGCGGTTGCCCGCCTAGTTGCGGGGATTGGCGGTTGCCCGTCTCGTTGCAGGATTTGTGGGTGTCTGGTGTCCTAACTTACATGCTGAAATTTACAGATTGGTTGTAATTCTTTTCACGTCCATGTCAAGAAGTTAAGCTTGAGGGCGCAGGGACCCAAAATATGGAGGTGGTGACAAGGCCACAAAAGTTCCAAACATCGGATGTTTCAGCAGAAATTGGTCAATCAGTTTACCACTGTTCGTGGTCTAATTCACATGGAGATCAATTCCATTGTTTAATAAAAAAAATTAGTTTTGAATTTGTTTCTTAAGGAAAGTAGTGGTTGTCTGTCTGTCATTGTGTTCAGATTTGTTCTGACTTTATGGTTGGTTAAACCATTCGCCATGCTGGTGTTGCTGTGCTCACCGAAACTGTCCCTGTGTTAGCACCATTTCTCAAATTTAGCAAGTGTTGACTTGCCCAGCAAATGTTTGCCTGAAGAAGAAGATTATTGTTTCATGTCAGTAAATTATAGAGCTCCACAGCAGGTGTTGACTTTGTGGCTCTGGCCATGGGGTGGTGTGCGGGGGGGGGGGAGAAAGGAATTGGATGTTCCTTCTTGAATGAGTTTTAAAACTTCTGGTGGAGACAAACATAAGTGAAACACATCTTTCCCTTTACCAGGAATTAGCTTGTTGTTAAGAGTGAATCGGTGTATTGCAGAAAGTGAGAACATTTCGTCACCTCCAACAGGAATGAACCCAAACCTTTCTTCTGTTCTGGGCAGGTCACTCACCCGATCCACAGGCTTCTTCCCGGTCCATGGTGTGGAGGGGCAGCTGTACTTTTTGCCTGTGGTGCGGTGCATTCGTTGGACTCTTCTTTCTGCACCACTCAGTACAGTTACGAGCTGTCTGCTCTCAGGAGAGGTCATCAGGTTTGCTTGGATGTTTTTGTTTTTTTTGACCAATTATTTTGATTGCTTGTGTTGTGACATGTTTTAAAGAGCACAGACAGAGCGGGGGGGGGGGTCAATGCCGGAGAGGAGACTGGAAGACAGAAAGACCACTTGCCTGGCCTGCATTGAGAAAGTGACGCCCAAAGATTCAGCTGCATCACGAAAGATGCCAATGATTCTGAAAGCCTTGATTTCCACAGCATAAAGCTGAGCTAGGTGTGTATAAGACACCACCCAGAGAGAAGTATACTCCATCAGGCTGTGGATGAAATGTTGGAAGTGGTTCAAAGCTCAGTGTGCCAACTTTGCACGACATCGGATGCCCAGTCGGCGACTCGCTTTGGAGCCAGCTTGGAGGTGTGCTTTCCCAGGAAAGCTTGTGGCAGATAGTGAGGTGCAAAAGCTTGAATGAAAGAACTTCAACAGGATTGTTTAGAAAGTGGATTGTGAGGGGGGGGGTCCAAACGGTCCTTTCAGAGAGACATAGTGAGAGTGTAAGATTTGTCAGGATTGAAAGACATGTTCCCAGTGTTTGACCAGCTTGTGATTTTTATCCAGGTCGCAGAGCTGAAGAGACTGCTGCCTGCTGATCAGAGAGATGAGAATGGCATGCAAGGCTGGAGTCATCAGCAAAGAGATGGAGGATTTTCTGGAGAGTCTGAGAGATCATTGATGAAATCCAGAAAAAGCACAGGCCAAGAAAAAAAACTGCCTTGAGGAACTCCAGCCTGGACAGGAAAGAGGAATGAGGAATTCCATTAAGAGCCACACGGTGAATGTGACAGGAGAGGAAGTCTGCGAGCCATGAGGAGATTGCCTTGGATACCACAAGAAGAGAGTTTAGTTTGCACTGTGGGATGCCAGTCCCAGAAACAATCATTCAAACACAAACCCCAAC
>CM068959.1:43796318-43808370 GCA_035128595.1 Eptatretus atami | reverse complement strand
TTATTTTATTAATTTTTTATTTTATTATTTTGTTATTTTTTTAATTTATATTTTTTCTTTTTTATATTTTTTTTTTTATATTTTTTTTAATAATTTTTTTTTATTTTTTTATTTTTTTTCTTTTATTTTATTATTTAAATTTTTAATTTTTTTTATTTTTTATAATTTTGTTTCTATTTTATTTTTTATCTATTATTTTTTAGTTATTTTTTTTTTATTTTTATTTAATTGTATTATTTTTATTCTTTATTCTTTATTTTTTAATCTTTTATTATATTTTTCAATTTTTAATTCTATTTTATTTTCTATATTTATATTATATCTTTTTTTTTTTTTTTATATTTATATTTTTTTTTTTTTTTATTTATTATTTTAATATTATTTTATTATAAATTATCTTTTTTTGTTATTTATTTTTTATTTCTATAAAAATTATTCTAATATTTTTTTTTTTTTTTTTTATATTTAATTTTTTTTTTTTTATATTAGGTTATATTTTCTTTAATTTATTAATTATTTTAAATTCTTTTATTTTTTTAAATTAAATTTAATTCTATTTTTATTTTATATTCTATTTATTTTTATTATATTATTCTTTTCTTAATTCATTTACTTTATTTAAATTTTTTTTTATTATTTACTTTTAATCTATATTTCTTTAATTTTTTTTTTATTCATTTATTTTTTTTTTTTTTTTTTAATTATTTTTTTTTTTTTTATATCTTATATATTCATGTTTTAAAATTAATTTTAATTTTTATTTTTAAATTTTTATTTATTCATTTCATATTTTTCTCTATCATATTCATTTTATTTTTTTTTTTAATTTATTTATTTTTTATTAATTTATTTTTAATAATCTATTTTTTTTTCATTTTTTAATAAATTTATATTTAATTTTTTTATTTTTAGATTATATTATTTATCTTTTAATTATTTTTTTATAATTTATAATTATTATATCAATATTATCTTTTTTTTTTTATAATTTATTTTTTAATTCTTTTCTTTTATATTCTTATTTTCTATTTTTGTTCTTTTTTAATTTTTCTATTATTAATTTTTTAATATTCTTTTTGATTTTAAATTATTTTTATAAATTCTTATTTTATTTCGTCTAAAGTATTGTCTATTAATAAAATTTTTTTTTTTTATATATTTATTATTTTATTTATATTTTATTTTTTTTTAAATTTTTTTTTTTTTTTTTTTATTTTTATATTTTATTATTCTTATTTTTTTTTATTTATTCTTAATTTTATTCATCCTATTTTCTGCTGTAACTTTGTTATATGCATGCAAACCTGACAAAGATGTCTAGACCCTACGTTTTTAGGGTCAAGAAAATGGACATATTTGAGCATTATAATTAATGTTTACATGGTTATGATGTTTATTAATAAAATGTAGAAGTTAAAGTTGCTAGTCTGTAATCATAAAAACTAAACAAACTTCTACATGCTGCTACGTGAAAAATTTCAGTCGGCATAAACAGTTTTCAGGAATGCGCTAACATCTTTTAGGCAAATCACATTGTATCATGCAAGGAGTCTGATCACTCAATCTGTTGCTGACATGCACACATTGATGTGCATCGTAATCCTGAATTCCGGCATGTGCAGCGTCGAGTCTTACATTGTTTTCGACATGCACATGGTACCATCTCGAGGCAACTGTCTGGAATGGGACTCAATGCCAACAGTATGGGTTGCAGTCCTGATTCCCCTAGTCTCCACCCATTTCAGGGCGCAGGGAGCTCAGGTGTGGGGCAGTGGGAATTTCTCCATATCATCGCTTGATGGTGTACTCTCATCATGAAAACGGAGCGCATCATTGTTAGGGCATGGTTCTGGTTTCCATCTTGGAGAACAATAAAGCCGTGCTGCATCAACAGAGTCTATTCTCTTCACGGCGGTATTCAAAGTATCCAACTCATGAGCGGGAGCAAGGATTATTATTGGAAATATCCTACTGCTGTCTGTTCTGGTTCCTCTGATGGCAATGATATTGAATAGTGTCCAAGAAGGTTTATCTCTGAATTTTGATGGTGCAAGAAGAAGCTAGGTCTGTATCTTTTGCTTTCTTGCATACTCATTGTCCTCCTTAGATTTTGCTGAAGCAGGCTTCGTCGACGGGCGCTGTGAATACTGCTTGCATTTTCCACGAGTTATAATGACAGGATGCAGCTCCTCCAGGCCATTTGGCACAATCAAGTATGTCTTGTGGATAGCTCGAGATTTTAAGAGAAGCATCAGTTGTTTGGCCTCGGCCATCCTGCCATTTTGAGTTGCATGGAAGGTATTCTTTCCATCAAGTGTTTCATCAAGGATGTCAATGTTATCACAGGGCAGTGGATGAATTATTTTGCCTCAATGTTTGGTGTGGAATGATGGCACCAGTTGCTTTGTCCAATTATTGAGAGTGCTCTCAACAAGGAAGTGTCTACGCAACCTGTTCGAACTCAGGCAATGCCTGCCTTGTTGAACAATCGTACTCGGTCTTTTGACCGTGTAGCTTGATGAAGAGTACTTGCAAGACCAACATGTTTTGGAGTCCATTTTTTGTCACCACTGACGCAGTGGACAAGATCTTGTGCCACACTCAGAACTCTGCTCTGGACATGTTCTTCATTGTTCCCAGGCTATCATCTTCAAGGGATTGCCTGGCCACGACAATCAGTCTCAATAGCATTATAACTCTCGGGAATGCATGCTATAGCATCTTCTTCACTGACAGAGAACCTTTGTGTCCTGGAGTTTTCATATGTCTCCACGGATTTCATAGCTACATGAACAAGTGAAAGCAAAGTGTCATCCTGGGGCTCATATTTAGGAAAGGCTAACTTCTCCTCACTCTCATCTGTGTCTGCTTTCATCTGCAAAACTGCTGTTGGCTGGTACTTAGTGGGAATCAATCCGTTTTTTCGTTCTGATATACAACTGTCAAGAGGTTGAAAGAAATTGAAAATGTCCCCCAGCTGTCAGGTCAGGGTCAGGTATGGAGCATGTGCCAGAACAGCGCGTCGCTGCGTCCACTTTCGCGGTACTCCAGGGGCCTCCGTCTGGCCATCCCCCAGGCAGATGCCAGGCCATCCCCATCTCCTTGAGATGATGGTCAACCTGCTGCAACACGAGGCACGTGGTCGGCCCACTGGCCTCCTCCACTACCGAGACTCCCCCGCTGAGAGAATCTGGTGAGCAGGATCAGCGTCAGGAAAACGAGCCACAGTTCCATACAGCCGCAACTGACGCTCACACTATGCAGGTAACAAATCTCATTCGAGTCTCTCTCAGCAACCGCTCGTTGGACACAAAATCCGACCAGCGATAGCCAAGGATTCTCCGAAGAGACCTGGTACCAAGGAATTAAGTCTCCGTCTCAGATCCTTGGTCAGAGTCCAAGTCTCGCATCCATAGAGCAAGACTGGAAGTACCAAGACCTGAGACTCGGACTTTCGTCCTCCCGCACAGGTACCGGCAGCGCCACACCATGATCCAGTGAATCCATGACTCCCAGGCCGACCCCGACGTCTATTGACCTCTGACTCACAGCCAGCAGAACATGAATATCACTGCCAAGGTAAGTGAATCTCTCCACGACCCTACATCCTCACCACAAACAGACACAGACAGGACAGCAGCATCCAAGATGTCACCGAAACCTGAGGTCTTAGTTTTGACCAAGAACCCGTAATCCCAGCGGCTCCGACTCCTCATTCAGCACCTCGAGGGCCCCCAAAGAGATATCTAAAGTCTCCGCAAAGATGACTGCATCATCTGCAAAATCAAGGTCCGAGATCTTGACATTCCCAAACGATGCACCGCAGCTTGATCGCTCCGACATCCTCCCTAAAATCCAGTCCATACAAGTGCTGAAAAGTGTGGGGGCCAGTACACACCCTGACGAACTCCAGTAACAACTGGAAATAAGTCAGAGATGGTACCACCACACTTCACAGCACTCTCATACCAGAGTAGAGTTCAGACATCAGATCGATCAGTTTTGGTGGACCCACGAAGACCAAGAATCCTCCAGAGGGCATCCCGATTCACTGAATCAAACGCTTTACAGAGAATCAACATAGGCTGCAAGCAGCCCCTGCCGAAACTCTCGTCTGCGTTCGTGAGGACACGAAGAGCAAGGATACGGTCAATCGTGACCTCTTTGGTGTAAAGCCTGACTGCTCTGGACGCTGGTGCTCAAGCGATGGTGGCGAACCCTATCAAGAATTATCCGAGCAAAGACCTTGCCCGGCACTGAGAGCAGCGTCACCCTCGGTAGTTGTTGCAGTCTTGGCGATCACCCTCCTTTCCAGAGAGGAACAACAAGGCCCTCTTCCAATCAGTTGGGATGATGCCTGGTTCCAGGCAGAGCACAAAACTGCATGCAACGACACGAGTGCAGCATTTCCACCAGCCTTGAGAAGTTCAGCATGGACCCAAGCTGTGACTGCAACATTCCTTGAATGTTCCTCTTCTGCTTTGATAGGACGGCTGAATCATGGTTGAAATTCCTCAGCTAGCTCCTTATACCTTCCCATACATCATCCACAAGAATCACATGTCCTTTGTCAGCTGATTGATGGAGCTCTTGCAAAGCCATATCATAGCAAGGTCTGTATTGCTGACTCCTGCTTTGTTTTGGAGGTAGACCTGTTAAATGGCCTAAGACAAGGCAGATGATATTGGCTTCAGCTGCAATTAGGTCAATCACTCCTGCCAGTCGAAGGCCATCTTGTAGTCAAGATGTGAGGCTTGGAATTATTTGATCACTCATTTGCTTTGTCATGATGATTCAGTCGTGCCTTCTATTTTGCAGTTTGACAAGAAAATGCCAAGGTTCCAGTGACTGGCTGCACACCTCTTTCGCAATGAACGCCTGTTACCACCTGGAACACCTGAACTGCAACCTGCTCCCTCTGTTGAATACCCGTCTGAGTCCTCTGAAGACGTTCTATTTACTCTTGTCCGTGAAGTGGGCATAGCACATTCTGTGCACACAAGATACGGCTGTGGCAGAATCTAATGCATTCTCAAGACGATCAATTAAGTCTATACTTTTGGAGTCCCTCAGCTTCTTTCTGCTACAGGCCGCATTCCTGAGGTGTTGTGAGTCCATGTTCAGTTGCTTCACTCAGGTTTTTTCTGGCTTTATGCGTTTGGCAGAAAATGCACAGGCTGTAGTCTGCAGGGACTGCCTCTTCAAGCTAATCATGGGATCCATTGTAGCCTGCAAACAAGAATTAACATTAGTATAGGCCTACACAAGCCCTCAACAACTTAACAGTTAACTTAACACTTAACAGTTGTTCTCAAGTAAAATAGATTAGCATTGTGCTGGTATAGTAGTGCCTGCCCCAAGAAAGTGCCCAAAATTGTCAATTTGGCAGCCATTTGTTTATGGTAATTAGATTGTCAAAAACTCAAAATTCATCTTGGGAACAGGGCTAGGCGAATTCAGCATACCTTAATTATGTTTAAAAGTCATGTTCCCAACTTTTACTAAAAAATTGCTTCTTGAGCTTATACAGGGCCCTTTTCGAGAAATAATTCTAGTCTATTGCCTTCCACAGTTTGCGTGGCCTTGGTGGGAATCTCTTCCTACCACTGGAGGAGTTTCTGTTTGTTGTGCCATGGTGCGGAAACACGAGTAGCCTCGCCGACGCTCTGGGGCGACAACCAGCCACAGGTGCAGCAAGTGTGGTAAACGCGGTTGGCGGTAGTTTCCAAATGTTTCCTGTTTTATTGCAGATCGGCATGTTTGATTTGGTTCAGCTCCCCTGAGTTTACATCTGACGGAGCTTGACAGACTGCCGAAATTACTTGGAACAAATAATGCTAGCATCATGCAGACATGTTGCATGATGCAAAACCCGTGTTCCTACACATTTTCAGTGCATGACACTATCATATGCTTGCTGTTTGTGATGGTTGGGCAGTAGTACAAGTTCTCTGATTTTGTCGCATTGAAAAACTATCATCAATTATATATTCTATGTTTTGCATCCTTGTGCGCAGAGGATTGTTTTGCACTCGTGGACTGGACAACCTCTCCAGTAGCAACAGCCCAAGGCAAGGTATGCAATTATCTCACCGATGGCTTGCTTATCAGTGCCTCAACCTCCCCTCATTGCATTTTTGATTTTGGCGAGGATGATGATGCCTATCTTGACAGATCTCTTGATGATGACATGTCATATTCGTACTGGCTGACTCGCTTCTTTTGTCGTTTTCCTTAACACTCGTGGGATTTTTTTTCTTTTCAATCACTATACAGAATTTTGCCACCAACAAGGAAGCATCACTTAAGCTATGTATTGTCATAACTATTTGGGGCTTCGTAACAGGACTAAATCGCTGCGTGAAGGTAGTTTTGATCATAGTTTAAGTGGATAGGAAGAGAGTGGATATGCACTCCATTAGCAGGTCAGAATCGGCTTTTATATCATTCCCACCACAAAATGCTTTTTAGGCACAGGTTTGTTCATTACCTCCACCACCGAAGGTGGACGGACAGTGCCTGATTAAGCCTCGGCTGACCCCAAGGCACATTTTGAAATTTTAGAGAATAGCCTGAAAAATTTAAGTTAGATCTCGGGCTCATGGAAATGGACCCCAGACAAAAGATGAACTGATTCAAGAACAAAATATTTAATACAAAAAAAGACAAATATTTAATGTGAAAAGAATTTTTGGCTGGCCCTAAGGCACATGCCTTGTCTGCCTCATGGTTAATCCAGCACTGTGGACGGAGGTTGTTTTCACCCCTGTCTGTCTGTTTGTCTCTTTCTGTGAGCAGGATATCTCAAAAAGTTGTGGACTGATTCGGAGGAAATTTGGTGGACAGGTTGGGTGTGTGAAATTGTTACATGTATCACGTGACCAGGACAAATTGATTGGATTTTGGTGAAGATCCAGATGCGATAATTTTTGAAAAAAGCTTTTAAGTGATTCTTCGCCATTGAGAGATGGGGCTAATATATAATATATATATATATATATATATATATATATATATATATATATATATATATATATATAATTATATATATATATATATATCATGATATTTCAAAAAGTTGTGGATGGATTATGGCAAAACTTGGTGGATGAGTTGGCTCTGTGATGAGAACAAGCTGATTTGATTTTGCCTTGGTTCAGGTCCAGATACAGATCTGGCCTATCAGTGGGAGACAAAACGTAAACTGCTCAACCTGGTGGAGTTATGTGCTCTACCGAGTGCCGTTCTAGTTCTCTTTCACTGAAGGTGGAAAGAGGTTATGTTTTTACGTCTGTCTGTCTGTGTCTGTTTGTTTGCAGGATATCTCAAAAAGTTGTGGACAGATTCAGATGAAATTTGGTGGGCAGGTTGGGTGTGACAAGGATAAACTGATTAGATTTTGAGGAAGTCTGGATCCGATCTGATATATATGTATATATATATGATATATATATATATATATATATATATATATATATATAAATATATATATATATATATAATTCCCAAAGTGATTCTTCACCATGAGAGATGGGGCCAAAAATGATATGCATTATCACATATTTCAAATAATTATTGGGCCTGATATGTTCGATTGATCAAGCATTTGTGTGTTTCCAGGTACGTGCTCTACCGAGTGCCCTTCTAGTCTCTTGTTTTGTTAAAACCTGGTCTTACACACTTCAAGTGTAAACCGAGTAATTATTGTATTTCCTTGCATCACGTGTAAGTTGGTTTTGGGAGATGTAGAATGAGACACAGTCCGAGCACGTCTTAAAATGTTTTGAAAAACAAAATAATTGCATTGTTCCTTGTTTTTGCATTTTTGTTGATTCAAATGGAATGCAATGCTTCCACCGTTTTCTGTTGAATGTATTTAGGTGGTTTCGATGAAATCTTGTTCAACCAAGAATATGGATGGGCAAATAAAGTCGATCACCTCTTTTATCGAAGTAAGTTCGTACTGTCGGTACACACCTGTCTTCACAACAAAACGTTATGTTAACGATGATTTTTTTTAAGTGTGATGACTACTTTAAAGAAGTCTCATGCTCGAACCTGCTCTTTCTTTTCTTGGCAAAAGATGTTTCAGTCGACTTCCTCTACTGCTATTTTTACATGTTACAAAAAGTTGACATTTTCAGCAATGCCTTTTCTGGAATTTAGAAAGGCTCTTGAAAACAGTTTTTACCAATTTTGAGAATGCATATGCAGTGCCTTCAGAAAGTATTCACACCCCCTCGACTTTTGTCACATTTTGTTGTGTTACAGCCTGAATTTAAAATGGATTAAAAAATTTTTTTTTAATTGTCACTGATTTTCACAAAATACCTCATAATGACGGTTAAAACATGTTTTTAGAAATTTTTACAAATTGCTTGGAAATGAAAAGCTGAAATGTCTTGAGTCTATAAGTATTCAACCCCTTTGCTATGGCACTCCAAATTGAGCTCGGGTGCATCCAATTTCCTTTGATCATCCTGGAGATGTCTCTCCAGCTCTGGGGTATTTTGTGTCGATCAGTGACAAAAATTTGAAATTTATCCATTTTCGATTCAGGCTATAACACAACAAAATGTGTCAAAAGTCGAGGGATGTGAATACTTTATGAAGGCACTGTATGCCTGTGATGTCATAAAGCAAACTGAACGGTCACTAAAATGAATCCAGCATTGTGTGCTACTGCTGTAATGGGGTATCTTTTAAAACAAATTTTTTAATTTTTGTTGTTTGTGTCAGGGGGGTTCAACCAAGAAAGCCTTTCAGGAGCTCAGTCAACTCGTGTCCGGCCAGATTCCAAATGCTTTGCACCCAGTGTTGGCCGATTTGACTCGGCGAGTAATGGTGCACCTTCCAGGTAAACCAGGAACAGCAGTTCACAACTCCCTGGTGCACCTGGTGAACTCTCATTGCCTCTCATACAGGTATGGATTTGAATACCGAACATGTGAAGTGGACATATCATTATTCAGTGGGGTCCTTTGTCAAGATCTGGAAGTGTTTTTTTTTTCTTGGTAGCTTTCAACATTATCAATTTGGGATATTTTGGTCCACTGCAGGACAATAGCTGCTCTCAGCTCTTGTCGAGGGGCTATTATAACAAAATCGCCACACTTGGCACATTCAAGTGAGCAAGAGAGTCGTGGCAGCTGTTTTGTAACTTGGCCAGCGTGCCCTGATAGGTCATCTCTCGATCAAAGACACTGGGATCATCAATGTCCACCGACAGGAATTGATTGTGGCAGATGAATCCCCGGCTGAACGTCGGTCCAAAGGACGGCACTTTGTGATGCAACTCCATGCCTGTGAAAAACCAATCGGACCCAGACCCAACAGCTTGGAGGAAAGTCCGTCACGTCATGAACTGTATCAAATTTGTCCAACAACCGCACTGCATGAAATCATTGTCTGTTTGGAACCCCCTGTACATTTAAATGGAGCAGTCCATCTTCCTGCTGACTGCCAATGTTACCAAATGTTTGGTAGTTGCCCTTTTTTGTTTACTCGTTTAAGCTCTTTGCTTTCTTTGTTGTACACTTGAACAACACGCGTGTGATGATAAAACTCGTCACCGCCATTGGGGGAACGTGCTCACCCAAGGCCTGTCTGGAGCTCAATATGATGTTGGGAGGGATGGAAATGTGTTTCCAGATATTGAAGGATGGTCCTTTCCTTTATTATGCAACACTTCCAGAAAACCAGAATGGAGAAGTCAATTCGATCTCAATCATTTTGCTTAACTTTTTGAAGACTTCTGTTGGCCTGCTGTGGATTTCTGTGCAATTTGTCCCAAGTTTGTTGCTAAAGTGACATCCTGATGAAGATTTTGTTTGTACTTTAGCTTGTGGAGATTATAATTATTTTTGTTCTTGTTGGAATTGCTTACGGAATGATGAGCAACAAGCTGTTCAAAGACTGAAGTTGTGTAAATTATTTTGTTTCGCCAGTTTGGCACTTTTGGGTTTTTTTGCGGAAAAGAATACATACATTTATAACACATAAGTTAGTGTGTGTGCCCATAGGCAGCTATTTTGAAGCAGGGAATGATGAGCGTCGACCGGCACTCACCCTTCACACCCTATCTCTTCTGTTTGCCCTCAGCTCCTGTCCAGATATCCTTCGTGTTGTACTAACAGCAAGGGACTTGGCACTGCTACACACTTGCCTTCGCACTTTTCCTGACATTCCTGAATGTCACCTTGTTTCCTGCATGAAATTATTCCTCAGGTGGGGAATGCCTGCTCCAAATGACGTGAAATGCTTCTTCTTTTTTTTTTATCATTGCAGTTGTATTTTTGTGATCTGCTCAAAAAAATACATGCGGTTTTAAAGAATCGTCTGCGTTTGTATCTGGCTTCAGTGTGACCGAAGCCGAGCTTGAAAAGGCCTCCGTCAACTGCGACGAAATGTCACAGCTTGAATCTACCATAGACATTGTACCTGGCGAGGGACATGACAAGCCCGATGTGTCGTTGACTGACGCAACCAACGATGAAGAGGATTCGGACTATGAGTCTGCTGGCGAGAAATCGTCTCTCGACCCATCAGAGCGGGTTCTTACCTGCCCGGTTTCTTATCGTCGGGCCACTCTGCTGTATCCTCACCTGTTTTGACCTATTGTACAGATGCATTTAATGTACTTGTGTTTTTTCATTGTGGACAAAATGTAAACTTTGCATAACTGAGGCAAAGACTGAAAATGGCTGCTGGCCTCATTGGTGGCCACAGTTGGATACCTGTGTCCACATCAAATGCATGGAAATCAATGGGCATTGCAGGCATTTCATCTCCAAGCTACAAGTTTCGAGGAACATGACACACTCACACTCGCTTCACTTCACATACAGTAATGGCTATTCCGAAAATATAATATAATATAATTTATAGCAATCCTATAAATTATGTACATTTCACATTATCTGATATTCAACTTTATTTATATTGTAAACTTCAAAATATAGTTCCTTTATACCTGGTGTTGGCTTGATGGTTAGGGTGGTGGGCTTTGGATCCTTGGGTCTTGAGTTCAAATCCTGCTTGGCTGTTGAATTAATACCAGGTGGGGTTGACTCAGCCTGTCATCCTGACGTTGGCAAAATGAGTACCAGCTTGTTGGGATGATTGAGCCACTCGAGTATCCTACGTTGGAGTGGTGACCTGTCCAGGATTGTGCCCAACAGCCGAGGAGACTGCTTCGGCAGCACCGACGCCCTGTCCAGAGTATTGTCCTGATGGATGGACGGATAGTTCCTTTACCGAAAGTAAGAACCTTGATCTTATTCTGTCACATACACACAAATGAGGCTGTGGCTCGACTAGAATTGTATGGACTCAAGACATTACTTGGATACAGGGATAATCATAGCGGTTTTGTTTGATTACCTTTTTGGCTTGCTTGTGTGGATACCTTTTAGTGATAAGTTAGGAGAGGGCTAACCATTTGGTTCCTTAATATCATCACCAGCAATGCTACACTCATGATGCCCTACAACAGTGACATTCTGCTCCCTTGTCTCAAACTCCTTTCTGCCGATCATGCATTGGTACGTCACCTTTCTTTGTTGTTAATGCTGTTTTAAGGCAAATGAAGGAACTTCGCTGAGGCTCCTTCAGCAGTGACTTGCATTTTTGCTTCTTTACACCAGACTAATGCATGTGGGTGTTTGTCTCTCGTGTGATAAACGGGACGTATAAATCATGGTTTCCTGCCTTCATGTACCTGCTCATATTTAAGATTATGCCAAGTGAGAGGGCAACAAGGGTGGAACGGTGAATAATTATGAAATTTCCAGTCAATGAAACTTCAATATTGCAGAAATTTCCCTTTGATTAGCTGTACCCTGTGCTCATGTTTCATGTCGAACATCTGCATTTAAGGAGTACCTTGGGGCCATGAAGTTTTTGTTGAGGTTTTACGAATGGTGTCGTGTGCTGGCTCCACACACAGATGCCCTAAATAATTCTACGATGGGACAGGTGTTCCATTGCTGGTGAAATACCTTGCATTGGAGCGTATTTCGTTTTTAGGTCATCTCTATCATCTCAGTAGAGA
>CM068959.1:43775865-43785933 GCA_035128595.1 Eptatretus atami | reverse complement strand
AGCACCGCCGTGACTACTGCAAAACTGGCAAGGTCTTTTTTATGTACGAATGCAATCAAAATTTGAATCTTCGGTTTATCACGCCAGCGTTTTTGTACGCCGTCGACGTAGGCCAAAAGCGATTGATTCCGTCAGTGTGCTGACACCAACTGTTAACATGGAGGAGGAGCGTGATAGCTCGGGCTTCTTTGCCTGGACCAGAGTCGAGTGACATGCACAGAGTGACTGGCACCCTGCACCAAAGGCGCTTCACAGCATTTTTGCAACGCCATGAATAACCTGCTGTTCTATGCTCTAGTTGCGCAGGCGCCGTCTCCTACAGCCCAAATAACACCCAAAAGCATCACTGCCAGGCTATGTAGACTACCTTGAAGAAAAGACAGCGACGTAGGCTTCATCATGGAATGCGCCATTCACAGTCTCCGACGTTAAACCCACATCGCAGCTGCGTTTGGATGAACGGAACAGATAGGGTGAAGCAAAGCAACTACAAAGTTGCGCAACACTTATGTGGCAACTTGCCAACAGTGCTTGGGAAGAATTCGAAACAATTTGATTCCATTGCAGAGCAAGAATGCCGACGGTATTCGGTGTATCATCCTGCAAAAGGCCGTGCGATAATTGATCTAGTCAAGTTTAGATTAAATTTTGTTCAACAAACGATTCCATGAATTTTATTTTATCTGCATCTGTTCTCGCTTGCTTAGTATGCTTTAATTTCAGAAGTACATTGGAAAATTAAACTGCCTTTAATTTCTGATTAAAAGACTGCGGAAAATGCGCAGTGGTTCAAAACTCTGTTATCGGTCGTGTGTTCACGCGCTCAATGGCGATCATCAGGTCGTATGTGAGATACTTTATTGTTCTCAAGTTATCGGTTTTGGTTCATGTTTCCATTAAGTTTTCTGGGACTGGGCATATTTAAGTTTGCAATGTGCCCAGCTTGGATAACTCTACATACTTGTTGTGCTTTGCTGTGTACAGCTGTTTGACATGCCTATTTTTTACATCCCGATAGGTGCGACATTTCATAAACAAACCTGCTAGAAAATGATTAATATATTTGAATTTCGAATTATCCACTGAAATTGGCCGAAGATATCCATTATCTAAATGAGGTAAATTATGCTTACAACCTTTCTCCAAAAAAATTATCCATTGCTCTGGAGTCTTAATATCAAAAGTCTGCAAGGGAAGACGTTAAATGGGAAGCCAAGGAAACCTTGCGATTTCAATTCGAATTTGAAATCAATCAGAAAAGAAAGTAAAGTATTACAGTGCAGTTTACATGATCCCACGAATATTGTGAATCTAGAGAGATCATAAACGATATATAAATAGGCTCTGACAATAATTCATAACCAGAATTTCCAGAAAAATGTTATTTTTCAATTAACGAAGGAAAAAAAATTTTTGCCAAGAGGATAGTTACAACTTGGATAATGGCTGTTCAATGATACACTTCGCAAAATCAAAAAAACTCAATTCGAAACAAAAAGACACTCACAATGATCTGTTCATGAATCCCAGAATGACATTGCTGAATCGCGTATTTAATAATTATTTTTTTTTATAATTTGGTATTGAACAAGCTTCTAAATACCAAGAATACAATAATATGTGGTTTGCCTGATTGCGCCAGAAAAGTTAAATTGGCCATATGCAAAAGCTTACTGAGGCCAGAAACTCACACGGCTGTACTAGGTGAACTGTTCCATGCTTAAACCTTTAGGCTGTAGGTCTGACCATCCATTGATTGTCACAGAATGGTGTCACAAATACTGCTCTGTAGTACCAAGCCATAGATGCCCCTGTAAATTGAAATGGTGTTGAGAGCATTCTTAAACTGCCTTAAGAAGCGGTGATACTAATGCCTGTTGCTGTGAATCAAGAGTTCGAATGTGTTAGCTCCGAAGGCAGAGTGCGACTGAAACTGCTGAGCATTTCAAAGTTGATCGACTCAGTAAAAAGCAGAGTCTGATGTGGTGATGATGTGACTCTCTCAAGCGGAAAGCATCTGCGCTGCAAGAGGTGGCCATTGCCAACTGCCGCCCCCCACAGGCTTCTGCAACAGGATTTAAATCAGGAATGCTTGCTGTTTACAAGAGGGTGAGCTTGATCCTGCCTGAATGATCGATGACAATGTGAATGGATGATGATGTAATGTTGGGGGTGGGTTACTCTGGCGTTATTATTTCCCACTTCATGTCCGTCACTTCTACATATGCTACTGCTTCCTCAAGGCCAATACTGGATGCGTTCTGCAAAATACATTGTTTCAAGACACACAAGCTCGCTGACAAGAACTAGCTTTGCGAGGTGGCCACAACAGCTGTTGTTAGTTAACTAGGTAGAAAAAACTGACGTTTGAGGAACAAGCCCAAGAATACTGTCTAATGCAGAACAGTTTTCTCATTGATCCGAGACTCATTATCGCACACAAAAACACTCAGTGAGACTCACTTCGCCAACACAGCACTGCCGAAGCGCTCTGGCCCGCCTGCCCCTCGCTGCTCGGTCCTGCGCCAATGTTTAGAACCGTCGTGGTGCTTGGTTGGCCTGCTCGTATTCCAGTGAGATTTCCCAGCTCTGTCCACGTTTACTCCTAGAGCTGGCTTCTGCCCAAGGTCTGCCAAACCACCTGGTAGTGGCAACTCCACGTACCTTGCCATTCCATCAGCACTCGCCAAGCCCCTCCAAAGGCTCACAATACAGCTTGCTTCCATTGGCTCCTTGGCATGAATGGATGCTTCTAAGTACCAAGAGGAAAAGAATGCACTTTTAGACGTTTGAGGATGCGGTTCCAATAATTAAGACATATAAAAAAGTGTATCAACAAGCACAACAATGCTTGAGGAATGCATTGGTTGGCGAATCCCTACATCACATGTACCATAGACATTCAGCCCTTGAAATCTTTGCTTTTTCTGCGTCGTCCGCGTTTCCCGCAGGCTACTGTAGTGACCGGTCAACAGCCGACGATGCTGCAGCCAGTCGAAACGCGACTAGCTCATTTGCCCACTCTCCACCAAGGTCCAGTTGAGGTTATAGGACTGCAGAGTGACAGCCGACAACCCACAGTATAAAAAGCGTTACACAGCCCCAAATAATACCATATCACAGAATCGGCTGACCGGTGGTGCCAGCCCCCACAAGTATAAATCACATTACATGGAGTTCTTTCCATCACTTTTCTTCTACTTTTTAATGCCAGAGTGAGACGTGTTAGCCTGCTCAACTTTTCAATGCTCTGTCCCGACGAATTAAAACCAATCATTACGCAGACTTGCCTGCTTACTAACATGATAACTAAAATGAGAATTCCCAGGAGCTATACGAAATGGTAAGACGAACACTCCAGGTTTACTCCTCTTCATCATTCTCACAAGATTGATCAACTGCTGTTACGATCAAATGAAATAGAATTATTACAAAACATATTCGCAACTTTGACAAGGAAAAGGAAAATACATTTACACTTAGTTGACTAGCTCATCCATTCACATGCCCAAGCCTTATGTATGCACTCCATACCCTTCCATCTGGTACCACTAATGGTAGGGAGATGGATGCCATCAGCAAACACACTCCAGGCTGGTTCAGTTAATTAACACACTTGCAGTTCACCACATTTTGAGAGTCTCGAAATCATTTGGAAGATACTGCTTGTGCCGTCAGGAAAAGAAGAGGTAAAATGCGTTGCACTGCGTGCTGTGTACAATCCACACGCCTTCTTCATAATGAGCTGACCTGTAGGCTAGTTTACACAACGTCTTCGAGGCCACTTGCGCGATACTGGCCTTCAAACTTCACTTGCGTAAACCCAGAGGGCCACATGAAGTTGTGCTCACAACCATCGCCTCATCAGGCGATGGGTGATTTTCACAACAACCGTGCTGACAAGATCATAGTTGGTCTGGCAACACAACTATCAGTGCAAACCTGCCAGTTGCGCTTCCAAAGTGCCGCTCTCCCAAGACGTGCAGGTAATGAGCCTGATGCAGGCCAGATGCCTCAGCCGCCAATCGCCCATCTTGAAGATTTAAAATGCCAGAATAAGATTAGATTCGAATGTTCAAAGCTCTGTTACAATTTTGCGTCAAAGGCCATATCAAGTGAATGTCTCTAATTACTGCTCAACTGCTGCCTCATCAAATGACGCGAACCACTGCAAATCACCACATTGTGAACGAAGACAGCTGCCCGCAGTGCAAATACACAATCGATAAGTTCCATTCTAATAATGCCGACGAGATGGCCTTGATATATATGCGAACTGCCTTTCTTCTTCTCAATAAGATAAAGCTTATTGCCCGCCACTTAACCACGAATTCTTCCTTTACTCACTAATGAAGCCCACACCTAAGAGCCTCTCAGCCCGTCAGCTAAAAGGTGAAGTAATATATAAATGGCGTACGTAATTGTCATAGAATGATACGAAGGACAGAATTTCACTCTTTCATGTCATTAATTTGAGGTGCGGTATTCTACATATCATAGAACGCCATTGTTTCTGGTCATGTCTGTCTAGCTCTGTGTTGTCTGTTTGTTCTGCTCTCGTCTTAGCCTATGCACGGCCACATATTTTAAGCTTACAAACTCCAAACTGCGGAGTACAAAAGACAACTTGTGCTGGAGCAACATAGGCCTATGTGCCAATGGCTTCACACGAGGGTGTGGTGGGGGGAGGTAGGGAGCTGTAAATTCATCTATGTTTTAAATGTTGTACCGATGTAGCACCACCTTGGTGATGGTGGCAGAGGGTATTACAATTGCATTACCTGAGCACATGCATTTGAGCTGTTAAGCACTTCTGCTGCATGCGGTAAATTTTCATTCTCTTCTCACCCCAGGGCTCTGTCAAGCCTGTCATTGCCCTCAAAGCAGGAAGGGAAATCAGGCAGCACGAATGGGGGGCAGGAGGCACGAAGGATTGGGATGGGACGGTGAGGAGCGGGAGTGAGAGGGCGGAGCGTTGTAAAGGCACTCTATGCACAGCGGATAATTTGGCGCGGTGAGTAAGTCATACTGCCAGTGAGCGGGCCGCTACTGAGCAAGTCTGAACCTGTCGAGGTGTGTAGCTCGGCCATTGCCCCAAACAAGTTCGCACAGGGACGAATTACAAGGGCGACCCCTAAGCAGGTTGATCAGGCCCCACTCGCTGGTCATCGACCCACCGCGCCATTGGCGGTGATTGTGCCCTGATGGCCTGTGGCAGCGGTTAAAAGGAAGTTATTGAGCACAGTTTACAAAGCACAAACCATGAGACAGATGTTCGGCTGGACCCCCAAATTGGTTTGCAAATGTGTTGCTTCTCTCCTATTCTCTCATATTTATTTGTGAATAATTACTTGTAATAGCGAAGAAGCATTTTCCAGCATGATCTTCACACCAAATTCAGCTTATTTTGAGCAATCCTTGGTAGCGATGTAAAATCGTCAATGCGAAGCATATGAAATTGTATAATGAATCTCAGCTGGCTGTAAGCTTATGTAGTTAAGCGTGGCTGCGTGGAACCTCGAGTTACTGGTTCGAAGCCCCCCCCCCCACCCCCCATGGTTGGCCATTGACTGTAACACCAGGTGATTGACTCGCCTGCTTATCCCTTCCAAGACTTGTTAAATGTCCAGATACTGTTCCCGGTAATACTTGGAGGTGCCTGGAGTCGGTGCCTGTCAGGACCTGTAACTCACTTGCACATGAAAACTGCCTCACAGCCCTTGTGCTTTCGGAATGAAAGAATCCGTATATTATTATATTATTTATTATTATGAATACTCACATAGTTTCAGCGGCATGAGCATTTTATCTGCTCAGTCGCGACCGTTGTTAACGACTTTCTTAAAGTTATAAGACTTTCTATTCTTATGATGTGAAGGATGGTAGAGATTATGGCGTTGAGAAGATGTGGAGAATGTTTGTTTTTGTGGAAAAGATGGTACGAGAGATTAGGCCTTTGAGAAGCAATGGTGAGGAGGTGATTGTGGATTTATAAATAGAACTAGACAGAAAAGAATAACACACCTCAAAGGTTCACAGCCCGACACACAAATATTCCCGTTATACATCGGGGAAATCTAACTGAACACACACTTATCGACATAACTATTTCGGGAACCTGAATGGGATCTGTGAATTTCCACAAACGTAACAATATCGTGAAACCCAAAGAACAGGATTATACTAAGGAATACAAACTATTTTAGCAATGTGAAGGATTGGGGATAGCGTATAGCCTGTATCATATGAATCGTCATCTATGTTGCTGATTCATAAATACAGCAGAAGCTCAAGATATTTATTCATCTCTGTGTTTTCTGTGTCCAAGCATACCTACAAGAAAAGGGTATTTGGTATTTTAATAAATATGTTCTACAACATAACAATGGGGTGTTTTCAATAAAAGATTGGCTTTATACTGATGTTACTAAACCAACAACTTTGGATTCAACTAAAATGTTAAATAATGAAAAGGTTTTGAAGTTGATAAAACACAAAGCTCTGAGAAATTCAGAAGAAATTTTATTGGTTTCCTGTTGTAAAAAAATTATTTTGGATACAGGAATATCAAGAAATCCAGATGAATATATGTATGATATTCCATGGGGCGAAAGTGGTTCAAGGGTAGTGAGGAATGAGGAGAGAGGGAGAGAATGAATAAATATAAAAATATGGACACCAGTGAGATTACAAAAAGATTGGAGGTATTACAGAAATTAAATCAATCTCTACCCAGTGAGGAGAAAAACAAAGAATTAACAAGTCTATCAAAAATGTATGGGTCAAGCATTATAACATCGATTTCAAGGAGAAGATTTAAACAAGACAGTGGAGATGAAGAAGACAAAGAAGGAAAAGATTATATTATTGACGATGTTGGTGTAATTGACTTTAACCAAAGTTTTACATTTTTTTTTCGTCAATAAATGGAGAGTGAAGACATTTCTAAGGATTCTTTATATTTTAAAAAGTAAGATTCAAATGTACATGTTCGAAACTAAAAAGGTTTTCGCACTCTCGGAATTTTTCTCACAAATAAATGAGTTATTGTCTCAAATGTAAAAAGAAAACCAACACTAAAAATATCTCGTATGTTTAAAGTAAAAATAATAGGGTTATGCAAAAAGGGATATGTTCGGTGTGTGGCTCTAAAAAGAGTAAATCTCCAAACAAAAATGTGGGGGAGATATACAAAAGTTAAATTATCAGGAAGTAAATTTACAACAACTGGAATACCAGGGGAATTGCATCTACCAGGATATTCTTTCTGTGGTCCAGGCACAAACTTGGATAAAAGATTAGATGAGGCTAACAATCCTAAACCGTGGTCTAAACCTAAAAACAGAGTTGATGAAGTTTGTATGAAGCATGATATTGATTATGGAAATAGCACAACATTGGAAGAAAAACACGAAGCGGATCGAGAAATGTACAATTTGTTTGATAAAAAATCCAACGTTGAGAGAAAAAGTTGATCGGTTCATTGTGAAGAAGATGATCAGTGTTAAATTGAGACTTGGACTTGGAAATTCAAAAAACTTGTGGCCTCTAATGATGCCACTAAGGGCCCTGTCACACCTTGGCGTTTTAGCTAGGAATGGCAACGTATAAAAATGCACGTAAAACGTTGGCGTACGCTGAAGTTTTGAGGTTTTTTTTTTTAGTTTGCGTCGATTCATAACGTGATTGGTCGTATCATAACGGTTCCCATAACTTGTTAGTAACGGGCACAGAACGTTTTCGTTGCTGTTGAAAGATATACTATTACCAACGAATGCTTAGCCTGTTGCTCGGCGTTCACAACCTATGCCCAACGATAGTTTAACCTTAGTCATTGCACGCGTCTGCATTGTATGTCGCCGACGAACGCGTCGGCATTCTCTGGTCAAAAACCTGCCGCGAACGCCGATTGTATAATCGATGAAGCCGCCTGAAAATGGAAGTGTCATGTGGAGTAGTCAACATCGCATGTTCACACCTGAACGAACATTTATCCAGCACGCCACCTATGACACTAAGCAGCATGGTGCTAAAATCTGGGAATCACGTCGGAATCTACGGTATGTGGTAAGGTGTGTATACAATGCTGTTAGGAGCACCTGCACAAACACAATGGGACCATGTCTCTCTGATTCGCGTCAGTCGGACCGTGGCTACAGTCTGTACGTCGTCCGACACACTCTTCAAGCTATGCTGATAAGATTTTTACGACATACCGACGTATGGCTTCAAAGTTCCGCTATACGGCTGGCATTAAAGTTGTCTTTGGCTCGCCCGCGAAAGGTCGTTTACTACCACTGTGTACTTTGATAAGTTCACTCATAATCAGAGAACACGTCAGAGGTAAATTTAGCATCATCCCTGAAACTTAACTTTTAACCTACGAGTAACGTGTGCTTTTGAACTCGTATTAGTAACGTGCCTTTGAACCCTGAGTGTAGTAGCGTGCTTTGCGACCATATGTGGTAGCGTGCCTTTGAGACCTATGTGTAACGTAGTCTCAAACGCACATTGGCGTAAATGTAGAAAATTGATGACACGTGCTTCCTAGCGGACGGACAGACAACAGAAACTTACCGCTGACGTCTGGTTTTGACGATCATCTACCGTATAGATGGCGTGGAGTTGGCAGCGTTTAGGGTAATTCGTATTACAAATGGGGCTTCACAAGAGGAACCCGTCAGTGTTCCAGACTCCATGTTGAGTAGATGTCAATGTCCGTAGCAGTAGCAGTAGCATTAGTAGTAGTAGTAGTAGTAGTAGTACTTCGAGAGAATTTAGTGATGTCGATGTTTATTAGTAGTAGTAGTTCGAGAGAATTTGTGATGTCGTATGTTGGTAGCTAGTAGTGAGTGAGTCAGCTGAGTTAGTTCGAGAGAATTTAGTGATGACTGTCGATGTATGTAGTAAAGTGATTAGTAGTGAAGTAGTATTGAGAAGAATAATCTGAGTGTTCGTAGGTAAGTTGATGTCGATGTTGTGGGTGTAGTAGTATTGAGTGGTAGAATAGTGTCGAGAGAATTTAGTGATGTCGATGTTAGTTAGAGTAAGTAGTAGTAAGTGAGTAGTTCTAGTTCGGATGAGAGATTTAGTGATCTGCGATGTTGGTAGCTAGTAGTAGATAGTAGTAGTAGTACTTTCCAAGTAACGTGTTGCAAGTGTGAACAACGTTCGTGTGTAGCGTGCTTACAAAACATTACTATTAGTTCGAAATAAGTTTCGGTACGCTAAACTTAATTACCTCGAACGTGTTATCGACTTATGAGAAACTTACAAGTAACGTGTTTCGACGTGTGTCAACGATCGCATTTCGTGCCTACAAACTTATGGCCAGCTAGCTAAGCGGGGAAGTGCGAGTCATACGCCGCATACGCTCGTAAAATTTCAAGCATGAAAAAATTGAGGAAAAACCCAAAAATACAACGTTAAAGCCAGCGTACTACGACGTATGGCAGTGTTTTTCAGTGTGCTCTTAACGTATACAAACGTACCATAACGTACTCGACGTGTACCAGCGTTTTAAGCACAAATTTTTCATAAATCGGCATACGCTGGCTAAATCGTCAAGGTGTGACAGGGCCTTAAGATTGAAGAGAAATTAGCTGATGAATTACATAAACCAATCATCACAAAGTTTAAAAGAAGGAAGGTTTATTCCAAATAAGTTGATTATATCTGGTCTGCTGACTTGAACTCAATAATTATAAGGGGTACAAGTATGCTTTAACCGTTATTGATTTGAGGAGTACATATGTGTGTGTTGTTCCTTTGGAAAACAAAACAGGTAATACTCTTATGTTAGCCTTCCAACAGATATTTAATAAAACCAAGAAAAAAACCTTAAAAACTGTGGACTGATGAGAGCGTAGAGTTCTACATCAAAACATTTATGAATTTTCTTAAAGATAACGGTTTCTGTATTTTGTAATACAGCACCTTTAATGAAGGAAAAGCGGTTGCTATTGAGCATTTTAATCGCACTTTAAAAGAGAGAATATAAAAAAATGATCAACTCGGTTCTCAACAATGGTTACCTTTAATTCAGGACATTGTAGATAAGTACAATGA
>CM068959.1:43732134-43763317 GCA_035128595.1 Eptatretus atami | reverse complement strand
AGGAAGATTTTGGGAGCTTTCGGAAGAAAAGGAAGTAAAAAGAGTGGAAATTGGGAGGATTTTGGTGTCATTCTGTAATTTTTTCCCCTTTTCTCCCATTCACTTAAATGTAAATTTTTGAGGTGCACCAGAAGCCCAAAAGTCCTACAACCGACGTAGTGTTGTTTTTGTCATCGTTGTAGTAGGAGTAATCATAGTCATTGTAAATGTGGGTTGCAGCAAAAACACGTTCTCAGAGCATGGGTTATACAAGGGTCACCCATACAGTATTCAGTCAGGTCAGATCAGGTATGGGAGCATGCGCCGGAGCAGCACGTCACGTCGAATTACCAGTATTCAGGGACAATAAATATTGTAGAACGCTTGCCAAGTGGCTTAAGCACTCCAACAAAACGCTTGAAAAGGAACAGCTGGCTTGGCAAGCAATCAGCAAATACATCCTATTATAAAACGGCTCCCGGAGATGCCCGAAATGTCAAATATGTCCGAATTGGATAAATTAACACTTTTTTTTTTTAACAGTCGGACCTGCTGTTAAGTTCAGTTCTGGAGCTGAAATTTTGTAATTTGGCTTAGTTTAAGAGATTCTCGAGGTTATGGCATGTGCAGAAATGAAATAAAGCCATGAATGCTGGCGTCTCCAGGCGTGAAGCGTTGCAATGTATCCAGCGATTCATGGATATGATGATCAGGCATTAGATAAGTGAGGAAAGAGAGAAAAAAAACTATCGTCAAGAGATCATTGTGGCCTGTTCCAAGCCAAGGCATTGTTGAGGAGCCAAAAAAAAAATGGCGGCTTAAGACTCTTGCGAGCTGACAGAGGGCAGACCAAGAAGGTGCACCGCCATCTTGGTGAGGCTTGTTTTGGTTTTTCATGATGAGCACCCCCTAAATGATCTTCAAAAGGGGTGTTTGAATTCACCCAAACACCCAATTTTCATTCATTCACCACGTTGGAGTTTTCTTCGTATGTATGTAAAGTTTGGGGCCGATAGGTTTCATCGTTTTGGAGTTATGGAGGAGATGGACGGACGGACTGATGGACACACACTGACCTTTATTATTATTATTGATACGAAGATATATATTCCTCGTAGGGACCTACGGAACATTTGTGCAATGTAAAACATGTCAAGTTCTCAACATCCCACACCACCCCCCGCAAAACCCAAGTCGTCATCCCTCCTCCCTCCCATAACCAAGTCCTCAACTCCCACCGACCCCTTCAAAAACCAGTCATCAACCCTCCCTCCTAAGTTCAAAGTCCTCAACTACCCCAAACAAAACTCAACCCCCCCCCCCCCACCACAACTCCTCAATGCTAGGTTTACCATAATTGAATTTTCAAAAAAAGACACTTCAAAGATTTCCTTTTACGTATGAGCATCCTATTGACAGTCTCATTCGGTGTTTTTTTTTTCTTCTCTCTCATGTGATTAATTTTGACTGCAAACCGCCGGTTTTCCAGTCGAAATACTGAATTATTACCTGAAATATTGTGCTTGTCCGAGTCCACACGAGATTGTAAATAAATAACATCTTTGTTTGCCACAGCGACGTATGTACCAGCTCTAAATACCAAGCATTCGGCTTCCCATTTTTTTTGACCACTTTGAAAATGCAGGATTTTGTCTTTAGTTCTTAAGTGAATTTACATTTTCGTTTTTGGCAATGCAAAGAGCTCTTGGAGAAAATCAAACAAATGTGTCTGGTACGGACTCAGAAAAAAGACTGAATCGCAGACTGAGCACGCCAATGGTCTCTCTCTCTCACTGCTCGGTTGGACAGGAAGTGGACTCGTGAGTGTCGATGGTCAAACACTTCCATTACACCTTAATGGAATATTACAGACTTGTAACAAACTGTCCAGGTCCAAACATTACACATCTGCATTTTATTGCTGTAAGAAAATGTACAAAAAATGGTTTCGTCTAAATATAAGGTTTAACCATTTAAAAAGGATATTAACAAGCCGGGAGGCGACGATGATTCGCGGGCATTATTGAGGAAGCCCTACCATAAAAACCTATCTCTTCCATCAAAATTGACCAAATCAAATCGGATTTTTTATATGTTGTAGTTATGGACATTACGCACAGCTTCTAGGAAATGAAATTGTGAGAAAAAAATAAAAATAAATAAAAATTTCAAGTGGGCGTGGCTCCGCCCACAAGGGACGTGGGATGCCCCTCATACAAAAAGACACAACTCGACCATGATATCTAGCTTGTGTCCAAGTTTCATCAAGATCGCATCAAACGTCATGGAGCTATGCTCTGGAGAGAGTCACAAACAGACAGACAGACAGACAGACACACAGACACAACGAAAATAGTGGTCACTGCTGGCGCCCGCGAACCAAAAACCCAGTCAGACGGAGATTAAAGGACTGAAAAGGAGGACAGCTCCAGGAAAAACCAGACATATGGCAACTATACTCAACCCACCCACCCCCACCAGAACTCCTCAACCCCACCCCCAAACCCCCCTAGGGGAACTCCTCAACTCCTGCCACCCAATCACAACTGATCTTTAAAACTCCCATTGGTCGTTTTACTCTGAGGTGAAAACTTACAGGGAAGGCATTACAATTATGAATAAAACAGCTCTAAAGACGTCTTTCCCTTCACATGGGACCAACAATCCAACATAGCGGTTGGTGTCACAATCCAACAACAATACAACAATCCAACATGATGTCTTTCATCGGTGGAAGGAGTGTCACACACAAACAACGTATTATGAGATATCGATAGATGTTTGAGTTGTGTGAAATCCCCAAATCATCATATTTCTCATCAGATAATTAAACAAGGACAAATGTGTCCAAGAGCAGCGTCCTAAAGGTTTTGTCGGCTAAAAAAATAAAAAATAACAACAACAACTTCCGATATTTCGTCACGTGCCTTCATTAAGCCAATAGCGAGACCCGTCATAATGTATTTACGTATTTACGATATATCGTGTATTTACGAAATAAATAATGTATTTACGAAATTACAATATGATAAATGGAATAATCTTTAAATAGTAACGTGAACTTTTCGAAACTTTAAAGCAAATGTCCGAATATATTTAAAAGTTCATGATAGACGCTCTCAAAAGGCACCGTCGATGCGAGGATGTGTACATGTGCTTAGTATTTAAGGAGATCTGGATCTTATATATAAAAGAGCCACGTCCTAGAGACTAAGGTTTTTCTTCACAAGAAGAAGAAGAAGAAGAAGAAGAAGAAGAAGAAGAAGAACAACGCCGCGCTCTCGATGCTGCTAAAAACAAAAAAAACATTGGGAGCGAAAAAATGCCTTATACACCGCCCGGCATCAATTTTTTTTGTCTGAATGAAAAAAATATATAAATTTTCTCATCGGCTTGGATAAACATGAGGTAACTTTTACTTCATTTCTTTTCTCTCGGAGGAGCGTTTCCGTGTTTCAGGGAGGCAAATACCGACGCCATTAATCCTTTTATGTATATTAGATCCTCGTGGAGGATCTCTAAGTCTTACTCACGTTGTTGTTCTTCATCTTCTTCTTGTGGACTTTTTTGTTTCACAGCCTGCAGTTTTATCGAAACTTCCTGAAACTTGGCATATATATGTAAAAATACCCTGCGCAGACAGTAACCATCTCCGATTTTGAAAATTCCTCCAGAAAAAAAGTTATGACGTAAAAATATCTCCGCGAATGGAAATCGCCTAAAAAATTATCTCAAACTAGGCAAGCTTTTGAATTCTGTTTGCGGGAATCGAACAGGGCATTAGCAGAGATGAATTACCGCGCATACGATACATCACTATGACGTCATATCAATTTTTATGACGTCATTCCTATTTTTTGACATTTTTGTTTCACAACCAGAGTTTTCATCGGATCTTCGTGAAACTTGCCATGTATATGTAGAAAGCCCACGCGCAGGCAGTAACCATCTCCGATTTTGGAAATTCTTCCTAGAAAAAAAAGTTGACGTCATAATATCGCCGCTAATGGAAATCGCCTATACCATTATCTCCGAAACTAGGCAAGCAGTTTGAAGTTTGTTTGCGGGAATCAAGCCGGGCATTAGCACAGATAATTTATCGCAAACCTCGTACATCACAATGACGTCATTTTCGTTTTTATGACGTCCATCATCAAGAGGACGAGGATCTCAGCTCATTGGAGCTTGTTTTTATCTGTATAGATGAATGTACAATCTCGTTTCACACTTGTATTGTGCTCAGCATCCTCGATTTGCAATATTATAATTTTTATTGACGGTGCACTTGGAGGAGCGGAACGCAACCGCTAGATGGCGGGAAACGCCACGAAGGAACCGGAGAGGTAAAGGGGAGGGGTGTAAATGGTTGATCCGGAAATGAAAGCTGCACAAATGAAAGGAAAACATTAAAACACAGTGAGTGGCGCCAAGCGCAACCATGAGAGCCGGACAAACCGTCCGCTCCGAATAGATCGACGGGTGATGATGTCCCGCGAACAGCTGGCGGAACAGCTGGAGGGCGCGCATTTCGCTCAGCCTCACTCGTCCACGAGCCTGGGCCCGCTCTCGCCCCCTCGGTCCGTCGCTCGTACTTCGAGTCACGATCCCACCGAGACCGGGTGGTGCGACCCGCGTGGCCAGTGCTGTCGGGCCGAGTGGTGGAGCCGGGGGAAGGCGATCACGACCCTCGGCCTCGGTCGGTTGGAAAGTCACAAGGCCCAAAAAAAGAAAAAAAAAGAAAAGAAAAGAAAGAGTGCCAGGACGGAACCATCTTTACCCGGAGCGTCGGAGCTCGAGAGAAACAAATAATAATCATTTGAATAATCCCCCCGGTAACCCGCTGCCCCTCCCTCCCCTCCACCCCCCTCCCGCCTCACAGATCACCGGCTGGAAGGTGTTCCGTTGACCCCCTTTGCACACCGCAGCCAGCTGGTACGCACCGCACGGCACCTGACACGGGATGTCATGTTTATTAGGATCTTCGCACCGACTCGTCGTCCGTCGGTCATCGTCTCAATCCGAGCACGGTGTGTATGAAACGCGTGGCTGTGTGTGTGTGGTGTAGGTGTGTGGTGTTGGTCTTGTGTGTGTGTGTGTAGATGGTTGTGTCGTTGTGGTGTCGGGTGGTGTGGTCGGAGTGTGTGTGTGTCGGTGTGGTGTCGGCGCTGTGTGGTGTGTGACTGTGGGTGTGTGTGTGTTGTGGTGTGTGTCTGTGTGTGTTCGGTGGTGTGTGTGTGTGTGTGTGTGTTGGGTGTGTGTGTGTGGTGTGGTTGTGTGGTGTGTGTCGTGTGGTGTGTGTGTGTGTGGTGTGTGTGGATGTGTGGGTGTGTGGTGTGTGTGTGTTGTAGTGTGGTGTGGTGTGTGTGGTGTGTGTGTCGGGTGTGTTGTCGTGTGGTGTGTTGTGTGTTGTTGTGTGTGTGTGGTGGTGTGTGTGTGTGGTGTGTGTGCAGTCGTGTGATGTGGTGTGTGGTGTGTGGTCGTGTGTGTGTGTGTGGTGTGTGGGGTGTGTGCGTGTGTGTGTTGTGTGTGTGTTGGTGTGTGTGTGTGTGTGTGTGTGGTGGTGTGGTGTGTGTGTGTGTGTGGTGTGTGTGTGTGTGTGGTGTGTAGTGTGTGGTGTGTGTGTGTGTGGGGTGGTGTGGTGTTATGTGTATGTGTGTGTTGTGTCGGTTTGTGTTGGTGTGTGTGTGTGTGTGCTGTGCTGTGTGTGGTGATGTCGTGTTGATTGGCAGTTGCCACATCGCACTTCGTAGTGCACGACAATTGTTTCCGTTTCGGGGAAGTCTACCACCCTCCCTGTTGGATTACTGACACTCTTTAAGGATCTACTGACATTCCTCCCCTCTTGTAGAAACGAGTGTGGGCTTCAATGGACAAACCCTCCTTCACTCCTCTCCCTGTCAGGCTGGAGTCACACCAGGAGTGTCTGGCCCATATTCAAAATCTTTCTAAATCTATTCATCACATGATTCTCAGCAATGACTCTCTCGGAAATCCTCTTTATTACTCTTTGCTGATGACTCCAGCTCTCTGCCGTGATATCTCTCATCCTTCTGACAGACAGGCAGCAGCCTCTTCCCTCTCCTCAGATGTTGACAAAATCACAAACTGGCCAAAAATAATTTTGCTTCTGTATCCACATTGTCCACCCTTTGCCTTCTCCCTTAACCCTCATCGTTACCTGCATCCCTTGTTTGCCCGTCTCCGACTACTTTCTCGCTCCGCCCTGCTGTTGTTGTTTCCCCTTTCTCCTGTTGTTCCCTTTGCTATGTTGTGTCCTGATTTGTTTTGTGTAATCGCTCTTCCACGAGCCTTGACCGTGTTAAAAAAAAAGGAAAAAAAAAAAATGTCCCAACATTCGCATCATTTTTCAATCATGTATCCCCCGCGAATTTGTGGGGTCCGACAGTCCAACCAAATTGAAGCCCTGGAGGGAAGGGCGGGATTGAACATCCTCAGGAGGCTGTGGCACAAGCGGGCAAAAAAAAATAAAAATCGGAACAAAAGAGTTGAGGTGTGCAGTAGTGTTATGTTTTGGGGGTTTTAACCAGTAGTTGGTTACTGAAATAAACTGAGGGAGCTAGAGTAGAGGAAAGGTGGTGTAAAACAGAGGCACCGACCCATCTACTATTCGATAACAACAGGCCTTGTGCTTTGGCCTCCTCGTGGGGACATTGCAATCATGTTGAATGCTTGAGAATGCCTCCCTTTTCCTTTCACCGACCAACTCGCACCTTTTCGCACGTAAGATCTGATTTACCACGTTTGTCCAAATCTCTCAAGTCTTCACACTGTTCTTTCCACCACTCTTCTCTTGCCGTAATGAATAGCAAGGGACTTTGATCCAGGATGAGGCCATTTGGCCCATCATGGCTGTGCTACACCAACACCACACCAAACAAATCCGTCTCATGCCACAGTCTCAATCTCAATGGGGGGGAGGTGCCATATATGCCAAAATTATATCTAAATTAAACCGATTTTTATTGTTATAAATACTATACCTGCACGTATTTTGGGGGGAAATGAAGCGGGTGGGGGAGCACGTGATGATGACGGACCTCACAATCACTACACTTGTATACTATTACCCATCCACATGCAAGCTACCTGTCTTGCCAACATCCCTATACCCCTCTATTTCCAATGCTTGTAGTTACCTATCTAATTCCAATTTAAACTTATCTACCCTTTCTGGTGCCACTACCTTTTAAGGGAGACCTTTCCATGCATTAACCTCTGTTTAACTGAAAGACCCCTGCCTTACTACCGTCTCAACTCTCCTCGTCGTCCTTCTCTGGCTGTGACCCCTGGTTCATTTTACAGAAAAACTCTTCTCCAATTATTTTGACTATACCTTTCATCATCTTGAACATCTCGATGAAGTCCCCTCATAATCACCTCCTTTTAATCATATCATGCACCGTTTCCTTCATCCACTCTTCACAGCCCAGTCTAGCGAGCTCTGGAATGAATCTCGTCGCTCTACCCTGAACCCGCTCTATGGCAGCTACATTCTTCTTCAGATGTGTTCACCAAAATTGTACACTGAACCACAAACTGGTGCCTTGTTTCTAACTCATCTCGATTAGTTGTTTGACTTATTGTGCCTTGCACGGGTTCATTCCATTTTCGCCAACATCTCGAGTGACCGAAGGTTTCCTTGCATTTGGACGTCGATATTGATATAAATTCAAGCACAATACAATATTTCACATTTTGATCGTTCCCATCGCTCATTTACACGATATCCATCCCGATGCTACTAATTACTTGGCAAAAAAATTTTTTTTTGACAAGTATGTTGGTCTGTTGGGTTTGTCTGTTTGTTTGTCACACGATTTTTGGCCACAGTTTTCAAGCAATCGTTCTGAAATTTTTTTGTGCATGCACATGACCGGCCAAGGACAGCAGCGCTAAATTTTGGTGAAGATCCGAATCCGGATCCGGATCCGGATCTGAGAATTTCTTAAGTGATTCTTCACCATTGAGAGATTGGGCCAAAAACGAAATATAGCACAATATCTCAAAAGGTTATGGACGGATTCCGACGAAACTTGGTGGACAGGCTGGGAGTGCCACTAGGAAGAATTGATTCAATTTTGGTGAAGATCCAAATGCAGATCTGGACATGAGGATTATTTCATTTTTAACTGATTCGTCACCATTGAGAGATGGGGCCAAAAACTATGCGTCGCAGGATATCTCAAAAAGTTGTGGACGAGTTCCGACAAAACTAAGTGGATGAGTTGGTTAGGTGACAAGAACAAGCCGATTCGATTTTGGTTCAGGTCCGGATTCAGATCCGACCTATCAGTGGGATCCAAAATGTAAACTGTTCGGCCTGGCGGAGGTATGCGCTCTACCGAGTGCCGTTCCGTTTCGCCAAGTGTCACTCGATGAGTGATTTTTCATTTGTTTGTTTATCTGTCCACTCACTTTTAATTGCCTATGGGTCACAATTTTAAACCGATCTTCACAAAATTTAACCAAAAGATGGAGTTGGTGGTCTGACAGAATCATATTGATTTTTGAGGTCAAAAGGTCATCATAGGCCAAAGGTCAACAACTTTTTCAAACTTCTAAAATCCTCAATTTTCATCCAATTGACTTCAAATTTGAAGAGCATTTGCGTATCAGCTCACTGAATTCAACCACTACTTCATTCTGTTTCCCAAGTGTCACTCTATGAGTGATTTTTCATTTTACTTTCATCTCTTCAATAAACTCCTTCCCTTTTTGTCCCATCAGTTCTTTCAGTTCCACTTATTCCTTCTTATTCCTTGAACCATTTTGAAGAGGCCATCCTCACCAACACAACAAAGTTGTGCTCAGCGTGTGCATCTCCCCTGGGATAACAGACTAATAGTGTGCATTTAAGGGCTGCTACCAGTAGCCGAACACTCCAAACTATGGGTTTATGTCAGGTACTGCCACCACAATGGGGCACCCGTCATTGGCTGAGCTACACTTGCGTGATGATGCAGCCAGCAGATGGAATTAGTGCTTGAACCTCAGTTACAATTGCCTATTCTATAAAGAAGGATTTGTTTCAGCGCTCAAAAGGAACTTTATCAGCTCTGATTTTCTCGTTGTGGGTTCGATTAACAATGGAATGGGATCTCTCCATAAACGACTGCCCTGTTATTTTGCACACGAAGTGTCAGAAGGGACGGTTATGCCGATCATCCTTTGCGTTAGCAATCGCCTACGGACGTTTAAGACACTGTTGTGTCGTTGACAAAGAGGATGCGATTGTGTACACCAACAGCTTGCCTGAAATTCCTCTTGGCAGACTTGGGCACACAAAACTTCCCCCAGCCGACACCACAACATGGGAGGAATTGACGCCATACAACCTTAGTGGTTGTAGTTTATGAATATCATAATAAGAGATATCAAGAATAACCACCTTAGAATGACCATTGCATTATATTTTCCTGGTGAAAGCTATCAATGTACACCGAGCTTACTGGAGGATATCTGCACAAGTACCTTATTCCATTAGTTCAACACAAGGCTGGCATATTGGCATAATACACTTGTATTTTCATAATTTCTCGCATTGTGAGTCATAAATTGTGTGACACGTTACATTATAGACTCTATAGAGTTAAAGTCCATGGTTTGTGAAGGTAAATATGAATGGGTGGTATTGTGCAGTTCTCGGGCAGTAGGTGTGAGTCTTCCCCACGTGCTGTGTCCCAATCCTTTTCCCCGCATGCTGTGCATCCCAATCCCTTTCCCCACGTGCTGTGCATCCCAATCATTTTTCCCAACTGCTGTGCATCCCAATCATTTTGACCATGTGCCTGCTGTGCATCCCAATCATTTTTCCTGCATGCCTGCTGTGCATTCCAATTATTTTTCCCACGTGCCTGCTGTGCATTCCAATCATTTTTCCCGCATGCCCGCTGTGCATTCCACTCATTTTTCCCACGTGCCTGCTGTGCGTCCCAATCCCTTTGCCCGCGTGCTGTGCACTCCAATCATTTTCCCCACATGCTGTTCGTCCCAATCCCTTTCCCTGTGTGTTGTGCGTCCCAATCATTTTGCCCGCCTGCTGTGTGTCCCAATCATTTTGCCCACGTGCTGTGCATCCCAATCCCTTTCCCTGTGTGCTGTGCATCCCAATCCCTTTCCTTGCATGCTGTGCATTCCAATCCTTTTCCATACGTGCCATGCATCCCAATCATTTTTCCCACCTGCTGTGTGTCCCAATCATTTTGCCCACCTGCTGTGCGTCCCAATCCTTTTCTCCACAAGCTGTGCATCTCTATCCCTTTCCCCACGTGCCGTGCATCCCAATCATTATGCCCACCTGTTGTGCGACCCAATCCTTTTCCCTGCGTGCTGTGCATCCCAATCCTTTCCCACATGCTGTGCGTCCCAATCATTTGCCCACCTGTTGTGCGACCCAATCCTTTTCCCTGCGTGCTGTGCATCCCAATCCCTTTCCCCACGTGCTGTGCGTCCCAATCATTTTGCCCACCTGTTGTGCGACCCAATCCTTTTCCCTGTGTGCTGTGCATCCCAATCCCTTTCCCCACGTGCTGTGCGTCCCAATAATTTTGCCAACCTGTTGTGTGACCCAATCCTTTTCCCTGCGTGCTGTGCATCCCAATCCCTTCCCCCACGTGCTGTGCGCCCCAATAATTTTGCCCACCTGTTGTGCAACTCAATCCTTTTCCCCGCGTGCTGTTCCAATCCTTTTCCTCGCGTGTTGTGCGTTCTAATGCCTTTCCCCACGTGCTGTGCTTTCCAATCCTTTTCCTCACGTGCTGTATCCCTGCATGCTTTATGTCCGCAACCGTGTCCCCGCGTGCTGTGCGTCTGAGACCGTTTTTGTGTCCCTACGTGCTGATTTCAATCCCTTCCCCAGTGCTGTACGTGTACGTCCCCAGTGTTTCAGCGTGCTGCACATTCGGGACCGTGCTCCGCGTACTGCGTATTAGACCTTACTCCCCCGTGTGCTGAATGTTCCACACCGTGCCCATGTATGCTGTGTATTCCCGCGTGCTGTACATCCCGGACTGTGTCCTCGCGTGTTATGTGTCCCGAATCGAGTGTCTCCGTCTCTCTCTCTCTCTTTCTGTGCTTTGCATTTCCGCACGCTGCATATCGCGGATTACTTCTTTGCGTGCTGTGTCGCAGTCCGTGTCCGTGTGTGCTGTGTCGCAGTCCGTGTCCGTGCTTGCTGTGTCGCAGTCCGTGTCCGTGCGTGCTGTGTCCGCAGTCCGTGTCCGTGCGTGCTGTGTCGCAGTCCGTGTCCCGTGCGTGCTGTTGTCGCAGTCCGTGTCCGTGCGTGCTGTGTCGCAGTCCGTGTCCGTGGCGTGCTGTGTCGCAGTCCGTGGTCCGTGCGTGTTGTGTCGCAGTCCGTGCCGTGCGTGCTGTGTCGCAGTCCGTGCGTGCGTGCTGTGTCGCAGTCCGTGGCCGTGCGTGCTGTGTCGCAGTCCGTGGCCGTGCGTGCTGTGTCGCAGTCCGTGGCCGTGCGTGCTGTGTCGCAGTCCGTGTCCGTGCGTGCTGTGTCGCAGTCCGTGTCCGTGCGTGCTGTGTCGCAGTCCGTGTCCGTGCGGTGCTGTGTCGCAGTCCGTGGCCGTGCGTGCTGTGTCGCAGTCCGTGGCGTGCGTGCTGTGACGCAGTCCGTGGCGTGCGTGCTGTGTCGCAGTCCGTGTCCGTGCGTGCTGTGTCGCAGTCCGTGGCCGTGCGTGCTGTGTCGCAGTCCGTGGCCGTGCGTGCTGTGACGCAGTCCGTGGCCGTGCGTGCTGTGTCGCAGTCCGTGGCCGTGCGTGCTGTGTCGCAGTCGTGGCCGTGCGTGCTGTGTCGCAGTCCGTGTCCGTGCGTGCTGTGTCCGCAGTCCGTGTCCCGTGCGTGCTGTGTCGGCAGTCCGTGTCCGTGCGTGCTGTGTCGCAGTCCGTGTCCGTGCGTGCTGTGTCGCAGTCCGTGTCCGTGGCGTGCTGTGTCGCAGTCCGTGTCCGTGCGTGCTGTGTCGGCAGTCCGTGTCCGTGCGTGCTGTGTCGCGTCCGTGTCCGTGCGTGCTGTGTCGCAGTCCGTGTCCGGCGTGCTGTGTCGCAGTCCGTGTCCGTGCGTCTGTGTCGCAGTCCGTGTCCGTGCGTGCTGTTCGCAGTCCGTGTCGTGCGTGCTGTGTCGCAGTCCGTGTCCGTGCGTGCTGTGTCGCAGTCCGTGTCCGTGCGTGCTGTGTCGCAGTCCGTGCCGTGCGTGCTGTGTCGCAGTCCGTGTCCGTGCGTGCTGGTGCGCAGTCCGTGTCCGTGCGTGCGTGTCGCAGTCCGTGCCGTGCGTGCTGTGTCGCAGTCCGTGTCCGTGCGTGCTGTGTCGCAGTCCGTGTCCGTGCGTGCTGTGTCGCAGTCCGTGTCCGTGCGTGCTGTGTCGCAGTCCGTGTCCGTGAGTGCTGTGTCCGCAGTCCGTGTCCGTGCGTGCTGTCTCCCAGACCATGTCCGTGCGTGCTGTCTCCCAGACCATGTCCCCGCGTGCTGCGCGTCCCGAAACTCTCCTCGCGCACTGTTCCGGAGCTCGTGCTTCCGAAGCGCGCGCGAGGCGCATGGACGGCGTGTCACGTGACCGCGCGCGGCGAGTCCAACATGGCGCCCGCTGTGTGCGAGCGCTAGGCGCCGCGACCCAGACGCCGCCTCAACCTCCCGTTGCAACGCGCGCGTCTGGCGCTTCCCAAACCCAATCAGCCCCGCCCGTCTTCTTTCACAGGGCTCCCCAAAAGAACCGCCGAGCCGGAGGTGCTCGCAGCCATGAAGGGCCGCCGGGGCAGGCCGCCGAAGCCGCTCATACTAGGCCTCGGAGAAGCCTCGGCCTCGGCTGGCGGCGCCGTCGAGCTCAAGGCGCGGGGACACCGCGGCCGCTCCTTGCCGTTGCGGGGTGGTGCCGCACAAGCCCGCAAGTCGACCAGGACGGGCAGGGTGGCCGCACTGCGCTCCAAGAAGCTGATTTCCAAAGTGGCCGGGGTGCGGGACAGCAGCGGGGAGGACGAGGATGAAGTGGAGGAGGAGGAGGACGAGGATGATGAGACTCTGGCGGACTACGAATCGGATTACCAGCGTGACTTGGACTACGTCGATGTGCTGGATGAAGCCGTTGAAGAGCACAGCTACGACAGCGACAGCAGCTTCCGCAGCCATGCGAGCAGCACACCAAGTAAGGGCCGGAGTCGTCGATTGTTCAAAGTTTAACCCCAAAGTGGTCATTTGGGTCCAACTTGTTGGTTCTTAAGTGCTCTGCCGGTAATGATGTCCGGATCGCGGCGCTATGGATCCACACCGTGATGGTTTTATTTGAAACATTGAGCCCCACAAGTAACTTCCAGCCACAGGGAAAGGCAGGTCTTTGATGGTGCACACTGATGATCCTTTGGTGAGTGAAAGAGACATTCCTCGAAGTGATGTGTGTGTGTGTGTGTGTGGAACCATTTTTTTGGAGGATCTGTGAATTGAATGATGAAAATACTGGTCGGCTTGGTTTTGTCTTCCAATCTGAGCATCCAGCTCCTGATGCTGGAATCCCAGGATGAAATCCCATGTAAGTGGAACTCGTTGTTTTGTCCATCGTCTGCAAATGTCCTTGAAATCCATTCGAAAGGGATACCTGTGATACATGTCCGAGCTCGGTTTGGGAAATTAAGATATCATCGTGCGTGTACTCTTGTGGATTATGTACATTCTGGATAATCGAGTGGTGAGGGACACGGACATTAATTTTGTCCACCAGATATATATGTACCGGATGTATATTTGTATCAGTACCTGGAACTTGCAGTTTGATCAAGGTCTTGTTAGTGTGTAGTATGATCAACGTCTACTGAGTGGGTAGTTTGATCAAGTTTAAGTGTGTGGGTAGTTTGATCAAGGTCTTGTTAGTGTGTAGTTTGATCAACGTCTACTGAGTGGGTAGTTTGATCAAGGTTAAGTGTGTGGGAAGTTTGATCAATGTCTTGTGAGTGTGAAGTTTGATCAATGTCTCATGAGTGGGTAGTTTGATCAAGGTTAAGTGTGTGGGTAGTTTGATCTATGTATTGTGAGTGTGAAGTTTGATCAATGCCTCTTGAGTGTGTAGATTCATCAAGGTCTCGTGAGTGTATAGATTCATCAGGGTCTCGTGAGTGTGAAGTTTGAATAAGTCCTTGTGAGTATGTAGTTTGATCAAGGTTTAGTTCGTGTGTAATTTTATGAAGTTCTCATGAGTGTGTAGTTTGATCAAGGTTTCGTGAGTGTGCAGTTTGATCAAGGTCTCGTGAGTGTGGAGTTTGATCAAGGTCTCATGTGTGTGTGTGTGTGTGATTATTTTATCAAAGTCTCTGAGTGTGAAGTTTGATCAACATCTAGTGTGTGCATAGTTTTATTTAGGTCTATTGAGTGTGAAGTTTGACGAAGGTCTCGTGAGTGTGTAGTTTGATCAAGTCTGATGAGTGTGCTTGATCAGGTCGAGTGAGTGTGTAGTTTGATCAAAGTCTAGTGAGTGTGGAGTTTGATCATGGTCTCGTGTCTGTATGTGTGTGTGTGTGTTGGTGTGTGTGTGTATGTGTATGTGTATGGTGTGTGTTTTAATCAAGGTCTCGTGAGTGTGAAGTTTGATCAACATCTAGTGTGTGCATATTTGATTTAGGTCTATTGGGTGTGAAGTTGATTTAGGTCTATTGGGTGTGAAGTTTTGATTTAGGTCTATTGGGTGTGAAGTTTGACGAAGGTCTCGTGAGATGTGTATGTTTGATCAAGGTCTCGGTGAGTGTGCTTTGATCAAGGTCGAGTGAGTGTGAAGTTTGATCAAGGTCGGAGTGAGTGTGTAGTTTGATCAAGGTCTAGTGAGTGTGGAGTTTGATCATGGTCTCGTGTGTGTGTGTGTGTGTGAGTGTGAAGTTTGATAAATCTAGTGTGTCATAGTTTGATTTAGGTCTAATTGGGTGTGAAATTGACGAAGTTCTCGTAAAGTGTGTAGTTTGATCAAGGTCTGGTGAGTGTGAAGTTTGATCAAGGCCGAGTGAGTCTGTAGTTGATCAAGGTCGAGTGAGTGTGAAGTTTGATAGGTCTGGTAGGTGTGAGGTTTGACTCAAGGCCGTAGTGAGTCTGTAGTTTGATCAGGTCTCGTGAGTGTGTGTAGTTTGATCAAGGTCTGGTAGGTGTGAAGGTTTGATCACGGTCTGGTGAGTGTGAAGTTTGATCAAGTCTGGTGAGTGTGAAGTTTGATCAAGGCCGAGTGAGTCTGTAGTTTGATCAGGTCGAGTGAGTGTGGAGTTTGATCAAGGTCTGGTAGGTGTGAGGTTTGATCACGGTCTCGTGATGTGTGAAGTTGACAAGGTCTTATGAGTGTGTAGTTTGACAAGGTCTACTGTGTGTAGTTTGACAGGTCTCATGGGTAGTTTGATCAAGGTCTAATGAGTAATGTAGTTTGATACACTGCTAGTGATTGTGTAGTTTGATGAAGGTCTCGTGATGGTGTAGTTTGATCATGTCGCGTGAGTATGAAGTTTGATCAATGTCGCGTGAGGGTGAAGTTTGATCAAAGTCTAGTCAATGTGAAGTTTGATCTAGGTCTAATGAGTGTGAAGTTTGACGAAGGTCTCGTGAGTGTGTAGTTGATCAAGGTCATCGTGTAGTGTGTAGTTTGACAAGGTTCGTGAGTGTGTAGTTTGACAAGGTCTCGTGAGTGTGTAGTTTGATCAAGGTCTAGTGAGTGTGTAGTTTGATCAGGTCAAGTGGTGTAAGTTTGATCAATGTCTAGTGAGTGTGTAGTTTGACAAGGTCTCTGAGTGTGTAGTTTGATCAAGGTCTCGTGATGGTGTTAGTTTGACACGGTCTCATGAGTGTGTAGTTTGACAAGGTCTCGTGAGTGTGTAGTTTGATCAAGTCTCGTGAGTGTGTAGTTTGACAGTCTCGTGAGTGTGTAGTTTGATCAAGGTCTCTGAGTGTTAGTTTGACAAGGTCTCGTGAGTGTGTAGTTGAAGGTTTGTACAAGGTCTCGTGAGTGTGTAGTTTGACAAGTCTCATGATGTGTGTAGTTTGACAAAGTTCTCATGAGTGTAGTTTGACAAGGTCTCGTGAGTGTGTAGTTTGACAAGGTCTCATGAGTGTGTGTTTGATCAAGGTCTAATGAGTATGTAGTTTGATCACGGTCTAATGATTGTGGTAGTTTGATCAAGGTCTCCGTGAGTGTGTAGTTTGATCAAGGTCTCGTGACGTGTAGTTTGATCAAGGTCTAGTGAGCGTGTTGTTTATCAAGGTCTAGTGAGTGTGTAGTTTGATCAAGGTCAAGTGGATGTGAAGTTTGATCAATGTCTAGTGATTGTTGTAGTTTGACAAGGTCTCGTGAGTTGTGTAGTTTGTAAGTTTTAGTGAGTGGTGTAGTTGACAAGGTCTAGTGAGTGTGTAGTTGACAAGGTCTCATGAGTGTGTAGTTGATCAAGGTCTCGTGAGTGTGTAGTTTGACAATGTCTCGTGAGTGTGTAGTTTGACAAGGTCTCGTGAGTGTGTAGTTTGACAATGTCTCGTGAGTGTGTAGTTTTACAAGGTCTCGTGAGTGTGTAGTTTGACAAGTCTCATGAGTTGTAGTTTGACAAGGTCTATGAGTGTGTAGTTTGATCAAGGTCTAATGAGTATGTAGTTTGATCACGTCTAGTGATTGTGTAGTTGATCAAGGTCTAATGAGATTGTAGTTTGATCACGGTCTAGTGATTGTGTAGTTTGATCAAGGTCTCGTGTGGTGTAGTTAGTTGATTCAATGCGCCGTGAGTATGAAGTTTGATCAATGTCGCGTGAGTGTGAAGTTTGATCAAAGTCTAGTCAGTGTGAAGTTTGATTTAGGTCTAATGAGTGTGAAGTTTGACGAAGGTCTCGTGAGTGTGTAGTTTGATCAAGTTCTAGTGAGTGTGCAGTTTGATCAAGGTCTATTGTGTGCGTAGAACATTGTTATCTCATTGCATTCATCATGCCATATTTCCCTCACGAGTCGCGAGTGGTGTGACTTTTATTTTTTCATCTCCTCCAATGATGGGGTTTATTTGCGATTCATCCTTTCTCCGATGGGATGGTGCAGAGTGGTGCACTTGCCTTTGAGCCGTCTAATCTGGGTGTGATTGCTGACCCGACTATAAACAGACTATAAACCGCCAGTTCGGTGCTTCACAGGCAGGGCATTGTTTCACAAAGTGTGCAGTCCCTCGGATGGACGATAAGCTCTGTTTGCTGTCTGCTATCATAAGGCTCTTCTTTATCATTCCCGTTGCTCCAATTATCACTGGTACAATTTTGATGTCTTCAGCTTCCAGGATCTTTTCACTTCATTCTTGAGATCGTGATATTTGGTAATTTTCGTGATTTCTGTGTTGTCTTGACCAAAATCGCTGGGTACTGAAACCTCAATTAAGAATGCCTTTTTTCCTTTTTATATCTGAGTCCTATGTCCGGTTGCAGTGGTTTGTTTTCTATGTTCACGCTCGATGCAATCATCGGTCGCAGTACTTTGTTGTCTTTGTTCACGCTCGATGGGATCATCGGGTAGTACGTGAGCATTACGTCTTTGTTTTCATTGATTGTGTTTGGTTCAGGTTTCCATTAATTTTGTGGAACTGGGATATTTAAATTTCTGCAGATGATAGTGGATTACACTGCATAGCGTGTTGTGCCTTTGTGTGTACAGCTGTACTGACATGAGTTTTTTTTTACATCCCGAAAGTATGTGACTCGTGCTTTCTCTTTCTGCCTTGCAAAACCTCCACCTGTCCAATTAGCTCACTCCTGCCATATTTTTACAGCTATTGGTGTATTGTCCTTGGTGTTGGAAATTTATTATCGTTAGTTTTCCGTTCCAATTGAGGTGAGCTCTTCTTAGCCATTGCAGTGATCCTTCTTTGTCTTTCCCCAATCTATCCATCTGTTTTTCTTCCTTTGGCCTTAGTTATTTTATAACTTGGTTTACGCAGTTCTTCAGCTAAAATGTAGGGTCGAAATATAAATATAAATATAATTTCAATTTTAGAAATTATATATTTTTTATGATTTTTCTTTCGAGTCCATGGAAAGACAAGGTAGGGGGGGAAAATAAATATAAATCCCGGACCAGGAGGATCTAAGAAAATTGAAGATGGAAGACCATTCAAATGCAGGATGCCCATGTTCACTGAACATCTGATGTGAAAAAAACAATAAAGAGATTAAACTTGTTTTTACAATATAGTCTGGCATGTTTTTCTTATAGAAACCTGTTGGATCATCAAACAATAGAAACAATGCTGAGAAAATTACTGTCCAAGTCGTAGATGTGGTGGCACACCAGTGCATAGTGCTGGATATGATTTTAAAAAGGTGTCTACTCGGAGTCAACACGCTCAAACGGTCAATCAGAGCCAACCAGCTCTTACTTTTCAGTGGGCATCTGATCGTACCGTCTCCATCCCCATGAGCACATCAGGCTGATTTCTCGGTCCGTTGAAGGCTGAATATCAGCATCTCGCAGGAACTTTGACTACTTGGCACCGAAATCTTTCAATACGAACAGCGGTGTACAACTTTCGATGGAAACAAAATCGGCACGATCGAGATAGCTGCGAATCATCCTGCTGCTGCACTGAATTGATGCAATAGTTCGGCCAGAATATTCGTCGTCAAGATGTTGCGTGATTAAATCACCAATACGTCACTCAAATTTATACCGCAGACATACTTCTTAACAATCACTTTCGCCCCAGAAACCACAGTCAATCTGAACCACGCTGGCCACTGCTCAGACGCCATGACCGAAGACGACTGCGCAGTTTGGTTAAAGGTGACTCGGCATTTTGGCGCGCGCGCACAAAATTATATTATGAAAATAAATGCCGATGTTTACATTTCGGGTTTTGAAACTTTTGCGCCTTCGGCGGAAAATGTATAAATATAAAAGGCTAAAAATGTGTTTTATATTTATATTTCATTTCGGCAAATATACCGTCGGCAGATCCGTAAACCAAGTTATAAAATAACTAGGGCCTTTCCTGCTCTTTGCCTTTCCTCCCAGTCATCAGTGTATATCTGTTGATATTTTGTCTTATATTTTTCTTGTCTTTTTTTGCAATCGTTGGGGCTGTATTTGTTGCTGTTTTGGTTTTGTGCGTGGCATCTTCTATTCGCACATGTTTTTGGAAGTTTTTGCAAGGTGAGTGAGAGATACCTTTTCTGTTTGTTGTCTTCATGCTTGTATTCAAATTGTACTCTGTAGTTTGTTGAACTTTTCACAAACTGCTAATCCTTCATTCGTCATTCTGTGCACTTGATTGAGTTCCATCAGGCCGTCACCTCCTTCGTTTTTCGGCAGTTACATTTTTGGGATGCACTGGTATTATGTGGATAGTGAGGAGTTTCCTTGTTCTGATATATATCTAGTTTTATAATTTCCGCTTGTGGCCAGTTTATTTTTCCACAGCTATATTGGAACACTGGCACTGCTAGTTGGTTTATGGCTTTGATTTTGTTCCTTGGGGAGAGGTATGTTTTCAGGATCAGCCTTGTTCTACACAGGTATTCTTTTGTAATTATTTTTTGGGACATATTTGGTGGTCCTCTTCTACTCCAAGGTATTTGGATGATGCTTTGTTTCCTAGCTACTGTATTATTGTATTCTGGACGATTTTATGTTGTCTGTTTTTGTTGGTGTACCTTCACTTGGCACACTTATCTCAGCCAAATCCCATTTGGATGTTGTCAGAGTACTGTTACACTAATTTCAGTTGTTCTGCCAATTTTTCATCCTTTGGTGCAAAGACTTTTAAATCATCTATGTACAATAGATGTGTCACCTTTCCTGTTTCTTTGGATGCTCTATTATTGGATGTTAGGGTGTATCCATGTCCTTGCTCATTGATGAGGTTACTCAGTGGATCCAGAGTCAGGCAAAACAGGAGAGGAGAGGTGGTGGTGGTGGGGGGGGGGGGAGAGGCTGTCACTTTGGAAGATCCCACATCACATCTACCCTCCTGGTATTTTGGTCTTTCCTTCCGAGTGCTGCAGGATTAGTGTGGTATTCCACATATATCTATTGCTTTCTCAACCAGCTTGATTATTTGCGGATTGACGTTGTACATTTGCATGCACCTTGTCATCCATCAATGTGGGACACTGTCAAAAGTGTTTTTTTGTTTTTTTTGACAGTCTATCGAGGCTATGGACAGTTTGATTCATTTCTCATTGCAGTTTTCGAGTATAGCCTTGTTTAATCGTAGGTGGTCTGTTCCGTAGCATGCTCACTCTCATCCTTTCTATTCTGCTTCAAGGCCTCCTCCTTGTGTTGGGTGGTGGTACATTGTTTCTGTCATGATACCTGTTAATAGTTTATATGTTGTTGGTAGACAGGTTATTGGCCGATATTTGTGAGGTAGTTGGGTTTCTTCAGATTTTGGGATGAGGAAGGTGTTACCTTCTGTGAGCTATTCATCCATTTCCTGTTCACTTTGGATAAGTGAATTGAATGCTTGAGGTGTGTGTGTGTGTGTGTGATATATGTGTATATATATATATATATATATATATATATACAGTATATGGATGTATATAATATGTTGCATATAATATGTGGATGGTCACGTCGTTTCACCCCATGCTAATAATAATAGATTTACTTGGATCAAAAATGTGTCCTTTCAATCCTAAAGATGCCTGTTCCAAATGCATATCTTTCCGGGATTGAGGAAGAAGACACGGGAATGTGAGCTTAATGTGACAGTTTCATTGGTGGCATTTATTATTGTACGACAGCAGGAATTCTTTAGGACACAGGAGCACACACAATTATATGTAGTAGTATATATATATATATATATTATATGTATATGTATATATATATATAATTATATGTATATGTATATATATACAATTATATATTCCTCGAAGGACGAGGAAAATCTATAAAAGTACACGAAAGGATTACACAAACAACACCAACCACAGCCATACCAACAACAATAACAGTTTCTAAAATCTGATCATTTTTCTTGTATTCTACTTCATTTTACATCCTGATTGACACTCACAAATAGATGTGCAATACGTTTGTGAAATGGTGTAATTGTTAACCAGACTCAGTGGTGTAATGGTTGGAGCTTCCACTCTGTGTCTCGGAGGTTGGTGGTTCAAACCTCAGTCGAGTCACCCCATCCATCCATCCATTGTGACCATACTCTGTACAGAGCGTCGGTGCTGCTGAAGCAGTCTCCTGGGCTATTGGGCACAATCCTGGACGGGTCGCTACACCGACGCAGGATACTCGAATGGCTCAATCATCCCAGCAAGCTGGTACTCATTTTGCCGACCTCGGAAGGATGACAGGCTGAGTCAACCCCACCTGGAATTAATTCAACAGCAGAGCAGGATTTGAACTTATGACCCTAGGATCACTTAGGACCGGTGTTTTTCTCTGGATGTGTCCGGGCAGGGTTTTTCTCTGGACGTGTCCATGCGGTGTTTATGTCCGGATGGGAGTTTGTCGCCGGAAGCATCCGGGCGGTGTTTGTCTCTGGACAGCTTGGCTCAGGAGGAGTCCTGGCGGTATTTATGTCTCGACGGGAGTTTGTATCCGGACTTCTCCGGACAGGAGTTTGTCTCCGGACCATGTTTATTGTATGATCGGAAGAAAATGGATTTCAGACGTTATTTTGTTTCCATCTTCACTGTTATTCTATGCAGAATAATTTTGATGAGACAGTATGAATCGTAATTAATGCTCAACCACAAGTCTGCCTTCCCTTCCTCTCACCTCACACTGTCTTCCCTTCCCCCACCCTTCCTTGCTTCCCCTCTCTCCTCTCTCCTCTCTCCTTTCCCCTCCACCTCTTCAGTCTTCCTGCTCTCTTTCCCCCACCCCCTCTTTTTCTCCCTCCCCCCTTTTTCTCCCTCCCCCCTTTTGTAGTACTGTCAGCGAAGCAACGGGTGGTATTTACTCGTTTCTAATAAAGAAAGACCCACCCACATCTCTCACCTGTGAATGGAGGGAATAGCCAATTAGCTCTCACTTAATCAACTAAACCCAGGTGACTAGGATTATGTAAATAAATTAACACCTTCCATGCTCTTCTAGCTGAAGAAGCTGCATAAAGCAATGTATTATAGCGAACGCAGTGAGCTTCATACTTAACGCGTGCACATGAGAGAATAGGAAACAACAACAACAAAAACACAATACCCTGGCTATTTGGAATCTGTCGTTGGATATGACCTTTTGCTTCCGGTTGTTGTTAAACGCTGTGCTGTATAAACACGATCGGTTTTATTTCTATCTTGTGAATATTACTTAACGCGTGCAACATGAGAGGAAAGGAAAACAAAAACAACACAATACCTGGCAATTGTGAATCCGTGTCGTTGGTGATGACCTTTTGCTTCTGTTTTTTTTTGTTTCTGTTTTTTTTTTTGTTTCCGGTTTTTGTCATGGGGAATGATGCATGCGGGAGATCATGACCGGAAGTGTTTATTTATTTATCAATTATTTTTTTTCCCCAAGTGAATTTTATACTTCCGAAAGTGATTTTTTTCATGAAAGAAGTGTTTATTTTGTACTAGCTGAAGTACCCGGTAATACCCGGGAAATTTGCCCTATTTTTCCTCACGCAGTTAGACTGAGGCATTAGTTGTATGGAGAAAATTAGGAAGGCTTCTTTTTTCCTCAGATTTATGGAAGGAAGGCTTTCCTCATTCCTCATGCTGCCGTAATCCTCAGAGAGGTCATAGTTGAAGGCGGCCTTGAGCCACTCAATGTTTCTAGCAGCAGTGGAAACTGTCCTTGATGTCCTGCCAAAACCCGGACCTAGAAAGCTGGAACGTGAGTTTTGTGCTTCTCTCGCCCGTCGGTGTGACGCTCTATTTGCAGTTAGGCGATGCTCTCTCTCTGCAGCCGACTCTGCTTGCTGTCTCGTTTATGAGCAGAAATATCAGCAGTAAGACGACTCGCTCTCGCTCTCTTCGTCTCTCCTCTCTCTCTCCCTTCTCTCTCTTCTCTCTCTCTCCTCTCTCTCTCTTCTCTCTCTCTCTCTCGCTCTCGCTCTCGTCTCTCTGTAGCTGACTCCGCTTGCCTGGCTCTTTCATGAGCAGATCTATCAGCAGTTAGCTGTTGCCGTGCGCGTGCAGTTCAAGAATTCAAATACAGGAGGAGAATGTGTATGTTTAAAAAGTCAACGAATACGAACATTTTGTATTTCAAAAAACCCTAGCGTTTTTAACCATGAATCCTTTTGTTACGATTAATACGCCGGCGCACTATTCGAAAGGCTTTTTTTTAATGGGAATTTTTTTTTTAAAAATATATATATTATTTTTTTTATATATATTTTTTTCATTTTTCTGGAAAGCCACTTAGCGCATCCTGGAGCTGAATGCTAGGTATATATGTGTGTAAAGTTTCATCAAGATCGGTTCACTGGTCTAGGAGCTTATTGGTTACAAACAAACAGACAGACAGACAGACGAGGACTGCCATTTATATAGTAGATTTAACATTATCGGAGTGATTTGAAACTCTTTCCGGAACTTATATTTCTTTTATTCTTGACCAGAAGTGATTGTTTATTTATTTATTTATTCAATTATTTTTTTCCAAAGTTAATTTTTAATAAAGATATCTCCCGCATCATCAAAAAATAATTCTTAATCGTGATTTACATTATTTGATCGCTGATCCGAATCCAGGCCGAAGTAACCGGAAATTGCGTCAAAATCATCAGCTGTGCGGCGCTTACACTTACCACGGTATAGTTGGCAAGTATACAGTTGTGAACAAGTTATAGGTAAAGTCAGAAGCGAATGTAAGAAGAATTCTACGTTCGCTTCTAGGCTTTGCCTATTCCATATTAGCTGTGGAGGAACTCTGGGAAGGGTTTGAAAACAGCAAAGCGCTCACCTTGTGTATGGCCATCTTGGTTGCTTTTTGCCACCTGGAAATAATTCCCTCATTCTGCTTCAAACTCAATCTCTCTATTTTCATTCCAAACAGCATCATTCCAATCACAATTTAATACTACACCATTAAAATAACAAAATACAATATGACAAACACTCGTGAGGTCAACAAAGTATTTCATTGATGTCATGGGTAATCTGAAAATGCTGAATTTGTGAATGTCACTGGTGTAAACGTCACATTATTTCTTGTTTCTCCTTTAAGCTCAATCTCTCTATATTTTCATTCCAACCATCCTCATTCCAATCAGAAATTAATACTATACCATTAATATAACAAAATACAATGTGAGAAACACTCGTGAGGTAAACAAAGATAAACGGTGTTCTGACGTTACTTCCGGATCGGGAGCAGTTTCATACGAATTGAAACTCAAAATCATAATTGTGTTGATGAATTTAGGAAACCTCCCACCCACCTTAGGACACTCATTGTGACCCTAAAACGTTCCACACAAGGTTTGGTTGGACTAGCCCCAAAACTGAGGGAGTAGTTTGGGGACGGGCGGACCGATGGACAGACGCTCCTGCTTTATAATATAAGTTTAAGCAAAAGTACCCATTCCCAATGACGTGAAACGTTAAAGTTAATCTATCAATTTAAATTATCTCATGGACTTTTAAAAGGTTAATTGTCTTTCACTCTGAGCCACTGATGTCTCCTATTGCAAAATGGTGGTGAAACATCGGGCAGCAGAGGTTGGATTTGTCTAAAACTAGGGCAAAATATCGCTATTTTAAATTGTGTTATACTTCATGAAGATCTGTATTAAATCTACTTTAATCCAGGTGTTTATGCTGATTTTAAGGATTAATGGAAGGGACAATAAAGTGACTGACTGCATTGCATCAAGAAAAGTGAAATGAAAATGTAAAATAACCAATCGGCAACTTTTCAAACGCAGCGTGGTCAGTGGCCACTCTAAATAGGAGACAGATGAACGCACGAAGAAACACCATGGTTCACATTATATAATAGATCTCATACAGTGCCTTCAGAAAGTATTCACACCCCTTGACTTTTTCACCAATTGTTGTGTTACAGCTTGAATTTAAAATGGATTAAATTGAGATTTGTTTTGTCACCCACCGATCTACATAAATACTCCATAATAACAGTGAAAACTTGTTTTTAGAAATTTTTACAAAGTAATTGAAAATGAAATACAGAAATATCTAATTTACGTAATTATTCAATCCCCTGAGTCAATACTTTGTAGTGTCTCTGGCAGCGATTACAGCTTTGAGTCTTTTTGGTTACGTCTGTCAGCTTTGCACATCTGCATTTGGAAATTTTCTCCCATTCTTCATTGCAGATTTGCTCAAGCCCTGTCAAGTTGAATGGGAAGCATCAGTGAGCAGCAATCTTCAAGTCTTTCCACAGATTCTCAATGGGATTCAAGTCTGAGCTTTGTCTAGGCCACTCAAGGACTTTCATGCTCTTGTTCTGAAGCCATTCCGGTGTTGCTTTGGCTGTATGCTTGGGGTCATTGTCCTGTAGGAATGTAAATCTTCAGTGCAGTTTAAGTTCTTTTGCACTCTGAAGCAGGTTCTCCTCAAGGATTTGCCATTATTTGGCTCCATTCATTGTTCTCTGTATCCTTACAAGTCTCTCAGTCCCTGCCACTGAAAAGCATCCCCACAGCATGATGCTGCCACCACCATACCTCACGGTAGGGATGGTGTAAGATGGTTGATGAGCTGTGCTCAGTTTCTGCCAGACGTAGCACTTTGCATTCAGGCCAAAGAGTTCAATTTTTGTCTCATCAGCCCACAGAATCTTTTGTCTCATGCTCTCGGAGTCCTTCACGTGCCTTTTTGCAAACTCCAGGTATGCTGTCGTGTGCTTTTTACTCAGGAGTGGCGTCCGTCTGGCCACTCTCCCATAAAGCCATTATCTGTGAAGTGTTGCAGAGACTGTTGGCCTTCTGGCAGGTTCTCTTATCTCAGCCTAGGCGCTCTGTAGTTCTATCAGAGTGGTCAATGGGTTCTTGGTCACCACCCTGACCAAGGTTCTTCTTGCCCGGTTGCTCAGTTTAGTCGGACGTCTAGCTCTAGGATGAGTCTGTGTAGTTCCATATTCTTTCCATTTCCTAATGATGGAGCTCACTGTGCTTCTTGGGAACTTTCAACACTCTAGAAATTGTTTTATACCCTTCCCCAGATCTATGCCTCCTCACAGTTCTATCTCGGAGTTCTACAGACAGTTCCTTGGACTTCATGGTGGAGTTTCTGCTCTGACATGCAGTTGAACTGTGGAACCTAATATAGAAAGGTGTGTTTCTTTCTAAATCATGTCCAATCAATTGAATTGGCCACAGGTGGACTCCAATCAAGTTGTGGAGACATCTCAAGGGTGATCAAAGGAAATTGGATGCACCACAAATCAATTTGGAGTGTTATCGCAAGGGGGTTGAATACTTATTGACGCAAGACATTTCAGCTTCTCCTTTTTCATTAATTTGTAAAAATTTCTCAAAAAAAATTACACTTTGACATTATGGGATATTTTGTGTTGATCTGTGACAAAAAAAAATCTCAAGTTAATCCATTTTAAATTCAGGCTGTCATACAATAAAATGTGAAAAAGTCAAGGGGTGTGAATACTTTCTTCAGGCATTGTACAGTATATTAAATATGTCATGAAGCCGCGTGCGTACGAAGCCTTCAAACCCATTGACTGGACAGCTGTTCTGACTCCATCCATAATTGTAAGCAGGAACTTCATATGTCTGCCATTTTGGTGCTATGGTAATCCACTGATGCCTTCAGAAGTGTCGTATTCACAATCGCCATGCCTTATAACTTTACGTCCAGTGTTAAACAACCAAAACGACAGTTTTAAAAGGATCATCAAATATCGAAAGGTTGGAGCAGATATGTGTCACGTGCCTTGTGAAGGTGACGGTACGTATCGGGCTTCAGGCCTTAGCCTTCAGGCATCTGGTGTCAGCCCACTGGACAGTGCAATTGGAATTACCCAAGCTATATAACCACATTGTATTATATATGCAAATATGCAGGAGGCAGGTTTTTGCTTGATGTAAGTAACCTGGATTTTTTATTTTTTTATTTCTGGGAGGGATTGGGGCATTAGTCTGTTGCCAATACACCACCCAAGTAAAGGGATGAAAAATTTCTGTATTAAATGAAGGCTTTTGTACGTAATTTTGGTTTTAGCCTGAGTTGTCAAGTTTGAATAGTGTGAAAATACGGAATGGTCACCTGTCATCATCAACAAACGATTGCTGCAGGCAACAATTGCAGGATCACACAAAACGGTGCTAATTCCTGGCATTGCAATACAGCCCTTTGACGAGTCCTTTCCATGTGTTTGGCAGTGACATCGGTTCCCAGTACTGTACAGCTAGCATTTGGCATGACAATAAGGCTCAAGATCAAACTTTGCAAAGAATTGGAGTGTCCCTGCATGATTCAGTTTTTTGCACATGGCCAACTATATGTTGTTGCTTTCCGCATTTTGCCATCCACAAAATATTTGGTTCACAGTAGCAGCAGATGCATTCAACAAAACCAAAAACATATTATAAGAGAAGTCTTTTGAATGTTTTTTTTAAAATGTTTTTTCTTTGCCAAACAATCCTCAAAACTTTTTGCAAGCATCACTGCAATGAGGTGTGGGTGTGTGTGTGTGTGTGTGTGCGTAAGCATCGTTAACACCTGGATAGCTCGGTGGTGTGGCTTGCCCATCCTGATTCGACTCTGACGTCACACAGCAGTATTTATACGGCTAAACTCTGCCATACAGGTGTGATGTCTGCAGAGGGAGCTGCATTGCTGGACATGCTGACCTTTGGAATGGGTATAAAGACGACTGTCCCACCCTGCAGTTCATATGTGAATGAAAGATGGTGTGGAATATTTTGCAAGAGCAGTCCATTGGTCTGGTAGCATGACATTGTGAACCTCTGCTTAAAGGTTTAATTTGTATGTGACCTGAGTCGTAATTGTAAGATAAGTAAAAAGGCTTCACTCTATGAATTGTTTAAATAAGTACCTTGACAAGATTAACCCTAATCCTACCAACATATTTTATGACCAAATCTTCCAAACTGGGGTCTTTTAGGACCCCAACTCTAAACCATTGAAGTTCACTAAATCTGCCAAAGTTTCACATCAATGAATAAACTTGGTGTTCAAGAAACATTAAAAACTAGAAATGCATTCGGTCGAGTGCATAACTCTGCCCTGAAATGCCTGATCCACGAGGACATATCGGGCCCAATACATTTTTGAACTAGAAGGGCACTCGGTGGAGCGCATACCTCCGCCACACGATGCCTGATCCATCAGGAACGTATCCGCCCCAATACATTTTTGAAATAGCATGCTATATGTCGTTTGTGGCCCTCTCTCAATGGTGAAGAATCACTTTTTAAAATGCCGAAGTAATTCTCCTCTCCAGATCAGATTCGGATCTTCACCAAAATCGAATCAATTAGTCCTTGCCACACACCCAACCTGTCCACCAAGTTTCGTCCGAATCCGTCCACAGCAAGTTAATGGGCCTCCACCTGTGTTGAATTGTAGTGATTCTGATTATTTCAGAAGCATGGGGTCCAAGAAGATCCCTGTTGGTGGGATTGGGGTTAACATAATGAGATAGATTTGCCTGAGTAAGTCAAAAGTATCTGATATTTGAGGTTCTTTGTTTATTGCTTGTGCAAGCCGTCTCGTAGATATATTTTCATGATCAAAACATAATGTGCAAAAATGATGCTGGAGAGTGTTATAAATAACTAGCAGGGGCACCCGGCATTGCTTGTTCTAATGCTGTTGGCATTTTGAAGAAATCAAATTTTGTTTTTTTTTTCTAAAAAAATTTGTGTAGAGGTAGAACACTTCCCGACACCCACTAATGAATGGGGTTGGGGATCATTTAATATCACTTTTTGCATCGCCACAAAGGCTTACTTGTTCTAGTGAGATTTAAAAAAATCCAATTTTGGAAGATTTTTGTTTTGGTCGAAAACACTCCTCGGCACTCACTGATGAACTTCTATAAGTTTGACGAAGGTCCGTTTGGCCATCTCTGAGAAAAATGGCGACACAGAGACAGACAGACACACACACAACGGCTCTTTTATAGTATAGATTTCAAGTGTTTGTTTGTGTCTCTCTGGGCTCTTTCACAACCCAACTGTAGCACATGGAGACCCCAAATTTTGTGGGTAGGTACTTCAGAATTTGGCCAAGGTGTTTTAAAAGCTATTCTCCCTCCCCACCACCCCCACAAAATCCTCTCCCCCACAAGGAAATTCTCTGCATGTATGTGTGTACATTTGAAAATCAGAAAAAAAACGGCTGGGCCAATCTCCACCAAATGTTCCACACATACCGACGGTGTCCAGGGTCGGGTTACAGGCACCCCCCCCTTCAACCTCCACAAAGTAATTCTCTATGTATGTGTGCTTGCATGTCTGAAAATCAAGAAATTGACCTCACACAATGAAATAAGGCCATTTGGCCGATCATTGATATGGTGCACTCTCAGATTAACTTTTGCTACAGCTTTAAACATCAATCTTCTTAATGGTTTAGAAAGTTTAAGTTATGTGATTTTGATCAAGTGACCCAGCTTGGTTGAGGTACCCAGTGCTGCTTGAGAAAACAAAAAAACTACATAGGGGTTCTGTCACATGGTGTGTGTTAAAACGCTGTTTGTGCGTTTCTTACTCTTTCATGGCTGAACCATAGCACCGAGAGGCCCCAACTTTTGGCTGTAGGTTTGTAAGAATCTGGGAAAGGTTTTAAGTGACCACGTGCTGCCCTTGAAGGCTGATTTGAGGTCACCAAAGGCCGCTATAAACGGTATATTGGGATGTAGGGTCAGGCAGTGCTGTCGCCAGCCCGCATGAAAAAGGTAACCACTACAAGGCCAATAACTCCATGGCTTTTCAATTTCCAACAGGGTTCGAAACTCCCGCCTTCTTATAAGTACAATTTTATAAATAATTTCAAGTAGCTGGGCACTTTTTTTCCTGGGCAGCGCTGGGTACCCCCTAATGAGTCATACATTTAACCTCTGTAGTGGTCGAGATAAGTAAGAAGCCTCAGTAATGGTGGCAGTTGTGGAGGTGCAAGGAGTGCATTGATGTTTGCAATCCAATGGAGCGTTGGTTTTCACCAGTGTTTTTGTTGTTATGCACTGAAGCTCAAACTTTTGAAAGGACTTGCCATGGTTGCTCGTGTCCAACTGCCTTGGAGCACGCATACAGTATCCCGATGTTGTTCTTCCACCAGTCTTCAGCTATCTGGCATTCTTTTGAAAGGTGCTCATAATATTGAGTTAAATTATGTTTGCTTTAATCGTGGATTTTCATTGCGCATGAACACATGGCACATGTTGGATATTATAATGAGATCTATCGCATTGACTGTGTTATAAACACGACTACGTTGGATATTATTAACGTGATATATGGGAAGTCGTGATTGCCTTTGGAAGTATCCAACGGAGGAGCATCAGGAAGTTGCTCGACTTCATATGTATGTATGGCGCGGACACTCCATAGGTTCGATACGACGGCATTCGGTGGTACGCATACTTCCGCCAGGCTGAACAGTTTACGTTTTGTATCCCACTGACAGGCCAGATCTGGGTCCGGACCTGAACCAAAATCTAATTGGCTTGTTCTTGTCACCGACCCAACTCATCCACCAAGTTTTGTCATCATCTGTCCACAATGGTTTGAAATATCATTCTATATATCATTTTTGGCTCGATCTCTCAATGGTGCAGAATCACTTTTTTTAAATTAAATAATTCTCATATGTGCATCCGAATCTGGATCTTCACCAAAATTTAATCAATTCGTTTTTGTCACACACCCAACTTGTCCACCAAATTTCGTTTGAATCTGTTTATAACATTTTGAGACATCACACTCACAGACACACATAATACAGACTGACAAACAGGGGTGAAAACATAACCTCCATCACACTTTGGTAGCGGAGGTAAAAATCTTCCAAAATAAGCTTATAAACCTATATGGTAGCTAACTGTCGTCTGTTGAGGATTGTACATCCAATAACACTCATTAAACTTTTGGATAGCATTGCTGAGCCACAAAACTATCCCGTTAGTAATTCTTCTTCTTCTGCGTCTCTTTATTGTTGTTCTTCTTTTCAGACAGCCTAATTCAAAATTGTTTTTAATAGCTCAGGACTTGGTTTAAACATGTATCTACTGCATGTTATAGTGGGAATGTTGTTGACTACTGAAGTTTTCATAATGTGGAAAGATT
>CM068959.1:43696558-43732124 GCA_035128595.1 Eptatretus atami | reverse complement strand
ACTGCTTAACTATGCATAGGAAAATGAAGGAAAATGAGAGGTGGGCAGGACCATTCCTGCCAATCAGATCGGTGGGGATGGGCCACAGCGACACAATATGACTTTCAAAATGACGTATCTACTATACTAAAAAAATAGAATATGTTTGTATGTATGTGTTTGTTTGTTTGTTTGTTCGTCCTTTATCGCGGCCGAACCGTTGGATGGAATGAGATGAAACTTGGCATGAGTGATCCTTGGGACGTGAGAACGGACAAGGGGGGGGGGGGTCAAGTTCAAGGTCAAAGGTCACGGGGTCAAGGGGGTCAGGTCACCGGGGAATTTCAATTTCTCAATTTCATCCGATCGAGACGGGACCAACGCCATTCGACAGATAATCAAAATTAAATGACACAGTTGATTGACGACATTCACTTCGACTTCCGGTTTTCGAGTTATGACGTCATAAATTGACTAAAACGTCAATTTTTCATGTTTGTTTGTCCTTTATAGACGGCCAAACCGTTGGATAGAATGAGATGAAACTTGGCATATGTGATCCTTGGGAACGGACATAAGGGGATCAAGGTCAAGGTCAAAGGTCACGGGGTCAAGGTCACCGGATAACGTCAATTTCTCATTTCATCGATCGAGACGGGACCAAACGCCATTCAACAGATAACTGTACCCACCCATGGGCGGGTACTTTGCTAGTGGATGCTAAATGAGGCTGTGTGTGTGTGTGTGTGTGTGTTTGGATCGAACCCCTTGCTTTTGTATACACCATCTACATTAACAGCAAGAAAGTTCTCATATGTTTTCTGTTAAAAATTGTTCACTTTAAATTGAGGTTATCTGAATTTCAACAAGTGATTTGCTTATCTATATACTATTTGAAATGTTTAAGGTTTGCTGGAGGTTTGTTCCCGCAACGTTCAGCTTCTATACTCAGCACACTGTTTCCACATAAGGTGTCTGAACACCACACAGTTTCTGAAAATGGTCATCTTTGTTTTGCTCAGATTGAATGTGAAATGTATGGTTGTCTTGTTGCTTATCGGGGTGTGGGGAGAGGGGTGAGGAATCGGTTGAATTCCTCATCTGTTGAATGAAAACTAAGAGTCATCCTCAAACGAACATAGCAAGGTTCGAACAGTTCTGTGCAGTCTGATTGGCTTTGAGCCATCCAGTTCATGGAGCATCTTATATATTATTTCCGAGTTTGTGGTTTCGTGTCGCGCTATCTTCGACTTTGTTCTGCGCTCGAGTAACGTGATATTCGGCTTACATTATCTCAAAGACAATATGAGGTGCATGGTACAAAAAAAAGTAAATAAAATGGTTCTGAAACAGTGAAATCGTATTCCACTTACTGCATTAAAGTAAAATTACTACTGATACTCTGCATCAGTTCCTTTCTCAAACACAACCACCCCAACATGTCACGCAGAGCGCGGGTTATGCTAGTTGGTTATGAGACCATACATACAGTACTTGGTCAACAGCAAATTGGGAAAGTCTTTTTTACAACATCATGGCTCAAGGATCAGTTTGATTGAACACAGGAAGGTTTTGTTTTAATGAAACCATGCACGTACCTCGTTAACAGTTTATTCACCACTTATTACCTCCGACCACCGAATGTGCACGGATGTTATGTTTTCATCCTTGTTTGTCTGTTTGTTTATTTATGTGCAGAATATGTCAAAATGTTGTGGACGGGGTTCAGACGAAACTTGGTGGACATGTTGGGTGTGTGACAAGGGCAAATTGATTAGATTTTAGTGAAGATCCGAATCTCGATCTGGATACAGGATTTAAATATATTTTTTAAACGTGATGCTTCAGCATAGAGAGATGGGGCAAAACACGATACAGTATATATATGACATGATATTTCAAAAAATTATGGACGGATTATGACAAAATTTGGTGAATGAGTGAGGTAAGTGACGAGAACGAGCCGGTTCGATTTTGGTTCAGTTCTGGACCCAGATCCGGCCTAGTATCAGCAGGATACAAAATGTGAACTGTTCAGCCTGGCAGAGGTATGCTCTCTACTGAGTGCCCTCCTAGTTTTCCAACTGTGTACAAAAAGTTAAATTGATTATTTTTCAAGTCCCTATGAACTTTATTTTGAAATGCTGCTAAAACAGCCAGTGTTATCCTGCTCTGTAAGTGTGAACTGCTGGCCTTTAAACAGAGAGCCATGGATTTGCGGCCACAGTAATAAAGCCTACGATCATCAAATCACAGGTCTTTGTACTATTACATTTTATTGCTTTCACACGAATAATTTTAAAAGGCAAACCACATATTATTTTACCTTTTGCCTCCTCATTATCCCTCACACGTGAAACGAAAAGCGAAGTTAAGCAATTGGTTCACGTCTGTCCGTCCGTCCGTCTGTCTGTCTACAAACGTCGGTTTATGATCGAGGAACAACTTGTTTAAATTGAATGTTATATTTTAAATACGAATTGAAACATGAATATGAAAACAAACCTGCCGTTTAGCAGTATTTTGTCTCTGAATTTGTCCCGATCGCACATGTGCTAAGAGGGGTGAGATAATTTTTTCACTCCGTCTGCCTGGCAGTCAAACAAAATTGATAATAATTCCGAACAGGAAACTTACTCTTTTAAAGGATGTCATAAAAGACACCAACAACAGGCTAATGTACTGTAACGTCTTAAATAAGGCGGGGTAATCGACACTGTGTCAACGGTGGTAAAACAGCGGTAAAATTCCAGAATTTATTTATTAACATGACTTTTACAATCTTTATTTTATTTCAATTGAATTATATACTTGAACACGAGAACACAAATCGCCTTCTTTGTCACTTTGAAAACCCTTCTGTTTTGCAGGACTTGGGCATGTTAAATAAGTGTCATGCATAAGACTGCTTCAATAACGCAAAACTTGCAGAATTTTTAAAAACGATCTTTAATATAATTATTTTATTTAAATTGAAGTACTGTATATGCTTGAACACTGGGTAATGCATTATATGTCCTCTCTAGTTTGCATGGGTAATAGGTAGAATAGCCCCCTTAACCAAGCAGACTTTGATGCATCTTGCATTGATTAAATGTAAAGTGTAATATCATGGGAGAATGTAAAGCTCTACTTTACTTATCATTCTGTCTTTTGACAAATAAGGCCGCAACAAAGTCACACCATTTCTTCCGATTCATCGCAAACTCTTCCATTTCTTTCACTTCCATCCCGTTGAAAGCTTTTATTTCTGTTTGGATGGTCTTCCTCGAAGTTTCTCTTGTTCTCCCTCTCTTTTTTTTTTCCCCCTCTTGGTGTCCAGAACAGCTTTTATCAAACCATCTTCAACATCTTTCCTTATTGTCCATCCAAACTACCTCCATATTCTCTCTTTAATTTCTTCATTGATATATTTTTGGCCTGCATTTCTTCTTGTTTCTTCATTTGAGATTCTTTCTGATCTTGTCAGAACATCTTTTTGATTATCTTTTTGGTTATCTTCCAGCACTCTACGCCATACAAAAGAACTGATTTTATGTTTGAATTGAATATATCTTGGAACTTTCATTATCCCCACGCTTTTGGAAAGAAGCGAGGGATGGAGAGGGATATTGCAATGGGCTCCTGTCTGTATGTCTTTGTGTCCGTCTTGCTATCTGTCCGTCCATTACACTATCTCCTCCTAAATGGTTGTGCAGGAATTGACCAAACTTGGTCGTTATGATCACCACATGGCAAGAAGCCATGAGAGCAGTACCATGTTTGGCCCTGCCCCTTGGGGCCCTGCAGTGGGGTCAAAATGTCAAATCCCCAAAAATGCAATTGTGGGCACATTTTAAAAAAAATACAACTTTGTATGTGCAATCAACATTGGGGGATGCATGAAATATGTACTGTAACAACGTTTTTGGATTTGACCCCCGGTTCATGCCACAGGGAATGGGGACTTAAGCATCACAATGGTCAAAACGTGGAAAAAAAATTTAACTCAAAATTTGATGTCGGGTCAATCCTGGTGGAACCTTTTGCCATCTTTCAACTTTGTTATAGGTGGGTAGCATGTGGATTTGTGATAGCATGCCATCAACTATGCTCTTGTTTTAGTTGCTAACGATATGTTTTTGCTTGTCCATTCTTTGTTGAAACCAATTAATACTAGTCTTGCTTTATTGATACTGGTCTCAATATCTTTCTCAGTTCTTCCATTATTTATCCAATATTGTTCCTAATTATCCAAAAATGTTTCTATATCTTAAATCTTATTTCCTTTCAAAAGAAGATCTTGGGGTTCAGTATTTAATCTCTTTCTACAGCTTAGTTTTGGCGACATTAATTTTCAAAGTTACTTTTCTTGCTTTTCTCAAATATTTTTAGCTTATCTGGAATTGGAATTCTAGAGAAGGTATTGTTACGGATCCAGGGTTCGAGGCTCGCGACGATGGGAAGCACTCGCGTCCCTCCCGAATGCCTGGTGCTGAGGCCGCCAGGCACAACTAACTCCCCGCGCTGGCGTGTTGCTAAGCAACCACAAACGCTGATTGCCAATGCCAATCCTGACAGGGTTACATGACTTTGCGTGATGCCTTTCCTGTGGACGGCCTTACCAAGGGGGATTACGTGCCCTCGATGCGTACTTGCGTGGAACTTGCCGTATGAGGTGCAGCCGAGCGGAGCTGCCAAGTACGCACTGACTAATAAGAGCCAATTAATGAGGTCGAACTTCCCGGTTAAACTAAAGTGCGGACTATGCTGGACCAATGCAGGAAAAGACAGAACGAGCTGGGTATATTTATAATGAGGGCAATTTATTGAGAAAGCAAGGGCGAGGAAAGGTCATGTGGCACAATAATAAAATGTTTTATTCAGCAATGTGTACAGCAGGGCAAAGCAAGGATTGATGAGGTGCTGCAAAAGAAATGTGATTATTTACAAAGAGAAGACACAGAGTGGAGCTAAACTGATATAAATAACATAATATATTCTTAGCTTATGCATACAATGCAGGCACCATCAGACACACACCCGAATAATTTAGAGAGTAAGAAAGATGAGAGGCAGTTGAGGTGTTTGCGACCTCTTTCAGTACCTGGCACGGCCGATAGGTCTACGCTTCCCAGTCGCTTAGAAGTGGGGGGAGGGGGGGGGAAGAAAGCTGGGGATGTTTATGGTGTGTGAGCGGGAAGTGCAAATGAGTTGTAGTTGTAATGCAGAAAAGGAAGAGTGAAGGAGGTGCGTATCTGCAGTTGCTCTTTTAGTTTGTGCGTCTACAGCAGATGAGACAAGATGGGAGAGACAGAACGTGTGAGATAATAGCTTAACGTGGTGTTTGAGGACATTTTCAAATGTAAATGCTAACCAAGATTTATCCCTAGATGACCCCCAAAAAGTTTCATAGTGATCAGATGTAGTGTTCTACATTTGCAATTATGACGTCATAACGAAGGCACCTATGACATCATAAAAAATCGCACTCAATCCCCTTGAGGAGTACTTGCTATGTGCCAAGTTTCAATTTTTTCCTTGTATGGTTTCAGAGATACAGAAGTCCAAAGTTTTTCCATTTTTCCAACATGGCTGCCACACTACGTGACCTACGACGTCATAATTATTATTGAAACATTCTACTTGAGTAGTCACACCGATGGTGAAAATTTTGTCTCGATCTGACAAGCGGTTGCAGAGAATAACACTAAAGTTCTGTGCGGACAAACAGACAAAAAAACAAATAAACCAATGTCACCCGTAGGGTGATCCGTATCTTGCCAAAAGGTGACCACGTGTGACTTCTTTAAGGTCACACTGAGGTGAACAGAGCTGTATCCACCAGGAGCGACTCCTTGAGGAATATCTGCCTACGAGAGATTCCGATGAGAATCGTTCTACAGAGTAACCATGAAAAAATATGCGTTGCCTCATAACGTCACCAAATCACGTCATAATGTCTCAAGCTTGATATATCTAGAAGCACTCATCGAGGTGTTCAATTTGAGGTACTACACGATATGGTTCCTAAAACTTGAAAATTTGACCTTGGGGTCAAATGTTTAACCTTGGCGTTAACCATGAAGGTCAAGGCCAATCGCCACCAAAAATTAATCAGCTGAATGCAGAAGACCATGAACTATATTCCCATGAAGTTTGAAGACGATCCGATCAAAATTACTCAAAAATAAGGGTTTCGTCGACTCCCCTGATTTGCGACAAAGTGACCTTGACCTTTGACCTTGACCTCTCAAAATTTTATGCGCTGAAAGGGACCTCTATAGGCCCTGATATGCGAAGTTACAAATTCCAATGAAAACTGTGCTCTGCAGAGTGATTTATACGTGATTAGAGATAAAAAAAAACAACAACAACAACAACAACAAAAAAACACATGAAGGTCAAGGCCAATCGCCACCAAAATTAATCAGCTGAGCGCCAGACCATGAACTATATTCCCATGAAGTTTGAAGACGATCGATCAAAATTACTCAAAAATGAGGGTTTTGTCGATTACACTGATTTGCGAAAAGTGACCTTGACCTTCAAAATTTTATGGCCTGAAAGGGACTCCATAGGCCTCTGATATGCGAAGTTTCAAAAATTTCCAAATGAAACTGTGGTCTGCAGAATTTTTTTTTCGTGATTACAGACAAACAAAATAAAAAATAAAAAAAAGAAAAACATACAGACTGACTAACATATCTTGCAAAAACTTCGTTTTGGCAAGATAACAAACAAACAGACAAGCAAACGGACCCAAATGCAATAACCTCTCCTTCGAGAGGGTAATAACTGTCTCACGACCACCACATGTTGGGTGCCATTGCCTTGGGGGGGAGTGCCGGCTTCGCAGAACCACAACAGTATTGTGATCGTGCACCGTCCGTCTGTCTGTCTGTCCATCCATCTCCTATTTTGACTTCTCCAGCCAAACCGCTGGGCCGATACAGCTGAAATTTGGCAGCTGGCCTGATTGGTGACGGTATTGCAAAGCTCATTCCGGTCACGTGAGTAGGTAAAAATGGCAAAAGTAGGTCAAAATGGTGGACTTAGTAAATTCCTTCAAAAATCTTCTTCTCCAGACCCACCAGTCAAAATGCTACCAAATTTGGGTTCCACCATTAGGCCAGGGTATGTACTGTATGTTAATTTGCGGAAGTCATGCCGATTACGTGACCAGAAGTGTGTCAAAATGGCCAACTTAGTCAATTATTGCTAAAATCACACAAATACCTTCAAAAATCTTCTCCTCCAGACCTACCAGTCAGAATGCTCCCAAATTTGGGTTACTTCATTGGGCCAGGGCCCTGTTAAGCTGCAGGTCCAGTGGTCCGATTTTTTTTTTCTTTTTAATCTTTCCAACTGTAGTTGAGATAAGTCCTAAATTGTCAGCATAGTCTAAATACTTTAGAACTTTGTTGGCCATCAATTCAATCTCTGTTTCCTTTCCTTTGGTTGTCTTTGACACAAGCTAGTCGACCACAATTATAAATCTGAGTTACTGAGAGAAAGCATCTCCTTGCTTCACACTTGTCTTTAACTGGAAACAATGGTGACGGTTTATTTTAATTCATTACATTTCACGTGAAGCCTGCATATAAGATTTTAATCATTGGATTATTTTTTCACGTATTTCATCATCTTCAACAGCTTCCATAATGACTCGATGAACATTATCCAAAGGTTTTTCAAAGTCGACGAAATTAACATATAATGGGTTTTGCCATTCTACTGAATGTTCAACATTCACAACTTGATGGAGTACTGCTGTCCCCTCTATGCTGCCTCACATCTTGCTCAGCTTGATGCCGTGGAAACCAAGGCCTTCAACATTATTGGAATTTCCCACGATTAAGCTGAGTCTGTGGGCTTATCACTTTCCCATCCCAGACAAGTCGCTCATCTCTGTCTTCTACCACCTCCTTTCTGGTCTTTCACCCTCTGCTCTATCCATTATTTGTCTCCCCCCCCCAGGTTCCATTATTTCTCTCCCCCCCCCCCAGGTTCCTGCAGAGCCCACACGGTTCACCATCAATCCCCTTCTGCTGAAACCCCCAAAATCCAGGATCACTGCTCACCTCCACTCATTCTTACCTTTTTTTCTGTGCTTGTAAACCAGCTTCCACATTTTCTTCAATCTCATTCTTCCCTCCAGTTCTTCAATCGGCTGTTCACTAACATCTCAAATTGTATCCCATCCAAAACCATGATATTTTCTACCCCATTGTCCCCCCCCCCACCCCCCGGGCACCCCCAAGCTCACCTTATTCCAATTTTCCAGTTTTTACTTCCTGGGAGTCACCTTTATCCATATTCACCCCATGCATTCTTTTTCTCCCCCCCCACCCCATTCCTCCCCACACCCAATGTTTGTTTTGTCTTCCAACTCACTGTTGGTGTCCCCCCCCCAACCTGTCCCTTTTGTCCTGTTGCGTCTTGGTCCATTCATGTCCTCGCCCTTCCATGAGGCATGACTCTATATACAAAGAAGAATAAAGGACAACTTCAGCAAAGTGGATGGCATGCCATCGCAAATCCCCACACTTCCCACGGAAAGCAAAGTTGAAAGATGGCAAAAAAGCTCCACTAGAAATGACCCGATATGAAGTTTTCAGTTAAAGGAATCTTCTGTTTTCACCCCTACGAACCCACGTCCCCATTCCCTGGCACATGAACCGAGGGTAAAATCCAAAAATCGCATCACTTGACCTGTAGCTTATCTGAGCCCTGGTCTTCTGTTGTAACCAAAATTTGGTAGTATTCTGACTGGTGAGTCTGGAGAAGAAGATTTTTGAAGGAATTTGCTAAGTCCACCATTTTGACCTACTTAAAGTCACATGACCGGAACGAACTTTACAATCCCCGTTACCAGTCAAGAGCGGAACATTGCTGCCAAATTTCAGCCGGATCAGCCCAGCGGTTTGGCTGGAGAAGGTGAAATTGGAGACGGATGGACGGACGGTGCACGATGACCATACCTTATCTGAATTTCCAATTCCAGATAAGCCAAAAAATTGTTTCATGTTTCATGCATCCCCCAATGTTGATTGCATAAACAGAGTTTCATAAAATATCGCTTTAAAATGTGGCCATAATTGTATTTTTTCGCATTTGACCTTTTGACCCTACCCCAGGTAGTGGGGCCGAACATGATACTGTTCTTGCACCTTCTTTAAATGTGGTGGCATAACTTCCAAATTTGGTGAATTTCTGCACAACCGTTTAGAAGCTTATTGCATCACGGACGGACGATCAGACGGACAGAGACGGAGCCGATTCCGATATATAGGTTAAAAAAAACAAAACAAAAAAAACCATGGAGACAAAAATCTAGTTTTGGCACGATTTTTCCCTTTCTAAAATCTCCCTGTTCTCTTCGTAATATCTCGTCGACTACTCCATCTATTCGATCCAAAATGCATCTTGTTTAAATGTTTATTGCCACTGAAAGTAAGGTTATTCTTCTCCAATTGCTCCAGTCCTCAAAGTTTTTTTGGGGGGGGGAGGGGGGGATCTTTATAATAATTCCTTTAAGCCAATCTTCCGGTACTCCTTCCTCATGCCAGATAAAAAAACAAACAAACAAACTTGTATCAAACTTTTTCTCGATTCGGAATATAGACTTTTAACAACTTTGCTGTGATCCATCGAGCCCTGCTGCCTTATTATTTTTCAACTTTTGAGTAACTCGTGTAATTTCTTCTTCTGTTAAACATGATGTACATATATCTTTTGGTGATGTCACATTTATTTTACAATTTAAGTGGGTTGATATGATCTTCCTTATTCAGAATTTGCTCAAAATGTTCTGCTCATCTCTCTCGATGTTCTTTTCTGTTTTCAGGGTCCTTCCATATTTCACCTTTACAGCTGATGTTCCCTGATATTGTTTTCACGACAGGAGTAGCACGACAAACAAAGCCACAAGCAAACACCGGTCCGTGACTTATAGTCAGGATTCGTGCCAAATGATGCTACCATTATTTGTGTACTTAATATTATTAGTATTAATTTATATATGGTTTGTTGCAATGTTATCATTATTTTTGTTATTAATTTTGTAAATAGAATACGATGCCGTGGAAGACGTCATCCGTTTATATTAGTCTTAAAGTGTCTATAGTGTATTTGGGGTCTTATGGGTCCTCTGGGTCTTTTGGCTCTTCACGGTCTTTTGGGTCCTCAAGGTATTTTGAGTCCTTGGGTACTTTTGGGTCCTCGGGGATTTTGGGGTCTTTTGGGTCCTCTGGGTGTTTTCGGTCTTTTTGTGTATCTAGGTCCTCTGGGTCTTTTGGGTCTGATATGTCTTTTGGGTCCTTGGGGTATTTTGGGTCTTTTGGGTCCTCTGGGTGTTTTTGGCCCTTGGGACTTTTGGGTCATCCTGATCATCTGGGTCTTTTGGGTCCTCATTGTCTTTTTGGTATTAAGGGCCTTTAGGGATGTTTGGGATCTTAAAAGGTCAGAGGGATCCCAGCAGTGTAAAGAGTCGAAAGGTACATTCCAATGGTATCTAATTAATGACGGACGTAATTAAAAGACAACAAAAGCATGACACGCACACACACCACACACCACACACACCACACACCTTATCTATTTATAATACAAAAACTGTTAGAAAGCTTCTTCTTCATTTTGACAGACAGAAGGAAATAGCCAATTATTGAAGCGGCTTCACTGCCGAAAAAATTTATCTCACACCTCTCTGCACATGTGCGATCAGGATGAATTCAGAGCCAAAGTTCTGTTCTTCTTTTTCGTGGTCCGATTCATGTTCAAAATATAACATTCAATTGAAAATGAATCGTTTCTCGATCATAAACTGATGTTTGCAGACAGAACATGCCTGGTGTTTAGCTTAATGGTTCGAGTGGTGGGTTTGGGATCCTATGATCCTAAGTTCAAACCCCACACTGGCTGTTGAATTAATACCAGGTGGGGTTGACTCTGCCTGTCATCCTTCTGAGGTCGGCAAAATGAGTGCCAGCTTGCTGGTATCCTGTGTCGGAGTGGCGACCCGTCAAGGATTGTGCTCAATAGCCCAGGAGACTGCTGAGGCAGCACCAACACTCTGCACAGAGTATGGTCCCGATGGATGGATGGATGTAGACAGAACGACAGACAGACACAGAGAGAGTCAGATGCTTAACTCTGCTTTTCACTTCGGGGTAATTTCTGAACCAAATCCAACCAAATTTTGCATGTTTCTTCAGGGTAACAATGATGGTTTCTGTCAAGGTAGCATATCTCGGGGAGGGGGTTCAAGGTGGGAAAGGAAGACCCCAATTCTCTCTTTGTAAATGTGTATCATGTAGTGCCACCTGGTGGTAGCGATTATTATAAATCATCATTTTCTTGTACAAAGAAAGTTTAAACATCTTGATTATATGCATTGCTGTGATGTTGAAATCTGAGTGAGAATAATTCAAAATTTTCCAAAATGTTTGATTTCACTTATTTTAAGTGGAGGTTCAAACCAAAGCATTTTCAGCGAAGTGTAAGTGATTTTTGTTCACTCAATATATAAGCAGCAAGGATGGTTGATGAAGGTGATATTAGCTGATTTCCAAGCAGATGACCTCGGGAAATGATCGGATGAATAGAGTAAAATGGTGTTTGTTGTCTTTTGATTAAATCCATCAGCAAAGTGATGGGTAAAATGCCAAGTCTTCTGTAAAGTTTATCTTATCGTTCTTTAGACTTTTGTTGACGTCGTCTCTTTTACTTGTATTGTTTCTGATATTGTTATCCCCATCACCGAAGATTGACCAAGGTTATGTTTTCACACGGCTTGTTTGTCTGTATGTCTGATTGTTACTTGCAAAATCGAAGATTTTTCACGTACGTTGGTCAGTAGATTTTCTTATTCTATCTGTTTGTCAATTGCCTACAGGTCAGAATTTTAAACTGATCGTCATGAAACTTTACCAAGTTCAAGAGCTAGTCTCAACTGAGAAGCCTATTGATTTTGAGGTCAAAGGTCATCTTGAGGTCGAGTTTCTAAAATCGTCATTTTTCATCCGATTGACTTGAAATTTGAACATTTGCATATTGCGTCACTGAATTGGGAAAGCAACTATTTTTGAGGTTAAAAGGTCAAAAGATCAACTCAAGGTGAAACTTCTAAAATCATTTTCAACTGAAAAATCATCGATTTACATCCTATTAACTTGAAAGTTGAACAGGATTTGCATAGTCCATCACTGAATTGGGAAAGCAACTATTTTTGAGGTCAAAAGGTCAAAGGTCAACTTGAGGTCAAACTTCTAAAACCCTCAACACCTTTTATGACCCCAAGACCCATTAAGACCACAAAGACCCTGAACACCCGTAACACTCAAAAGACTGAGAGAACCCCAAAAGACCCAGAGGACCCAGAAGTCTCCGATGAACGAAAAGACCCCGAGGATCCAAAGGACCCAAAACACACCAATGACCCAAAAGTCCCTGAGGACGCAGCAGACCCAGAGAACCCATAAGACCCTGGGGACCCAAAAGACCTCGAGGACACATAAGACCCTGAGGATGCTGATGACCCAAACAACCCTGAGGACCCAAAATACCCCATACACCCTGAGGACCCAGAGGACCTGAGGACAGAAAATACCTCGAGAACCCAAAAGCCCCCATGGACCCAAAAGCCCCTGTACTGAGGACCCCAAACCCCCGAGGACCCAGAGGACCTAAAATACCTCGAGGACTCAAAAGATATCTCGGATACAAAAGACCCCGATAATCCAAAAGAACGGTGATGACCAAATGACCCCAAGGACCCAAAATAACGAAAAGACCCCGAGGACCTAAAAGACCTCTAAGACAGCTTAGGGTCCCTAAGTCCTTTTAAGACCCCCTAATGCCCTATAGACCCTGTTCCACCTTTTAGAACCCCTGGACCTCTAAACCCCTTTAGAACCCTGAAGACCCTTAGACTCCTTTAGACCTTCACACCTTTCAGACCTTTTAATATCCTGCAGATCCCTTTGACCTTTAGACCCCTTTTAGACATTTTAAGACTCCTTCAGACAATTCCAACCATTCAGACCTTACATTACACTCTTTCGACCCCTTCGACCTTTTAAGACCCCTTGAGACCATTTTGACTATTTAGAAATTTTCAGACTTTTTCACCCTTTCAACTTTTCAGGTCTTTGACCTTTTCACATTTACAATACCATTTAGACCTTTAATTTTTCAATCAATGACCTTTCATTTCGTGCATCCTTTAATTTATTTGCCACACAAAATACACCACACAAAAGAAGTCCTGGTGAGGGTCTGTCCACCACCGAAGGTGAAGGAGGTTATGTTTTCACCCCTGTTTGTTTGTTTGTTTGTGACTTGCAAAATCGAAGATTTTTTCAAGGATATTGGTCAGTCGATTTTGTTATTCTGTCTGTCTGTGTCTGTTTGTTGCCTATAGGTCACAATTTAAAACCGATCTTCACGAAACTTCACCACATGGTAGAGTTTGTCATAAGGAAGAAGCCTATTATTTTTGAGGTCAACATAGGCCCAAGGTCAACAACTAAGGTTGTATTTCAAAAATCCTCAATTTTCAGCTGATTGACTTGAAATTCGAAGAGGATTTTGATATTAGGTCACTGAATTAAACCACCAATTAGTTTTTGAGGTCAACATGGACCAAAAGGTCAACATAGGCCAAATTTCTAAAATTGTCAATTTTCATCCGATTGACTTGAAATTTGAAGAGGATTTATATTTCAGGTCACTGAATTCAACCAGGCAATTATTTTTGAGGTCAACATCGACCAAAAGGTCAACATAGGCCCAAGGTCAACAACTAAGGTTGTATTTCAAAAATCCTCAATTTTCATCTCATTGACTTGAAATTTGAAGAGGATTTGCATATCAGGTCACTGAATTCAACCACCAATTATTTTCGAGGTCAACATAGACCAAAAGGACAACATAGGCCGAATTTCTAAAATTGCAAATTTTCATCCATTTGACTTGAAATTTGAAGAGGAGTTGCATATTTGGTCATTGAATTCAAACACCAATTCTTTTTGAGGTCAAATTTGTTTTATGGATTTTGCAAGTATCATGCTCTGCACGACGTCTTCTTCTTGTTTGTTTGTTTGTGTGCAGGATATCTCAAAAAGTTGTGGATGGATTCGGATGAAATTTGGTGGGCTGGTTGGGTGTGTTACCAGGACAAACTTATTAGATTTTGGTGAAGATCCGGATCCGGATCCGGCTGCGACAATTTTTTTCAGTGATTATTCACCATTGAGAGATGGGGCCAAAAACGATGTACAGCATGATATCTCAAAAAGTTATGGACGGATTCGGACGAAACCTGGTGGACATGTTGGTGTGTGACGAGGATGAAGTGATTCAATTTTTTTGAAGATCCGAATCCGGATCCAATATTTTTTGAAGTGATTCTTCATCATTTAGAGATTGGGCCTAAAATAATATAATGCACGATATCTCATAAAGTTGTGGGCGGATTTGGATGAAACTTGGTGGATACGTTGGGTGTGTGACGAGGAAGAATTGATTCAGTTTTAGTGAAAATCCAGAGCCGGATCTGGATACGAGAATTATTTATTTTTTTAAGTGATTCTTCACCATTGAGCGATCGGGACAAAAACGATATATTGCATAATATTTCATTCAACAATGTATTGGACCCGATATGTTCTCGTGCATCAGGCATTACGTGGCAGAGGTGTTCGCTCTACCAAGTGCCCGTCTAGTTTGTTCTGCATTTAATTTGTTGCTACATCACACTGAATTACACTCATTTTGCTATATTTACATTCAATGTGTGCATACAAATGTCTTTCATTTATGGGCTTCCATTCTAAAAATGCTTTCTGTGCTGTTACACGAAGCATCATCGCAACCCCAGCTTGGTGAACACCATCCGTCCCTCCCAGATAAATCAGTTTTTCATGTTTTAAGACAAATCTTCCCATCTCCCATCTATCTCCTTTCACTTATTCCTAGAATACCTAAGAAATAGCTTCAAAATTAATTTGTTATTTCAGCTACTACCCATGACTTGAACATCATCCTCATGTTTGAGTTTCCTATAGCTATAGGCTTTTTGGGATCAGTCAGAGAGGTTTTCAGTCTGAATGGTTCCAAATGGATTTCACTACTATGTGTCATATCAACAGCCTCTTCAGACTGAACTCAATCTTCTGACCCCAGATCACAGATTTTTCACATATTTGTTGCAGTTTCTGTAGCAAAATACTTTTTTTTACAGGAACAGGTTGCTGGCCCATTGCCCAACCCCCAACCCCTATCCCCCAACCTGGATAACCAGCGGCAAAAATATTTTAATAGTGGCATGCCCTCTCTGTGACTATACCACAAGTTATAGGCAGTGAGCCTAGCCTTTGATCAGCCATTGATTAAATAGATCATTAAATTTGTCCACTTTCAGATGCCATGTCCTCCATCAAGGGTACCACTAGCCTCCCCAGTGTGCTCATCCACACAAAGCATTGGCACTTCCTGGGATTGTTGAGTTATTTATCCGCCGCTCAACATTCGGCATTGCTCTGACAAGATTAGAAAAAGCAAGGCCACCACGAGCAGGTTTCAGAGCACCAGCCCCAAATGTAAGCAGTGGGGTTGCATAATGGGTGTATGCTACAGGCTGAAGTAAGACTTCCTTCGGACCTCTTGTTTTCACACATCTTGTTCACAGCTCATAAATATTCAACTGACTCATTTTGGGGACTCTTCATCTGATTAACCTTTTGCCTTTGATGTTTTCTTTGATGCAGGTCGAAAGCGTCCATTCCGTGCTCCTCGCCCACCTACACCCCCCTTTGAAGAAGACGTACCCCCACTTGTACTTCCCCGCACGTCAGAGGACTTCTTGATGCCCAAGGATCACTTGTTGGAGGCCCTGGGCATCTACGAGGTTCTCCGTCGTTTCCGAACACCGCTGCGCCTTTCACCGTTTCGTTTTGAAGATTTCTGTGCAGCCCTGTCTGGGCAAGAACAGAGTGCGCTAATTACAGAAACACACCTGGCTCTGCTGCGTGCTGTGCTTAAGGTATGGAAATGAAAAAAGTGGACATTATAAAAAATATATAATGTATTGATGAAAAATAAAGAGTAAGGGTGTGGTACATTGCTAAGGAGATATATAATAAACCTTCTGTGAAGAAATACCATATCATGATAAACATTTATTTAATGTAGAAAGACACGAACAGGTGTCTGGAGCTCCGTTTGGCCTCTCCTTGGCTTTCCTGCCTTTGTGTTTTTCAAAGACTATTGGGAATAGAGTTTGATTTTATGGATTATTATTATATTTTTGTAATGGAAGTTTTATCATGACAGGATGCACTGTGACATAGTACTGGAGATCCTGAACTGCCTTTGTCCTGAAGGCATCATCATGTAAGGCTACGTAGGTGATGCATCTACAAACAGGTGTTTCATTGTTATGTGGGTGTTGAATTAAAGGTGATCATGTTGTGATGTAATCTTCATGGCATTCTCATGAAGGGGTCTGGCCCTTCAGACAGAAGCCCATTACCATATCATGTTTTCTCCCATTCCTGCCCATGAGCTATTTTTTATCATTCTTGCTGACGCTGTCTGCCTAGACACAGCCATTTTCATTACCTCCACTGCTAAAGGTAGATGGAGGTTATGTTTTCACCTGTCTGTCTGTGAGCAAGATGTCTCAATAAGTTGTGGACGGATTTGGACGAAACTTGGTGGACAGGTTGGGTGTGTGACAAGGACGAATTTATTCGATTTTGGTGAAGATCCGGATCCAGATGTGACAATTTTTTTGTTATTTTTGAAGTGATTCTTCATCATTGAGAGATGGAGCCAAAAACAATATATTGCATGATATTTCAAGTTATGACAAGACTTGGTGGAGGAATTGGGTAGGTGACTAAGTCAAAGAACAAGCTGATTCGATTTTGGTACAGGTCCAGTCTATCAGTGGGATACAAAACCTAAGCTGTTCAGCTTGGCGGAGGTATGCGCTCTACAAAGTGCTGTTCTAGTTCATTCTGAAATTGTTTGTCTGTATGTCCCATGTCTTCCTGATCCCCTCCACACCATTGATGGTTTGTTGATCTTCTCCCTTCTGTCATTAAGCTCTTCCATGAGCTTCAAACTCTTTATTTAGGAAAGGCTAACAGCTAACCTGTGGTTGTTTCTTCAAGGTCTTTGAGCACAGCATGATGCCTATTTTATGCACAATGTGAAATTACCCAGGAGCTTTCTGCCTATGGTTTTCAGCTGAAAGCTTGCACATTGCATGATGAGCAAGAACATGAGGATGCATGACACATTCTGCTGTCCAAGGTTGTTTATTTGAGCATTTAACATTAGAGTGGTCATGAAGCCCAATATTTTAGGCAGAGTACTAGCACGTAACTACCTACTGTGCGTACTGAGACTGGATAGTTTAGTGGATGTTCTGTGGAACTGAGCATGTAAATAATGATGAGCTTGTGTTCTCTGCAGGAAGAAGATTCATCTGGAACTACATTTGGCCCTACAGACCTCAAGGATTCAATTAACTCCATGTTATACCTCCTCGATGTCATGACGTGGCCAGAGGTTATGCGTGCATACTGCGAGAGTGATCACCGTGAACTTGGACAGCCACTCACTAGCCTGCAGGAAGAAGACTTCCCTTATACACCTGGTGTTGAAGGTGGTCTCCAAGCAATACATTTTCATTTTTCATCTCTTTTTATTTTTAATTTATTTTTAATGCCTCAGCTGCCAAAGGCACGGCGGAGGCTTTATATTTTCAGGTTGTCTGTCCTTCCATCTGTGATGATTTTGTTCCTGCGATAACTTGTGAACAGCTGAAGGTATTTATTTTTGCCAAACTTGGTGCAAAGGTGTATTATGACTCAAAAATCAACTGTTTAGATTTTCTGGTGAAATGTCATGTAACCTTCATCCAAAAGTAGCAGATTTTCATTACCACGATAACTTTTGAACTGCTGAAGGGATTTTGAACATACTGACTAAATAAAGATGAAAATTTGGATTCAAAAGGTCAGATGCCGAAGGTCAAGTGTCCTTTCATTGAAAATCAGTGTGACTGCAATAACTTATGAACCATTTACAAGGATTTTTTTGCACAGGAGGAGGTCATTCGGCCCATCATGCCTGCGCCACACCAATACCAGATTTAATAAATCCGTCAATACCCCGACCCTTCGTGTGCAGCCTTTTGGCTGCTACACTGGTACTCATTTCGCCCAACTCAGAAGGATGACAGGCTGAGTCAACCCCCTGGTGTTAATTCAGCGGCTAACGGGGCTTGAACTCAGCACCCTAGGATCCCAAGCCACCACCCGAACCACAAAGCCAACACCAGGTGTTGAGTTAATGAAGAACCATGCAAGAGATTTGAACCATACTTGACACATGTATAGACTCCAATACAAAGATGAACTGAATCAATTTTAGATTGAACAGGTCAAAGGTCATGTGCCCTTTGAAAATAATTTTGCAGACCATAACTTGAGTTGGAAGCATCTGATGTTGTGTCTCTTCTACTTATCTCTCTCACTCTCCCTCTGTCTCTGTCTCTCTGTCTCTGTCTGTCTGTCTCTCTGTCTGTCTCTGTCTCTCTCTCTCTGTTCTCTCTCGTCTCTCTCTGCTCTCTCTCTGCTCTCTCTCTCTCTCTCTCTCTCTCTCTCTTCTCTCTCTCTCTCTCTCTCTCTCTCTCTCTCTCTCTCTCTCTCTCTCTCTCTCTCTCTCTCTCTCTCGATCTCACACATGGGACCTTTAATTTTTCTTGACCTTTAATTGCTTTTTTTTTTTTTTGAAATGAATAAGCACTGACAACAAATATCAGTGCCCCTTATACCATGAAAATGGTACAAAAGTTGTTTGGAAAGGATTGGACTGTGTGTCATCCACGACAAGATGAGGAACATGCCTTCCATGACTTCAGCGACACTGTGTACCCACCCTCTTCCCCATGGGACCAGTTTTGTGGTTGCTGTTGGCCAATACTAACTCATCCGCCTCATATGAAGGGCTCCACTATCCCTCTCAGCTACCAGAGTTGCCACAAACCGGTCCATTTTGGATGGGTGTTTTTTAGGAGACACCATCTCCTTACTGGATGGCCATTGGCTCCCAAAGGGAGCTCATCTGCCCTTTGTCAGGTGTTCTTTTTAGTCCTGGCAGGGTGTCACAGTCACACACCCCACTTGCAAAGCCAGTAAGTTTCGTCGCTTTACTCGCTGACAACCCGAGATCAAACGTAACAGTGGGTTGACATCTCACATGGGTGGAGGCATACCCATTGATGCATCTACATCAAATTCTACTTTCCAGTTAATACAAAGTTTTGGTTCATGGAAGAGGAAGGTGACAGAAGGTAGAAGGCGTATTTGGATAAAACGTGGACATGAAAGAGAAGATGGACAAACAGGAGAAGGAGATAATTTTATCGGTCTCCTCGCCCACAGAGAGGAAAGGAGAGGAGATATTGTTTTTCCTGTTTCTTCCTTTATTCGTTTTTTTCCTGTTTCTTTTTTTAGTTCTTTCCCTTTTTCTTTACAGTCATGCGCCACTTAACGACAGGGATACGTTCTGAGAAATTCGTCGTTAAGCGATGTCGTCATTGTGCGAACATCATTGAGTGTACTTACACAAACCTAGATGGTATAGCCCTACTACACACCTAGGCTATATGGTATAGCCTATTGCTCCTCGGCTACAAACCTGTACAGCATGTTACTGTCTGAATACTGTAGGCAATTGTAACACACATCCAAGATAGATGGAAGACGCGTTAGTTTTACCTTTGTGCTGTTCATGACGGCCGTGTGTGTTGTTAGGGCTGCTTACAATCTTCTCTCGCATCGTATATTATAGAAAGGTGAATAAATCGCGTTTGGATTTTATAAATAATCATTGCATCGATGTTATAATTTTACAAATGAAGAAACGAGCACCTGTCAGTTGTGTGATATATTTTCGGAACAGTGCGAATGTTTTAGCAACATAAAAAGCTTTACCAAAAACTAATTTGTGTTTTAATTTTGACTGTAACAACGATTTATTCGCGGAATTTTTTTAACTCAAAGGTAATTTACTTGCTTGAAGGTAAACGTGCAAAAAACAGGTCAAATAGGGTGAAAATATAATAGGGGTGTTTTAGATGTGAGGTCAACATTGGGTCAGGTTGAACGCTGATTTTCTTGAATCCCGATTTAGCGCAACCCCGCTTTTTTCACGATGACATTTTATGGACCTCAACGATCCCGTTATAATAACGGGGCCACACTAGTTGTTTATTATCATTACCAAGTATTATGTACTGTACATAATTGTATGTGCTATACTGTACTTTTATATGACTGGAAGCGCTACGACATCACTAGGCGATCGGAATTTTTCAGCTCCATTATAATCTTATGGGACCACCGTCGTATATGCGATCCGTCGTTGACCGAAACGTCGTAATGCGGCGCATGACTGTATTTATTTTTTCTTTCTTTCCAACAAATTCCAATCGCATTCCATTCCTTCAATTCTCAGCCAATCCTCTTCACATTTGGCATTGAGGTACCTTGGTCCAATTCACCCAGACTCTTTTTTTTCTTTTTTCGATTTAGGCCCTTATTCCAATATTATGGGGTAAGAGGTGAAACAAAAAAAATTCGCACATTTTGCCATGCTATTCCCTTATATTTGAATCAACAGAGATGGAAATTGGCACGAAGATGCCTTCAAGTAACTCGTATAAGGAAGCATGGATACGTTTTGCATTAGCCACTTTCAGGATTATGCAGTAGTCAAAGGTTAAAAGTTGTAATAAAATTTTGGTTTTCTACTTGCCAAGTCTTTCTCTCTCAACCATTGTGGACAACACCAGACACAAACATACCTTTCCTACAGAAAAAGCAACAGGGAAACATTGGTCCAGTGTCTTCCTTTCAATTTCACAGCGGTCAAAGGTCAAAATTGGTCAATGAATTAAGTGTTTTGGGCTTCCGAGCCTTTATATTTGCAGACTAGACCTGGCACCAAAATGCCTTGCTGAAACCCTTCAGAATAAAGCAGGTAAACATTGGTCTGGACATGTCTAACTTTTTGGATTGAAAGGGGAAAGGAGGGAAGGTGGCGGGGAAGGGGTGATGGGTGAGGGAGACTTAATGCATTAGCTTGTGAAATGAGGAAATTCTAGTTTATTTCTAAATTCACTTTTCATTTTTTATCCCCCCTTCATGTGAAATTTTTATGAATATTTTCCATGAATTGTCATTCATGTGAACTCCTCTTGTCTCGCATTTCCTGTGCAGCCAAGCTAAGAGTCCTCCGCTTCCTGACTGACCAGTTTCTGGCTTCAACGCCCTCACGCGAAGAGCTCACCTCTGAAGGAACTATTCAATACGATGACCACTGCCGTGCCTGCCACCGCCTCGGCGATCTCCTCTGCTGCGAGACCTGCCCGGCCGTGTACCATTTGGAATGTGTGCGCCCGCCACTAGCAGAAGTGCCCGAGGATGAGTGGCAGTGTGAGGTTTGCACCGCGCACCGTGTACCTGGAGTCACAGATTGCTTGTCTGAAGTAGAGACGAGTATGCCATATGTTCGACACGAACCTCTCGGCTATGACCGGCATCGGCGGAAATTCTGGTTCCTCTGCAGAAGAATCATCGTGTGAGTGATAATGCCACTTCTGTTTGTGTTGACTGTAGTATTTTAATGCTCCCGTTGCCCAGCCAGTCTATTAAGTGTGTCGCCAATGGTTTTGTGGAAAGTCTTGTTTTTGGAACCATCCCACATTAAAAAAGAAGAAACTTAATGATGTATTATTGAGACATTTTGGGAGGGGCCATGCATTTTTTTTTTTTTGAAGGGTTAATTGCAGAATTTTGATCCTTTTCCCTTTATTACTTTCTTTAAATGCACGTTTCGGTTTCCTTTCCTTTTGGCTGGTACTTTCCCACTGCATTTTATATTTCTTTGTTTGGTTGAGGGATTTTTTTGGTGGCGCGGCCTTTTCATACGTAGTCTTTTAGTGCCCACCCCAAGTTGCCCTAAGGGCATTAAATCATCCACAAAGAGTGAAATGGTGTGATGAGTAGACCAGACCAAGAAGATTACCCCCTCTCTTAAGGTCATTTTAGGTCGGTTGGGTTTTTTGTGTGATGTAACAATCCGAAGATTACCCCCTCTCTTTAGGTCATTTTAGGTCGGTCTGGTTTTTTGTGTGATGTAACAATCCGATGAGATGGTAATTTTCCAGAGATGACCTTGGTTTCAATCCAAATCCATCATACGAATGCCTTTGGCTGGACTTGTACCAACAACCTTTAGGATGCCACTGGGTGACTAACGGTACAGGCAAACAACAAACTACCAAGGAGCCAATGTTTCCGATCTGACAATCAACTCTGCCCCTCTTTTCGGCACATTAGTGCCTCATGCGTGCCTGGCAGCGGCCTACTCTTCCGTCTCCCCTCAAGGCTCTGCACATTGGCTAGCCCATTACTCTTCCTTCGAGATCACCCTCTCACTCCTCTCCTTCTTGGCATTGCATTTGAGGCCTTGCATTCGCCATCGGTATACTCACGTAGGGAAATCGCTGTGGAGTGTGACTGATGAGGGGTGTGGAGTGTGGGTGCGGGTGCGGGTCCACCGCCAGGAGGAGCATGGACTTTTTGGGGGGGTGATGGTGAGGTTACCCAGGAATCGGTGTGGCCGTTTTGTCCTGCCCTTTCCTGTTGATTGAGCTTGATCCTAGCTGAGAACTTGGTCCGAATCTCTTATACATTTGCAACCACGATGGAACTTTTTGACCAAAATGTGTGATTTTTTTTGTGTGATGTAACAATCCGATGAGACGGTAATTTTCCCGAGACGACCTTGATTTCAATCCAAATCCTTCATACGGATGCCTTTGGCTGGACTTGAACCTACAACCTTGAACCTACAACAACATCTAGTTTACCTAGATGCCACTGGGTGACTAACGGTACAGGCAAACAACAAAGTACCAAGGAGTCAATGTTTCCCCCGCCAGAAGGACGTCAACTTTGTGGGGACTGGGGCGTGTTGTGAAGGTTGGCCAGGAACTGGTGCATTCGTTTGTCCTTCCCTTTACCAGGCTTGGTTTTGGGTGAGATTGCTGCTCTATTGTGTGGTGAGTGGCTTTGGTGGTGATTTGGTTGGCTGGTCTTTTTTTCCCCCCCCCCCCCGCCCACCTCCCAATTTGATCTCAGAGGCGCTGTAATGTGCTGCCAATTTCATACGATGGGAATTCAAGTAACAGCTGTTGAACGACGGTCAATTTGTTATAATCGACAACAACTGATTAGAGTACGTAATATGTCACGTGGCAGAGTGAAACTGTCGCAGGAAGTGCTGGTGAACATTGGCGTGAACAACATCGCACGATTGAGGACTCGTGGACAACGTGCAGGATCTCATATGCACAGACGAATTCATGTTGTGCAACCTCAGCCTCGCAAATATGGCAGAATGAATGCTCGTAAGATAGACTGGACGGTACTAACTAATACTCGACAATCTCGATCTCATTTGCAATCTGGTGTACTGTCTGTGGTGTTGTTCAATGCTCAATTGCTGAATAACAAGTTTAATGATTTTGAAGCAACTTTTTATTCTCAGTTTAATGATTTTCATTTAATTGCTTTCACTGAAACTTGTTTCTCATCTTCAAATCCTGCATGTGCACGTCATCTGCCACTCAGCAATTTCATTGCAACCACAATGACCGTTTGGGTGGAGGTGTTGCTTTATACGTTCATGAGACCATTAATGTGAAGGAAAATTTTGGAGACCTTATTCCTTCACATCTTGAAATATTGTCCGTGCATCTTAGGTCTTCTGGTTATGTTCGATTGTTGAGAAACACTTTTTGTTTGTGTTCTTTATTCACCACCTTGTTCACAGTTTAAAAATGAGCTAATTGATCTCATCATTACAATTGTTGATAATATTCGTACCACTTCGGATTATGCTTCTTTCATCGTTATGGGTGATTTCAGTGACCGAGATACGGGATTATTAACGCAATATACCTTATTGTCACAAATTGTTCACAAGGCTACTCGGGGTTCTGCTGTGTTTGATAAGATTCTCACTGATTTCGATGATAGTTATCATGATCCAGGTGTATTCTCTCCGATATCTACTCGTGATCACGCTGTTGTTATTCTTCGTCAACATCAATTGATACAATCTGTTAAACCTCGCAAGATTTCCTTTTTGGCCTTTTCGGGACTCATATCCGTGCTTTGGGGCATTGGATAACACATATGAATTGGTCAGTATTAAGCGAGTGTGACAATCCCAATAGTATGGCTGAACAATTCTCTCAACTCATTCATACTCGGTATGAACACCATTTTCAAATAATGACGTTCAAATGTCGGACAAATGATAAACGATGGATCTATAATGCCTTATGCACGTTGATAATACAACGTGATGCTGCTTTTAAACGGTAGAGATGATGCACATCACGGTTTACAAAATAAAGTGTAAAGAACAATAAAGTTTGTGAAAAGTAGTTTTTATACCAGAAAGTTTGAACACCTAAAACAAACAGAACCAGGTTCTCCCCCATCATGTGTTGCCTTCTTGGCTGCTGCTTGCATCATTGGTTAGGGGCGTGGCTATGCCGCTGATGCAGTGCCCCTATCACCAGTACACTGGTGCTCATTTCGCCGACCTCGGAAGGATGACAGGGTGAGTCAACCCCCTGGTGTTAATTCAGTGGAAACGGGGCTCGAACTCAGGATCATAGGATCCCAAGCCATCATCTAACGACAAAGCCAATGCCAGGCTCCAGAACCAGGTAAATGGCATAAATAAATCCGACATTTAATTGGACTTCAAAAGCAATCATTTTCTCTTCCGGAAAGTAATAAATCATGATTTGAATCTGCGAATGAAATCGATTCACGTTTTGCCAAAATTTGCTCAGATTTACCTCCTCTGAATTTATCTCTATTAACTCCTTATTTGCCAGTATCTTCACTTCTTCCAATCATTGAGCAACTTTTGGCATTTAGTCGTTTAAGTCAACTCAACACGTTCAAAGCCGTTCATCCAGATGACTGTCCGGTAAGACTCATAAAAGAACTTGTGTATGAGATGTCGGAACCACTTAACTGAAAATTTTAATTTATGCCTTAGATCTGGATGTTTTCCTCAAACTTGGAAAACTGCATTAGTATGCTCGGTTCCAAAGAGTTCACCCGTTACGAGTTGTGATCAGCTCTACCAGATCTCTATCACACCTATAATTGCGCGAGTATTTGAGGGGTTCCTTGCCGTTTGGGTGATGAGGAATATACAACATGGCATTGACCGCTAACAGTTTGGCATCCTGAAAGGCAGTTCAGTGGTGCATCACTTAGTCAGTTTACTTGACAGCATCCACGGAGGAATTGACAAGTCTGGCAACTAGGTAAACTTGTGTACCATCGACTTTAGTAAGGCCTTTGATCATGTAAATCATACTATTGCTTATGAAAAGCTGATCCAACTTGGTGTTGATCGTGCGGTTTTTCTGCCAACCTGTAGTTTGTTATTTTTTTTTTTTAATCACATCAATCACAAACTGTTCGATACCATGGATCAACATCAACTTATCTTGATCCAACATGTGGTGTTCCGCAGGGTACAAAACTAGGTCCGATTATTTTCTTGGCAATGGTTAATGATGCAGCTGTCACATCAGCTAATCGCTGAAAACACGTTGATGATCTTAGCCTTATCGTTGCTGTAACAGTCACATCGTTCACATTGATAGTCTCATGTTGATTCTCTCACTGATTGGTGTCCAAGATGAAGCCGAACCCAACTAAGTGTAAATTTGTGCAGATTCCATTTCTTCATCATTCCCCAACTCCGATTCAATTGGGGATTGATCATGTCCCACTAGAAACCGTCTCCTTTCTCAAACGGCTCGGCGTTATCATCCAGACTAATCTTAAATGGGATCAACAGGTTCATCGTCTTGTTAGTAATGTCTCACGGCGACTTTATAGTTTGAACAAATTAAACAAAAATGGAGTCAAGGCTGATAATTATCTGCTTTTAATATATAAAATGTACATTCTTCCACTGTTTGAACTTGGAGCACCTGCGTGGTCTTCTGGCATGACTGTTACTCAAGCCCAATGTATTGAACGCATTCAGAAGAGAGTGCTACGCATGATTGCTTTTTTGAACATCTTGCCCTTTGGTGAACTTTTGAACACTTTTTATGTTGCCTCACTTTTTGACAGGCGGAATTTAATTACAATCCGCTTTGCTAAGCCCTTGCTTACCTCTAAGTGGCATCGCCATCTTTTGCCCCAATCTTGACTTATTTTGTCCGGTCAGGGCTCAGAAACTTCCAACAACTACACGCGGCTCAAATAAGAACTCTGAGATATAAAATAATCTGTTCCTTTTATGATTCAGCTCTTAAATGCTTGTCTTTGGATTATTGTATAATTTTAATTATTTATGATAATACTGTATATTATTTTCTGTTTGATTTTATTGTGTAATTCTTATTTGTCGCAGTCTTTTATATGTATGTATATTTCTTTTACTATTTTATTGTATTTTACTTTGATGGAACTGAACTATTTTAGTCCTTGGACTACTTGTTCGATGTCTTTTGAATTGAACTGAAATTTGATTTAATTTAATTTGAAAGATGTGGTGGACAGGAATGAGTTTCAGTATGAGGTGTGAGATAGTTGTGTTGGTGTAGGATGCTTTGATCCTTTTCAATGTCCTGTGTGTGGGCTTAGAGAGGATGATGGAGAGGATGGTAGCGAGAGGCAGTTGTGGTACTACAGCACTCGTGCTCAGCTTGCTGAACTAATGGGGGTGCTGGATTCCACACGCTGGGAATCAGAACTCTGCCGTGCCCTTGGTGAATCACGTGAAGAGTTACATCGACACATGGATGTAACAGAGCAGCTGAGTGACAAAGCACGTGGATCCAACCGGTCTTATCTAACTGCTGTCAATGGTGAGCGAATATTGACTTTGCTGCAAAGAATATTTATTCAAATTAATATATACATTGTTTTCATTGGGAGTCCAATTGTTATGGAGAAAAATATTACAACACTTGCTGACCTACCTACCTATCACCCTTGTTTGGAGTGTGTGTGTGGTGTGTGTGTGTGTGGTGTGTGTGTGTGTGTGTGTGTGTGTGTGTGCGTGTGTGTGTTGTTTTGACATTTTATTCTTTCACATGGTTGGGCCATACTCTCCGGCGGTAAACGGAGATTGTGCATTGCAGACCTTGTCTCCGGTAGCCATGCAGTCTTTGACTCACGAGCTTATGGTAAATGGAACGTTGATCTGTGCTTTGGCATGATCTAATGTCAATCAATTGTTGCGAATTCGCGCCCGTCGGCGTGCGATCGGCCACGTGACTCGAATCGCGACCGCTCGCCCCCGGACGGACAATCAGTCGTGACCTCCCGGCTAACGCCGGGATCCAGTCACGGGTGGACCTTTCGGCCTCACCACAACCCAGTCCGCATTCTACCGCGCGAATAGGGTGAATCGCCGAAAGTCGATATACCAAGTACCCGCGCGGGTAACCTACCGAGGGATTGTACCTCGCCACAGGCCGACTTCGGACACGATCCGCTTAAGCGGCTCGTTCCGGGCTAACGGATACCGAGCGGTGTTATCGTCGGCCTTGACGGTTCAGATTAATTATCGGGCGGATACCCACGCGAACCCTTTACATGAAAAAGATGGAGACCCAACGAAGGAAGGACGCAGCGACACGGGGAAGAATTCAACAGAAGCACATTTTATTTACAACACGACAACGAATAGCACACATAAAGCAAACAGTAGAAATGCACAATAATCAACTAGAAAACAAAGAAGCAGAGCTACTACCGACTAACGCGACACACGGACCACTTAAAACATATAACTTCAACGGACTTGGCGCCGACACACACACGTTCACACAAAACCCAAAAGAAATGGAAGTCGCGACTTCCCTGAGCGTGTTGAGTCCTTGGCGCCCGTCCACGTGGTCCCGGTGTGTGACTCCGATCGAGCGTGGTCGGCGAGGCCTCGCCGGCGTGCCTCGCGCCTGCTCGTGCTGGCCCCCGACACGGACTGAGCACCGACCGAGTCCACCGAACCACGAGCAGCAGGACGAGAGCAGCAGGACGAGACGAAGTAAAGCAGGATCCAGCAGGCACGAAGCACACGAACTGAAAAACTCTCCTTTAACCTCCTGCTTCACCGTGCTTTATACCGCCCCGCCAGCCCTGTTCTCGGCTCCACCTTCCTTCGAGGCGCTTCGAGAAGGGGGGTTCCCTCTCTTCCCTCCCACCTGCGTCTTGTGGGGACGAGGCGAAGCCGTTCGACGGCCTTCAACGCGCAAACCGTCGTATGTAGACGCTGAGGATGGCGTTCGATGGTGTAGGTAGCGTGTTGAGATGGTGGCGTGGTTGTGAGGTGCGGGGCTGGCGTTGTTAGAGTGGTGGCGTGGTTAGCGTTGTTGTTGTTGGTTGGCGTTGTTGACGTTGAAGTGTGGTTGGTTCGAAAATAAAGCAAACAGAAAAACGCCTAACTCAAAGGATCGCAGCCAATGAATCACATTAATTCCCTCTAGACAATGGGTTTGGGCTAACTACACATGTACTTAAGAACTATTTCTCACCTACGGGACCTGGATGGTGCAATGCGAATTTCCACAGCCGTAACACTACCCTCCCCTTTTACAGACTCGTCCCGAGTCGTCAAATTATCGTGTGCCATCATGTGTAGTTCTCCCCTAGTACGTTTTACCTACGGATCCCTGAGTGCGACATTCATGGTATTCGTGTCCCAAAATAAATAACCTGAGGGCTGAGTAACTAACTAAACAAACTCACTCACACAGACACTTAAATAAATTGCCGGCGCTAAGACGACATGCCGGGGCACACTCATATTTACAATACAACTTAACACCTTATAATTTTACACTACTCCATGGCCCAGGATCAATGGACTCTGCAGGAAAAAGGTGAGTCAAAGAGGACCGGTGCACGGGCCGCCACTGCAGGCCCGTGTTGCAGCTGCCAACAGGACAGTTCCTGCAGCTTGCAAACTGTTGCTTGCGGATCCTGGCGCGCAGGAAATGAACAGGGGGGGGGGGGGAAGCAAAATTGAACGGGGCAAACGCAGATGTGGGCAGTGGGCATGGCATGGCAAAACCAGGCAGGCAAACACAGCCTGCAGAACAAGGCCGCTGCAGGCGAACACAGCCGGCAGACGAACTGGCCGGCACAGGCCTTGAAGAAAACAGCCGCAGACGATTCGACCGCACAGGCCTTGCAGCAAAACAAAAGCTGCCGATGAAGTTGGCCGGCTCTTGCCATGCAGTGCAGGTTGGTGGAGGGAGTGCGGTGGTGCTGGCCACTCGGAAGGCGGGCTCGACCTACCTACTGTCTCCCTCCCACCTATCGCCTTTGCCTGTCACTGTCCATACCCACCCTTAATTTGTCAAAACCAATTTAGCCCCAACTTTTTTTTTTTTGTTTGTTTTTTTTCATCCCTACTCCCCACTATAATTCGTCCCCTAACCCCCTTTATCGTCCTTGTTCGGCTAACCTATTTGTCCACCTAGCCTACTCCCAACCCTACGTTCCCTTCCCGGAGGGGAATAAGGAGAGCTAGCGTCCTGTGCCGAGGCCCAACCAAGCCTCAAGATGGCCTCCCCAGACTTCAGCGATCTAACCAAAAGTGGGTCCAGCGGCCCACAACGAGAGCGAAGGGATGGATGGTGCGGAGGGTACACTTCCTAATCTACCCTATCCATTAACCTTTAAACTACCCCGGGGCTTTCAACAAACGCCTCTCGCTTAATCTATTGGTTCTAACAACCCAGATTCCCGTCGCCTGTGTTGGTGTCCTTACAATTTCGGGCCTCGCCTCTGAATTTTCCTCCCGTGCCCTCACACGGCTTCGTGGCTGGGACGCGTGGCTCCCTTTGGCAGGCACGACCCTCTGCCGAATCCCCTACTATGGCACCCCGGGCACTACACTGCCTCCGAGCCTACCAGCTCCCTAACACCGGGGAGTGCCCCACGGCAACTCCCTGAAACGCACACGTGGCAGGCTGGCGCCCCGGGCCCCTTTCCGAGGGTCACCCGTGCCCACGACACTGCCCACGCGGCTAACGGCGCTCCGGGCCCCCGCACCAAGCGGCGCACCCGTGCCCACTACGCTATCCGGCCCCCCATGGGCCTTGGCCTACCACGGCCGACTAGCCCGGTGCCCGGGGTACCCACTCAGCGATACTCACCGTTCGCAGCCACGCTCCCAGCCCGTCAACAGGGCTCCTGCACCCCTCCAAATGGGTTTCGAGCCTACACTCCCACCAACAGCAAAACGACCTCATTCTTCAATTTAACTAACCCAGCTAACTCACTTTACACTGACCCCGGGGTCCCTTGGCGGGAGTCACCCTCCCCAATCACTCATCGCACCATGCATTCCACATTCGCTCCAAACACACAGACCCGCTGGCCTCACTCACTCAACATGTACTCTCCTCACAACTTTCCACACACAACATCGCTGAATCCTGCCATCCTTCTAACTACATCCCCTAACTAACTCGTGCTCCCACGTCATCCCTTAAACTACAGCACGTTCCTTTTAACACTACGTAGCTAAGCTACGTCCCCTCTACACATCCAAAGTCTGTCACCGTCTCCAAATCCTAAAATTCCATTTCCCATCTAAAGCTCACTACATCCCTCTAACTAATCCATTCCACGGCCCCATGAGGACTTACCCCTGCCCCATGGACCGGTCTAACTAACACTAACCCTTCCCCCTGACTAGTGCCATCCTGTGCCCAGGCAGGGGGGTCTTTCACCCCTTGCCCGGGAATCCTGTTCACCCGAAAGCGAGGCTTGCTTTTGTTAATTTTGTATTGCCAAATACGCGCAGCACCAGCGCGGCAATTCACAGCCTGGCTCTCGCACCTTGCCCATGACGTCATGCAGCTGCACGCGTACTCGTCCCTCATGGACGGTACCATCCGGCAGGGATTCACCCTCCTGCCGGATTCCAACCCTACGTGCAGCCATGACGTCACCCTGCGCACCCCAAAAACAAACCTCGCACTCCGAGGGGCTCCCCACGCGAACACATGTGCTCTGCCGTTGGAGCCTAACACAAGCTCGCGTGGAGAACCCATCCGGTCCAAATCCGTTTACCTGCCTAGACTTTGTCCGTCCGCGGATCGGCAACACCACCGCTGGCGTTTCCGGACCGGGCTTCACTCCCGCAAGCGAGCACGTGGGGGTCTCGTGCGCTGCACAGCACGGACCTCGCGCTCGCTGCTGGGTGAACCCGGCGCGGTCACAAACAGATACGGCCGCTACCCGCTTCTGTCCCTCTGTCGCCGTCGTCTCCGTTCCACCACCGCACACCTGCGTGTACGCGCACAGACTCCACTCCAACACATTCACATTCACACCGGGAGACGCGCTGCATGCTCACGCATGCCGACCGACATCTCCCTCACATACAGAGACCTCACACACACGGTCTCCCTCACACGGACCCTCTCATCCACACCCAACCTTCCACTTGCACAGGGGTCTCACTCACACCATCGTGCTGGAAAGCACGCATCTCCGCACACTCGCAAACACACACCCCTGCACAACCACACTGGGGATTCGTGTCCCCACAAGGTTCCCGGGCCTCTATACCCCCAAGCTGCACGTGCACCCTGTCCACAGCACTCGTCCTTCAACTCCGCTTGGCACGACCGAACCCACCTGGTCGTGATTCGCCTCAAGGGGGCATACTCCCTCCCTCGTTCCTGGAGGCAGCCATCCAGCTGCTCACACGGGTCCCCACACATTCCACGAGCTCACCCCCATTATCCTCCACTACCTCTGTGTGTGTGTGTTCTGTTCCTTTAACCCCGTCTTTATCGTGCAGTCTCTCCTCTATTCTCTACCTCCCGCGTCTCTGTACATTTGTTAGTTTCTGTTGTCTCCTCGTGTCTATTAGACTCTGCTTCTTTCTGGCGTCTTTCCCTTATCTTTACGTAGGTCAACCTTGCTTTCTCCTTAAGTCGCTCCCGTCCTTCCCTCTGTTTCACTCCTTGCTCCTTCAGGATCTCCGCGTACCTCATCCTTGCTTTCCGTCTTAATTGTTCTTTTCTCTCCTCCCAATTCCTTTCACCTCGTGTCTTATACATTTATTAGTTTCTGTTTCTTGCTGGACTTCCTCCATCTCTCTGGACTTCAATTTCATTCTCCTTCAGTTCATATAATTTCAAACTCGTATAGTTTTTGTTTTCTCTCCCACTCTTCCTCCTGCTTCTCATTTTCCAATCTCATCGTTTCTTTCAATTGGCCCATTTCCTTCCTGTGTTTCATTCGCTGTTCTTTGTCTATCTCCTCGTACTCCAGCCTTGCCTTTTCTTTCAATTGGTCAACCTCAGCTTCATGTTCTTTTTTGTTTCTATCCCATTGTTCCTCTCGTTCTTCCCTCTCCAATCTCGTTGGTCCTTCAATCTCCTGATTTCTCCTTCCTGCTTCATTCCTTGCTCCTTCAACTCTCTCGTATTCCAACCTATGTTTTTCGTTTTGTCGTTCAATTTCAAATTCATACTCTTTCAGTTTTTTATTCCACTGTCTTTCTTGTTCCTCATTCTGTAATCTCGTTATTTCTTTCAGTGGCTGACTTCGTTCTCCTGTCGTAATCTTTGTTCTTTCAGGACTCTTCTTGTTCCTCATTCTGCAATCTCGTGGTTTCCTTCCATTGATCGATTTCCTTCTTCTTTCTATTCGTTCTTCCATCATTACTCTTCTTGCATCTCATTCTTTAATCTGGCCTTCGCTTCAGCTGTTCGATTTGTACAGTGTGGTTCCTTAACGTTTCATTCTCCGTTCTCGTTCTTTCTTCTCTCACATCCCAGCTCGTTTTGGTAACTCAGAAGTTTTTGTTTTCTAATTCCTCCCTCAATTTGCATGCTTCTTCACTCATTTCATCTCTTCTTTCCACTGCTTCCCTCCTCAATTCGTCCCTTTTTTTGCTGTATTTCTTTAGTTTTTCTGCCATTCCTTTCCATTCTTATCTCCCTTCCAGGATTTCTATTTCAAAGTGACTTTCCCTTACCTCTTGCTTCAGTAGTTCCAATTCCTCATCTTGTTTGCGTTTTCCTTTTCTAGCTTTGTTTTCCTTTCTCCTTCCTCCCTCAATCTCCCTGCAGTTCTTTGAACTGTTCAGACTTTTCCAGCAATTCTTCAGTCCTTTCCTCCAGCTGTCTCTCTCCTCTTTTAATCTTCCATTCTAGGCTTTCCCTTCCTGATTGCCTGTTCTTATCTCTTCCTTCAATTGTTCCAACTCCCATCATGTTCACATTTTTTCTCTTCCACTGTTTTTGAAGCCCGCTAATGTCCGCCTGCTTCACCTGCCATAACCACGTGGCTTGAAGCGATGGCTGCTGGGAGCGCTCGCTTCGTGTTGCGCCATTCGCACAGCCATAATTAGCCGCTCGCTCCGTGCTGCGCTGAGGGGCGATCGCGCCGCCATTATGCGACCCAGTTTGCCGGCAAAGTCCGTGCTCAGAGTATGAGGGTGAGCTCCCTCGTGATTCAACATTACAACAAGTAGTACCATCCCGGGCCATGGATCCTACATTACTACACATATACATTTCTACCCCGGCACCCCGCTCGCCTTGAGACGCCATCTTATTCCACGTAAGGGATTAATTTAGCTCGCTCGTAATTTAGAGGGAATCGGGGGTCCTCTTCTCACCCCTGGACCGATTCCCTATGAATTAGCTTGGAGACGGGAGGGATTCGAATCCCACTTCTGACACCAGTGTTGCGAATTCGCGCCCGTCGGCGTGCGATCGGCCACGTAACTCGAATCGCGACCGCGTCGCCCACGAGACGGACAATTCAGTCGTGACCCTCCGGCTAACGCCGGGATCCAGTCACGGGTGGACCTTTCGGCCTCACCACAACCCAGTCCGCATTCTACCCCGCGGAATAGGGTGAATCGCCGAAAGTCGATATACCTAAGTACCCCGCGCGGGGTAACCTACCGAGGGTTTGTACCTCGCCACAGCCGACTTCGGACACGATCCGCTTAAGCGGCTCGTTCCGGGCTAACGGGATAACCGAGCGGTGTTATCGTCGGCCTTGACGGTTCAGATTAATTATCGGCGGATTAGCCCACGACGAACCCTTTACATGAAACAAGATGGAGACCCAACGAAGGAAGGACGCAGCGACACGGGGGAAGAATTCAACAGAAGCACATTTTATTTACAACACGACAACGAATAGCACACATAAAGCAAACAGTAGAAATGCACATATATCAACTAGAAAACAAAAGAAGCAGAGCTACTACCGACTAACGCGACACACGGACCACTTAAAACAATACTACTTCACGGACTTGCGCCGACACACACACACGTTCACATCAAAACCCCAAAAGAAATGGAAGTCGCGACTTCCTGAGCGTGTTGAGTCCTTGGCGCCCGTCACGTGGTCCGGTGGTGTGACTCCGATCGAGCGTGGTCGGCGAGGCCTCGCCGGCGTGCCTCGCGCCGGCTCGTGCTGGCCTCCCGCCACGGACTGAGCACCGACCGAGTCCACCGAACCACGAGCAGCAGGACGAGAGCAGCAGGACGAGACGAAGTAAAGCAGGATCCAGCAGGCACGAAGCACACGAACTGAAAAACTCTCCTTTAACCTCCTGCTTCACCGTGCTTTATACCGCCGCGCCACGCCCTGTTTCTCGCTCCACCTTCCTTCGAGCGCTTCGAGAAGGGGGCGTTCCTCTCGTTCCTCTCCACCTGCGTCTTGTGGGGGACGAGGCGAAGCCGTTCGACGGCCTTCAACGCGCAAACCGTCGTATGTAGACGCTGAGGATGGCGTTCGATGGTGTAGGTAGCGTGGTTGAGATGGTGGCGTGGTTGTGAGGGTGGCGGGGCTGGCGTTGTTAGAGTGGTGGCGTGGTTAGCGTTGTTGTTGTTGGTTGGCGTTGTTGACGTTGAAGTGTGGTTGGTTCGAAAATAAAGCAGAACAGAAAAAGCCTAACTCAAAGGATCGCAGCCCGAATGAATCACATTAATTCCCTCTAGACAATGGGTTGGGCTAACTACACATGTACTTAAGAACTATTTCTCACCTACGGGACCTGGATGGTGCAATGCGAATTTCCACAGCCGTAACATATTACACAAGTTATCCTCCATGAATACCCAAACCAGTCCAATTATAATGTGACAAGACTGGAAAGATGAGGCACAGATTGACTGCTCATGGTAGAAATAATTTATTGAATAAATAAGGGGCCAGGGGGAGACTAACAAAAATGGTATGAATCCCCACACGTAAGACAATCACACAATACACAAACCTTACGCAAATACAGTTACACTTGTTTTCTGAGATACCACAGTCAATCACTATTCACACAAAAAAGAACCAGGTAAGTGAGATGGGATACTACAGGACACTAGAAGGCTGGGGGACGGTCCGATGGCATGACAAACTCATGTGGAGCTTGTTTGGGAGTGGGATGCAGCGGTGAGCAAAACAGCCAGAGACAG
>CM068959.1:43684814-43696548 GCA_035128595.1 Eptatretus atami | reverse complement strand
GCAACAGAGAGGGTTAGAGCGAGCTGACTCCAAGCTGGCGTAATAGCATAGTCACTGCCTCTCTCTCCCTCCAACAATATTTTTCCAGGGGCAGTTCTCCGAGCAGAACACTGCCCCCCCTTGCCAATCAGTGTCCACAATACTTGTGGCAGTCCTTTTCCAGCCAATCCTGCCACAGCACCCAGCGAAGGGACCAATCTTGGCTCTTCCCGCCCAAATGGCTCCACCCTTTCTCCCCGAGAGGTTCTGAGTCCAAGAACGGCTATTTCCACCAGCCCATGTGCTCAACACAATCCAAGGTTATCCTCATTTTCTGGCCTTAGCTGGTTCTGAACTTGGGACAACACAATTATATACACCTTATCTTCTCTAGCCACGACTAGTTACAACACTGTCTTGTAGCGGTGCACAAACACAGGATGCCTTATCCCTATCCAGTGTCCTTGATACAAGTACAAAATATATAACCTATGCAATTGTCCGGATGGTGCCTTAATCAAGTAACTACCTCACTCCCCATATGTGTGTGTGTGTGTGTTGTGTGTGTGTGTGTGTGTGTGTGTGTGTGTGTGTGTGTGTTGTGTGTGTGTGTGTGCGCCGTCCTCAATCCTCCAGCAACACCATGATGTATCTGTCACATTTCACTATAACTAATCGTCCACTGAAGGTTGCCCAAAATGCTACCGATTGATAAACCCAGATATAAAACGTTTTTAATATACTGTCGGACCCCACTATTCATGGAGGATACATTACTGGAAAATGCCGCGAATAGCGGGGCATCGTTTCAATGGCAAAAGGGGGGGATAGGTTCTTGGCAGTTCGTGATTCATCAGAGAAAATCAAAAATCCCGTGAAAAACTGCAAATACGCGTGCAAAAAAAACCGCGAAAAATCCGTGAATACGTTGTGAGAAACCGTGAATTTCCGTGAGAAAAACTGTGAGAAAAAAAAAAACCCACAAATACGTGAAGCACAGGGCCGCAAATGTAGAAGCAGGTCACATTTTATTAACAGGAATGTGTGGGGTCTGCAGATAGTGAATAGCGAGGTCCGACAGTATTTGATCAAAATAACATTTTTGTCGTCTTTTTTTTTTTTCTTCACAATTTGCGAATAGTAATTATCGGTGTTTCTCAGTCGTTCATATTTTCTTGATCACTTTGAACTCGACTCACCTTTTGTTGTCTTTTCCTGGCATTCTCTAGAGGAGATCATGGAGAAACAGAAGGCAAAACGTGAGGCTGAGATGGAAGAGCTGAAACAGAAATTGTGGAAGAATCTCAGAGGATGAGTGAACAAGGCGAGCAGTGGGAAGATAAATCCGCATTGATGGAAGGTGTGGCATTGATCTTTTGACTGGGGGGGGGGAATTAGTTGTGCCTATTTTCAGAATGGTTCCACACGTTCACTCTCGACTGTTGGGTCGGTCCTCGGTCCTGAGTTCAATTCACATTGTGGTCTAATCTAATTAAAACTGCCTTTTGTGCGCTATGCAAACATGGGGAGTTGCATCCCGCTGCACTCCATTCGTTGAGATGTTTTGCAGCCTTTCTCAAATGCTTGCACTCTTTTGAGGACAACATTGCACAGCATATTTGGTACAGAGAAGGCCTTTGGGCTCGTGCCCTGGGTAAATTCTAAATTCCATGTTGAGGTCAGGAACCCTTCATGGTTTATAACACCAACCACCCCTTGAGGCTCCACGAATGGTGAACCAACAACCTAAAATTACAATGCAATATACAGTACTTGAAACCAATGGATCAACAGCTACACTTATAGAAATTGTGTCGACTTTTACAACATGTCATGTTAAATGTGTAAGAACAATGGCAAAAGTAAGAAAACCGTGTATGTATAGTCTGTTTACCTGTCTATCTGTTTCTCGATCTAATCTATCCAATGTATTCCTTTAATGTCTGGCTCTTTGACCACAGTGTGTCCTTTATCTTGGACTAAAATCGCAGTTGGCTGTCCCTCCATATTATTTAATTTTATGTTCTCTGTACAGGAAGCCACACAGGTACATTGTTTGGAACACTGTACACAAGTTACATACAGGATGAGCTGAAGTGGAAACCATTTGAGGTTCAAGCGAGTCTGAGTTTTCATCCATTGAGTGAACTTTTTGACAAGCATAAGTTCATGCGAAGTTTGTTCAAAGTTAGTGTTGAAAGATTGGCAGAATTCATAACGTGCTGAGGGGTGATAAGAAACTGGGGGCACTTCTCCAAAAAAAACCGTCTGTTTTAGGGCACGTTTGCACTCGTGTTTTTCCAAGCTTACATTTGTGTTTGAAACAAGTTTTTGTTGTTGTTGAAGAAAGTTTGCTTTAAACAGTAACACTGGTGAGCTTGCATGAAATGACTATTACATTTAATATGTGGCTCTACATAATCCAGAGGAATGATTTGTATCGCAAGAAACTTTCAACGGTGATCATCTTGAACCAGCTCCCTTAAAGAATGAATTGAACTACTTGAAAAGTGGTTCAGTTCACCGATTGACTCAAATTATATTCCTCATTGAATTAAATGAAATATTGAGAAATTCAAACAAAGCTCAGCACTGCTGATTCACACAGCCATAAACAGGACGTTGATCTTCCCTCTCTTTTTTGTTTATGTTGGTGATTTAAGCAGGGCCAATGAGCACATCCCTTTCTCTTTTGCAGGGGATGAAGTAGGAGAGGTTGTGGAAGTGACTACGGAAGTTTCTGTGGAAGAGCAAGGTGTACATTTGTCGCAGTTAGATGGAAATGGTTCCCTGCAAGACAATGTACACGCTAGCGAACAAGGAGAGAAAGTTAAAGACAAGATGGAAGGTCGTTTCCTTTTCTTTCTGTTTTTTTGTGATTTTTCTGAATTGCAGAGATTTTTTTTTCTGAATCAAAAATTTTGATAAGGTTTTATTCCTGCTCTTGCAGCATCCGAGGAGATAAGCAGCACCGTACATCCCGGTGAGGTCCAGAGACCCGAAGTGGCTGGGCAGCAGGCTTCACAGCCCTCATCAGGCATCAGGACTCTCGAAGTAGCCTTGGATTTGCCTGATAACGTGTCTGTGAAATCGGATGTGAGCAGCCAGCAGGGTGGAGGTAACCCTCTGCATTATTGTAAAATAGGAAACTGAGTTCCTTCAACATCTTTGGGGATAACAAACAAGCCGCAAATTAGGCAAAGTGCCTGTTTGTTACCTCTGCCACTGAAGGTGGAAGGAGATTATGTTCTTCCCATTGTCTGTCTGTCTGTTTGTTTATTTGTTTGTTTGTCCGCAGGATATCTCAAAAGATTGTGGACAGATTTGGATGAAATATAATGGGCAAGCTGGGTGTGTGACAAAAACGAACTGATTAGATTTTGGTGAAGATCCGGATCCGGATTCAGCTACTGGAATTTTTAAAGTGATTCTTCACCATTGAGGGATCGGTCCAAAAACGATATATAGCAAGGATGTCTCAAAAAGTTGAAGATGGATTTGGATGAAACTTGGTGGATACGTTGGGTGTGTGACAAGGACGAATTGATTAGATTTTGGTGAAGATCCGAATTCGGATCTGGATATGAGAATTTTTTAACTTTTAAAGTTATTCTTCACCATTGAGAGATTGGGCCAAAAACGATACGTAGCACGATATTTCAAAGATTTCTTGGGCCCGATATGTTCTACTGGATCAGGCATTGCGTGGCGGAGGTATGCGCTCTCCCGAGTGCCCTTCGAGTTTGTTTTTGTTTTGCTTCGCTCTGCATTTGAAACATTTTTTTTGCATTTTTGTGTTGGAAATGATGCTCAAAACAATCTTTGGTGAAAGTCCACACCTCTTATCAGTGTATATTGGTCAGGTCTAACTTGATCGCCGAATGACTTTTGAGGTATTTTCTTCTCACGATTGTTTTGTGTAGTTGTGGCATAAATTAAAAATTAGTCACAACATTTAAAGTCTTGCATACAAAGATTGACATATTTGAAAAAATAGTTTGTGACATGAAGGTGAAAAAAAGTCATGTAGGTAAAAGGGATTTATAAATTTAAGTGACAACTAAAAGTGCTGCACCTTAGTCCCACATTCATGACATGATATAGCCATGATGCCTCATTTTCCATGAAACTGGATACAGAAATGCCATTGTTTAATCCATAAATGTGTCCTTGTCATTGTAGTGTAAATAAATCCGTTTTTTTATTAGCAGCGTTTCGTGTAGCGAACGCTGCTCTAAGAGAGCTCGGCATTGTTCTTGTTCTTCTTCTTCTTCTTCTTGTGAAGCCAAAACCTTTATATTAGGACTCGGCTCTTTTATATACAGGATCCGGATCTCCTTAAATACTAAACACCTGTACACATCCTCGCATTGAGGGTGCCTTTTGAGAGCGTCTATCATGAACTTTTAAATATATTCGGACATTTGCTTTAAAGTTTCGAAAAGTTCACGTTACTATTTAAAGATTATTCCGCTTAATGTGTTGTAATTTCGTAAATACACGATTTTCTCGTCATGAACAGGAGCCTCCATGACGGGTCTCGCTATTGGCTTAATCAAGGCACGTGACGAAATATCGGAAGTTGTTTTTTTTGTTGTTGTTTTTTTAGCCGACAAAACCTTTAGGACGCTGCTCTTGGACACATTTGCCCTTGTTTCATTACTTTCTGTTTGCTCTTATCTATTAACTTGGTGGTAGCTTGACGGTTAAGTCAGTTGGCTTTGGATCTTAAAGGTCCTAAGTTCAAGCCCCAGCCATGCCAAAATAACAACAGACAGGTTGACTCAGCCTGTCATCCATCCGAGGTCGGTAAAATGAGTACCAGAGAAAAGCGTGTCAGTCGACTATCCTGTCCCCTCCAGTGGCAACCCCTCCAGGATTGTAACCCCGAGCCAATGAAACTGCCCTTGTTGCCCTTATTCACCTGACGGTGTAAGAAGGATCATCCATCCATTGTCACTTCTCTTTAGCTTCAGACTCTAATGCTTCCTTCCCATTTCTCTCACCCTTCAGAGTCTTGTAGTAGTGTGAAGTCTGAGAAAGCATGTCTGGAAGATGGGCTTGCTGACCAAGGAACTAATAGCAACACAGGTAATCTAATTGCTGGCGACTGAACCTTTTGTTTTTTCGTTGCAGAAAAATGGAATCAGAAAATGTTTTATTTTAACGAACTATGCATTCATTCTTTCATGATCCAGGCTTTATTTACAAAGATATTGAAAGTTGATGGGAAGTCGAAGGCGACCATTTTTTATTTCTCAAATGTATACAGCACCGTTAGACTTCACAAGAAAAATGTCCAAAATCGAAAATGTGGCAGGAAGTGATTGTCGAAAGATGAATACAAGCGATATTTAGATAACATTGTTAGGATTAGATGATCACCTGTGTTCATGAAAAACACGTGAGACTGATTTCCTTTCTTTGCAACGGTGTATGCAGCGAGTGAGTCTGGGAAGGTGCAGGCGCCACAGCCCACACGCATGCTGACACGCTTGCGGAATCCTGAAAGCAAACTTAGCCAGCTGAAGAGTGCGCAGGCGGCAGCAGCCGTGCACGAAGCTAACAAGACGTACAAAGAAGGAAAAGAGGTTTGTTACCTTATACTGTAGTTTGTAAATTTGATATCGTGTATCATGTGTATTACTGTGATCTCGCGATCACCAGAATATGATCCCACCCCCACCCTCCCTCACAAATGTTTTAACTTACCCTCAATGCCTTAACCTGCGACTTGCCCACCATTCATGTGCTATTCAGGTACTGGTGGTGGGTGCAACAGGAGAAATCTCTCGGCTAAATGTACGCAAAGACCTCGTCCTAAAGGCAGGCCCTATGCCATCTCTCTTTAAGCTGGGTCAGGAAGGAAAACACCGGGTCTACCAGAATCAGTACACCTGCAACGTTCTTGCGCTCAATAAGCACCAACACCGGGAAGAGAATGATAAACGTCGTTACCTTTCACACAAGTTCAGCCTTGGACCACCGCCTGTCACCGGCCCAGCCGCAATGACTAGCAGCAGTGCCGTATCAACGGCTGCGACACCTGGAGAGTTTCGTTGGGGTGGTGCGGTCCATGGTTCTAAGGCACTCAACATTTCCACTCTCCGGCTCACAATTATCCAGCTGGAGAATAACATCCCTGCCCCATTCTTGCATCCCAATTGGGCTGCGCACAGGTTGGTGACCAACTTTCATTAAAGTCGTTGCACCTCTCTGTTTTGTTCATCAGTTTACACAAAATTTTGATTAAATGAGCGTGAGATTACAGTTGCCTGAAGATGATACCTGTAGACCTTAAAATGTTTGAAACAGTTAAAAACATGTTAATTTAATATCCCATTGACCCCTTCGCATGATTTTATCACAAAAAAAAACAAACAGGACTACACTTAAACATCACATTTTGTTTTTGTAATGCACTTTACAATTTTGTAATGCACGATCCAAAATGCATGTCGGTTCGAAAAACAAATCAGGGGTTGTGAAAATTGATTGAGGCATCTTAAACCCATGGCATTTCCTTTGTGTGTGTTTGGAGTCTGATTTCAAAGCTCCTTATTCAATTCCATATTTCCATTAACTCTTCCTGTGTCCTTGATCGTCGCAGGACTAATTGGATCAAGGCCGTGCAGATGTGTAATAAGCCTCGTGAGTTTGCTCTTGCTCTTGCCATCCTTGAGTGCGCCATCAAGCCCGTGGTCATGCTGCCCGTATGGAAGGAGTCTTTAGGCCACACAAGGTGACTTACAAGCATATCAATCTCACTGCTGCCTTGCTGCCTTGCTGCCATGTGGATGGTGCAAGAATGGGAAGCATTGATTTCTCTTTCCAGAATGTTGGACAATCTCCTTGACAAATGTTCCATTTTCATTTTGCCACATTAAGTAGGTACAAATTCTGGCCGAATTTTAACCCACCATTGCTCTTTGGTTGATGATGCAGGTTACAGCGCATAACTGCAGCGGAGAAAGAGGAAAAAGAAAAGTCGAAGAAAAGAGAGCGGAGACAAGAGGAAGAAGAAGTCCTCCAGCAAGCAACCTGGGTGAAGTACACGATTCCTGTGAAGCACCAGGTGATGCGCACATCCAAAGCCTACATAGCTGGAACGAAAGGATTAACAATGTAAAATATTCGGCTTTACATAAAGATCCACGTTCAATTATGCGTCAAGCGCAAGGTATATCTTCACAGTTCAAACAGTATTTGTAATTTTCATGAGGATAGCTTTGGTAATATGTGAATGATTGTGGTCGTAACAAATTGGTCGTTGTTTGTCGCGTCTTGACTTTATTTTGTTAACTCCATGTTTACGGTGTGTTCCTAGTTCGGTTTTATTTCAAAATTTGTGCTATCTGGTGAGTTTTCATCGATCTTGTCATATCGGGTTTCCCTGAGGCCTACCCGTCTTCCCGTCTATGTGTACGATCGTGTTTATTGGTGTTTTCTCCCTTTTACCTATCACCATCAGTTCTTGTTTTCTCCACTTTTCCCACCACCCTCCCCCTATCCCTCCCAGCTATATACCCTCTGTTTCTTGTCTTAAAATATAAAAAAAAATCAACAAAAATAACTCCTTGCCTTATTCCCCACATAACCACGTGACTTCCTGTACCGACTCTTCTTCCTCCTCCTTCTGCCGACCGATCATCTTTCTATTTTAGCTGACCCACATTCACCATATACCTTCACGATTCTTTCTTCAACCTTACTTTACCCAACCTGACATAATCTTTAAAAATCAACCAAAAAATAAAAAGTTTTCTTCTAAACTTTTCACTTCTAACCTCACACCTCCTGAAATCACGTGTTTCTTTACCCCCTCTTCTTCTTGTTACTTTTGTCGACCTGCCAGCTTCGTTCTGCGTTTGCCGCTACAAATTCACCATACACCTTCATGATTTTGTTCAACCTTTCCTTTACCTAATCCTACACAATCTTTATCAAAAAACAATATATACATATATATATATATATATATTTTATTATTAATTATATATTATATATAATATATATATATATACATATAATAATATATACTGTATAATATAATATATATATATATATATATATATATATATATAATAATAAATATAGATATACACACATACATATACAGTGGGGAGAACAAGTATTTGATACACTGCCGATTTTGCAGGTTTTCCCACTTACAAAGCACGTAGAGGTCTGTAATTTTATCATAGGTACACTTCAACTGTGAAAGACGGAATCTAAAACAAAAATCCTGAAAATCACATTGTATGATTTTTAAATAATTAATTTGCATTTTATTGCATGAAAAAAGTATTTGATCACTCCAACCAGTAAGAATTCGGCTCTCACAGACCTGGTAGTTTTGTCTTTAAGAAGCCCTCCCATTCTCCACTCATTACCTGTATTAACTGCACCTGTTTTGAACTCGTTATCTGCAAAAAGACAGCTGTCCACACTCAATCAATCAGACTCCAACCTCTCCACAATGGGCAAGACCAGAGAGCTGTCTAAGGACATCAGGGACAAAATTGTAGACTTGCACAAGGCTGGGATGGGCTACAGGACAATGGCAAGCAGCTTGGTGAGAAGGCAACAACTGTTGGCGCAATTATTAGAAAATGGAAGAAGTTCAAGATAACAGTCAATCTCCTCGTCTGGGGCTCCATGCAAGATCTCACCTCGTGGAGCCTCAATGATCATGAGAAAGGTGAGGGATCAGCCCAGAACTACACGGCAGGACCTGGTCAATGACCTGAAGAGAGCTGGACCACAGTATCAAAGAAAACCATAAGTAGCACACTACGCCGTCATGGATTAAAATCCTGCAGCGCACGCAAGGTCCCTCTGCTCAAGCCAGCGCATGTCCAGGCCCGTCTGAAGTTTGCCAATGACCATCTGGATGATCCAGAGGAGGAGTGGGAGAAGGTCATGTGGTCTGATGAGACCAAAATAGAGCTTTTTGGTTTAAACTCTACTCGTCGTGTTTGGAGGAAGAAGAAGGATGAGTACAACCCAGAACACCATCCCAACCGTGAAGCATGGAGGTGGAAACATCATTCTTTGGGATGCTTTTCTGCAAAGGGGACAGGACGACTGCACCGTATTGAGGGAGGATGGATGGGGCCATGTATCGCGAGATCTTGCCAACAACTCCTTCCCTCAACAAGAGCATTGAAGATGGGGCGTGGCTGGGTCTTCCAGCATGACAACGACCCGAAACACACAGCCAGGGCAACTAAGGAGTGGCTCCGTAAGAAGCATCTCAAGGTCCTGGAGTGGCCTAACCAGTCTCCAGACCTGAAACCATTAGAAAATCTTTGGAGGGAGCTGAAAGTCTTGTTTGCCAGCGACAGCCCGAAACCTGAAGGATCTGGAGAAGATCTGTATGGAGGGTGGGCCAAAATCTCCTGCTGCAGTCTGTGCAAACCTGGTTAAGAACTACAGGAAACATCTGATCTCTGTAATTGCAAAAAAGGTTTCTGTACCAAATATTTAAGTTCTGTTTTTCTGATGTATCAAATACTTATTTCATGCAATAAAATGCAAATTAATTATTTAAATATCATACAATGTGATTTTCAGGATTTTTGTTTTAGATTCCGTCTTTCACAGTTGAAGTGTACCTATGATAAAATTACAGACCTCTACGTGCTTTGTAAGTGGGAAAACCTGCAAAATCGGCAGTGTATCAAATACTTGTTTTCCCCACTGTATATATATATATATATATATTATAATACCAAGCTTGCACACTAAAAACTCGGCTCGCCGTCAACCGATCCCTATGAAATTGCTGTGGCACTTAGCGGACATGCCGACGATGTTTGGGAGTTTGGCGTTCCATAGTACCACTTGCATTTTGCACAATGCGTATTTTGTCATTCCCCGTGTACGGTCTGTCGTCTGCTACCAGCTATGTTTGTACTGCTATCCCGTGCATGTGCACGGTATCGCTAGTATATATATATATATATATATAATATATATATATATATATATATATATATATTATATATATATATGTAAAACGGTCTCTTAAAAAGTTTCAGCTTCCCCTTTTACACATGTGGTTCTCTGTATTGTATCATAATTCATGACTCCTTTTCTTCTTTAAAAGACTGTTTTCAATGAGACTTTCCTTCATCCCTGTCTAAAAAGTCCAACTGTTGCAACGTTTCTTTTCTCCATTCTCTTAATTCTCCTTCATTGCATCCCTCACGTAATGTCTTTAATCACATCTCTGACTGAGAAAAAAAATTAAATCTCAGTTTGCAATGCATGTTCGTGTTCAATTAATTGTCCTTTTTTTCTAACTTCAGTGCCAATTCACTCCACCTCCTTACATCTAACTCCTAACTCCTCACCTGTTATACTCTCTACTTACCCCTCCATCTTGCCCTCATCTACCTCCACTTTAGCACTCTTCACTGTCTTCTGCTTCAGTCTGAGCTCCTGCTCTGTTGTCCCAAAGTGTGTGGTGTTCTAACATCTGTAGTTCATTCTAACCAAACATATCTCACTCTCTCAATCAGTACACTTCTCAACACCACAAACATGCTCCTTCTTTCCTCTCATCACACCCCCTTCCCAACCCCTCAAATCTTGTACCTCTCCCTGCCCGCTCCTTCTTCACCTACCATGACCAAGTCTCATCCTTCCCCTTCCTACCCTCCCATCGCCCTCCTGCCCTTGGCCGTGCCTGCTCTCATCGTCTCCCCTCCTCTCAAAGCTTCCCTCTCACCCCTCCCTCTCAAAGCAACCTTCACACTCTTCCTCCTACAAGCTTCCCTCTCACCTTTCTCAAAAACTCCCCCTCACCTTTCTCCCTCAAATCTTCCCACTCACCTTCTCCCTCTAATTTCCCCCCTCCACTCCCCCTTCTCAAAGTTGCACCCCCCTCTCACACCACAAAGCTGCCTCCTTCCCCTGCCCTCTCTCTTCCATCTCATCACTCCACCTCTCCCCTTCTCCAATCTTTAACTGCCTCTGCTCTCTTTCTTATTACTCCGCACTGGACTCGACCCATCACCACTGAGGCCTTTTCTCTCTCCTTCATCCGGCCTCTCCCCTAGCTCCTCTGCAATCACCCACACTCTTTCAACACTCTCCTTGCCTCCCCCCCTCCCACATCCTATCCTCCCCTGCATCCATAGCCTCCTCCCTCCCTCTTCCTTAACAGCATGGACCTCAAAACATCCGGGACCTTCGCTCAAACCTGACAGATCTTTCCACACAAGTTACCACTGACAAACCAGACAAATCTGCTAAACAGGAAACTTTCCTCCTTCAAGACGTCTCTGACTCCATAGTATCTCTCCCTGGTTACTCCCTCCTCCGGTATGATAGACCTGAACCTCATCCTGGCGGCGGTGTTGCTCTCTTCATCAAAAACTCAATTCCTCACTCTCCATGCACTGCTCTCACTCCCCCTCACCTCCAGGAATACCTCTGGCTACGGCTTCCCCTCCACTCCCACCTCATGTTCATACGTGTATTGTACTGTCCACCAAACAGTGATGGCTCCATTTACATCTCACTCTCTGAAAACATGGACCAATGTCTATTCTCTCATCCCAACTCTCTCTTCCTTATATTATATGTGGTGACTTCAATTGTTATCATGCCAGTTGGCTGGGTGTGGGTACCTCGCTCACCTGCCATGGCACTTCAGCAAAAGACTTCTGCAACTAATTGGGACTGACATAATCTGTCAACTTCCCAACCCAGATCTCAACCAATGGTACTCTATCTCTTCTGGATC
>CM068959.1:43651073-43666856 GCA_035128595.1 Eptatretus atami | reverse complement strand
TTGGCTATTCGTTGTTCAACCTTGGCGTCTTGGTTTTGCTATAGGTTTTGCATTGCATTATAGGTTTCTATTATCACGCTTTTTCGAACCCCTTGTGATTCTGGCTTTTTTCATTGGCTCACCTTGGCATTTATGAAATGAGTAGTGGTCACTACTGGTGGGTGGTGAGCGGATTTTGCGGGCGTGTGATCTGAACATCAACCAAACCGCACGCCGGTGTGTGGCTCTGTAGAGGAGGTTATGCGGCTGTCTCGCGAAACCATCGCGCTTCTGCACATATCGGGGAGCAGACGTGCTGCAGTGCCGATATTCACGGAGTGGACGTGCTGTGGCATCGAAGCAACATGGGATGTGGGCACCGTGCAGTGAAGGGTGTGGGGAAATCTGGTGTATTTTGGGATTGAAAAGGATGAGTATGTCGGCCGGTGTGTGTGCACGGGTAATGGACCATGAGGAGGTGGAAGGAAATGCGTATGTGAGGGGGTGGGCACTCAGGCAGGCAGGTCATTGCCAGGTAGATCAGCATGGATTTTTACAGCGCCGTGCGCTGTTACAATTGCATCGAGTTTTGAAATGTCCGGTGTCCTACCACGTCTCCGGTGTCCCACTGGTCCCCCCCCCACGTGCCCAGACAGCCAATGACGGCCGTTCGGTTAGAATGCAGTGCGTAACCTAGACAGAAATAGCGAGATTTGACGGAAATTACCGGAGTATTTAATGGAAATTTGTGAAACTAATGGTGTTATATATGTGAAAACCATTAATCTTTATTGCTTTATGGGAAAAAAACCAGGAACGGCCCACTCTTCATGTACGAACGAAACGAAAGATGTCAATTTCGCCCACCATGCTGCATTTCGCGCCGAAAGACGTCATTTCCCGCCCACCATCGCATTTTTCGTGCCGATTCGCCGAATGCTGAAAGCTAATGTTCTTCTTTATGCTATCATTGTTTTGCGGCTCCTGCCACGCTGTATCGTTTTTAACGATTTCATTCCTTCTGTTACTATAATAAGGTGTTATCAATAATAACAAAGATTTTTACATCTTAAAATATTAAGTACGCTTTTTAATTTTTTTTTTCAACTGAAAGCATAAATTGCATATTTTTAACATTAGTGACTCATTTGCTTCACACACGCGCTGTATTGAAGGATTTCACTTGTTATTATTAAATCTCCCACCGTTTTACATGGAACACAGTGGTTAAAAAGAAAACGCTCTGTTTGGGTGCGTTTTAATCATCTCGGTAACACGCGATGGTACGCTGCGTACCCTCCCTTATGCTGCCCCCCCTCCTCTCATGCTTCCTTCTTCCCTTTACATGCTCCCTTCCTCTACGCTGCCTTCCCATTCCCGTCTGCTGTCTTCCCTTCCCCTCCGACGCCGGCCTTCCCTTCCCCTCACGCCGCTTTCTCCTTCCCCTCACGCTCTCTTCCTTCCCTCACGCCGCTTCCCCCTTCCACTCCTGCTGCCTTCCTTCGCACTCCTGCTACCTCCCTCTCTCCTCACGCTGCTCCCCATCTCACTGCTGCCTTCCCCCCTTCACGCTGCCTCCCCCCCCATCATGCTGCCTCCCTTCATTTCCCTCATCTATCTCCTCAAACCCCTCCACCAACATAACACTCTGGAGGTTCGAGGAGAGGGGGATTTCAAAGAATGTGCAAAATTGGGACAAACTAAGTGCGTGTCCCGTACGTGCGTGGTCGTACGTGGGGGGAAAAAAAAAACCTTCAAAACCGCGTGCAGAAACAACAACCACACAGGGCCGTTCCTTCGCTCTCGCGTGCCCGTACGTGCGTGCCGTATGTGCCAAAAAAAAAAACGCAAAACAACTTTCGAAACAAACACACAGGCCGTTCCTCGCTCTCGGTAAACGACGACTGGATTGGGGCATTGTGTTTATCTATAAAATGCGCATAAGAATCGAGAAATTATTAGAATACAGTAAGTCATCACTATCTGGAAGTCCGTACGTTGTAACCCGTCATGGGGAACGCGGCTGAGGATCTCTCCCAACGGCCAACGCCTACGCAGCAACGTGTCCTGTCATTGGTAACTAAATGGCGCCTTTCACCCATTCGGCCATCGCCTAGCAGCACAGTGTCCTGTGATTGGTTGGTAAATAAATGGCCATAACTTGGGAACCACTTTGTTCCGATTAATATCAAACCTTGGAAAAGGCACATACTCGAAGGTTCCCCAGCAATATACCCTGCAAGTTTCAATTAAGATCGACGCAGTGTTGTCGAGAAACAGCGGTCACACACACACACACACACACAGTCACAACACACACACCACACACACACCACACATCTTATTTTGTACACCTGGAACATGGATTAAGATGAAAGGCTTTTTTAGCAGCCCGAACTGCGCTTGGACAAATTCCGGCAATTTGTTTCAGGTTAAGCAGATTCTCGAGCTCATCGTATGTTTTGCAATTAAATTAAAGGCAAACCAACACTGGGCGCGGCTTTTTTTCGCGATTGAAGGAAAACGCCCTGCCCTTCCCCTTACTATCCTACCAAATAACCCCAGGCCATCTCTGGCCGGGTCCGTGCATTGTTTCGTATGACCCATTTGAAAGTGCGGTTTTAACGTACCCCAATTTTGTTTTAATCCTGTACTATTGCTGGCAGAAGGGACCAATGGACCATTCCCGCACCCCCTCCCCACTGCTTTTCCCTCAAGTCAACCTGATCAACGCATGTGCAGAACATCCGCTTAAGTCCCCTCCCCCCACCAACTCCCTATCTCCCCATCCTCCTCACTACCTCTCCCTCCTGGAGTGTATAGAGCAAACGTGTGGTGAGGCCTTGCCTTTCCCACCCACCCCACCCCCCCCAACCGTTCCTCGCCTTCCCCACACTTTCCACCCCACTTTCCTCACCCCAACGCCGCCCCCCCCCCCCCTTCCTCAGCTTATAATAATTCCCGTCAGGCGAGTGACAGATTGTATTTGCTAGTGGTGAATGAGGTATGTTTTTGAGTATTGATGAGTATTGATAAATACCAAATGAGTATTTGCTCAGGTCTCCAGACTCAGGAACTGGAAAGGAAGGGTTATGGTAAAGCATTAAACTTTTTCCCTAAAACTGAATGAAATATCGTTTATATCTTATGCCACTGAATTATTTGTAACTAAATAAAATTATAGGAGGCATACAAAGGAAGCTCAATGCAAAGAAAAATAATGATATAACATGTTATAGCACAACCAACGAGAAATCATTGCGAACTGGCAAAGCTCAAAAGAAGAACTGAAAGGCAGAAACACATTACATGGCAATGGAATGATGTCATGATTCAGCTTTCATCTGCAGAGTTTAGCAATCTTCACCAGGATCTAATGTTCAGGTAATTCGGGAACAAAAAACTACAACTCGTGTCTCCAGACCCGTTTGGACTGAAAAAGGAAGGGCAGTGCTGGGAAATTAAACTTTTCCCATCGAACCTGAAATGATTTTTTTTTTTTGATTTAAAGCACTGAATTATTTGTAACTAAATTATTGGAGCATACAAAGGATTGCATGCAAAATAAAAAAATTATATAACATAGTTATAAGGAAAACAAAAATCATGCCGGTCTCCCAGATGCAAACCTGCATTCTTCTCAGGGTTTTTCACAATTTTTTGCCTTTTAGCAGGACTTCTTGGGGCTTAATAGTAGCTGTTTCCAAACGTCCCCAATTTTTAAAGCAGCGAACCTTTAGAAAGCACACAAACAACAACCACGGCAACGACGCGACGACAACAGGCAACGACGACACATGTTATAAAAAGATCCTTTTTTGCAACTGTTTCATGTCATTTTTACAATCTCTGAGACTCACAAGGTAGACATGCGATATGTTGGTGACGTGAAACGTGTTATCTTTTGATTATGGTCGTCAGTGAAGCGAACGGTCGTAATATGCTAGTATTATGAGAATACGGAGAAGATAAAATTGATAATTGGCAAAATGTCAAAAGGCAAAGGCAATAGTCATAGTAACTATAAATATCTTATCCAGCCTGATCTTACCCATCAGCACGAGACATCCTGTCTTTTTTTTTTTTCTTTCTTAAATCACTTCCGTGTTTCGTAATTATTATTTACCATTCGGTTTCCATTGTGTCTGTCCAGGCCATAATATTTTATACCAATTGGGCTTTGTCATCAAACCTTCAACAAGTGTTTATTATGAGAATATTGGAAAGAACACAAAATTAATGAAATGTACTGCTCGGATTTTCGTCCAAGTTTACTTCGAGTACAAAAGCCTGACACGGACGGCTTTTTGCATTTTGAGATGCTTTAATATTTTTTTTTTGCTTCCATTTGCCTGCCATTAACAATACATGTTGATCTTGCGTTCATTCATTCAATTACGGTTTGAGCTCCTTTTTTTGCCTAAATCGATTTTGTTGGCTGTAATGGACCTTTTCTGGCAGTCGTCGATGTGTTGAAATGACCATGCTTTGGTCACAACTGCCTGTATTGTGTCCAGAAAGCCATGAAACGTGAACGACGTGCCAAACTCAATGGCAAGGTGGAGAGCTTGGATCCTGAGCAAGCGCAGCTCGTGGTTGCAGAAAAACGAAAATGAGGGTCTTCCTGGAAAAAGGAGAACCCAAAAAGCAGCCTATGATATGGATGTGAATTTCTGAAGGAAAAATGCATCACACCGTGGAGCTGTCTGGAGATCTGTAACTTGACATGGTTCATTAAGAGGAGCATGGGGTGGCTTATGGACTATTGCGCTCCGGCAACATTGCACAGTTTTGACAATCACACAGAAGCTCTTGTGGTTGTGCAGATGTTTGTATAAAAGTGTGTTTATTATGGTAAGTGCTCCTCACCTGATCTCACCTGGTGGGTTTGGGAAAAATTTTAAAAATTACAGAATCCTGTATCTGGCACGTTTGTTACCAGTGAACGATGAGATCGATGTGGATGTGGAGGAGTCTGACACTGAGAACCAGTTGTTGGAGGAAGCAAGAGCCGGGGAAAGAACACCACGCGACGGTGAAGCACTAGACTCTGAGGACCTGCAGAGTTGGAAAGTAAGGCGCATTTTTGATACCAGCCAAGCAAGAACCACGCTGGAATCTAGGTCTTCTTGACCAGACTGGTAAACTATGAACCTGTGAAGCCAGGAGCACGATCCACAAAGAAGACTAAATTTGTCATAAACAGCAGAAGATGTCTCAAAATGGCAAATGGGGTGAAAAGAAAAATCAAATGTGAGGTGGCAAGTGAAGATGATGTTGAGATCATGGAGGAAGAGGTGAAGAAGAATGATGGAGAGGAGAGAATCTGAGGTGATGTGGACTCTGGTTGCAAAGGGATAGTGAAGCAGATCATGATGGCAGCAGAACCGTGTGGACATCGATGAGGATGAGGTAAGAGTCTTCATCGATGCGTTCCTGGGCCTAGTTCAGTGGATGGTTGAGCAGCGATGGGGTGAGATGAGGTTTGGCGGCACTTGGGAAGTTTGATGTTATTGACGTGTGCATGTTGGTTTCCTGTCGCGTACCTGGTACCCCTAAAATGGTGAATGGCATCACGATGACTCTCTACTGGAGAGCGTCAGAAGCATTCATCCTCGAGGAGCGCAGAAGGGTTGCAGGCACTGCCTAGAGCTTTGCTTGGGCACAACAAGCTTCAGAGCTGCTTGTACTCCTTCCTTCAAAGAGGCCAAAGGCAATGGGAAGGAGTACTAATGCAGGTAAAGTTGTCACTCGTGATTTGGATCGAAATCAGGCGAATGTCATTCGAGCCAAGAATGGCATAGAGTAGAGTTTGACATGATGGGGAAGCAAGAACAACACCATGTGTGCAGAGGTAAGGAATGTGGCAAGCGGGTTTTGTCAAAGAAAGATGTTTGAAGAGCAGTAATGGCAAAGGAGACAACGCAATAAAAGATGAAGATTCTGTAACAAGTTGAGGAGAAGAAAACCACTTGGAAAACTGGAGGCAGAAGGGATTGGTTTGAAGAATTGAAAGCCAAACCTTACAAAAAACTTCAGGTTCTATTGCAGATGGAAATTGGACTCGAGATGATTCGACTGCAGTTGGAGGATAACAAGATGGAGCCGCTTAATGGCAACAAGAAAGGCAAATGATGTTGGTGATGAACAACTTAACAAAAAGCTACAACAACAATTTTAGGGGTCTGAAATGAGATTTGGCATGCAGAGAATGTCAACACAGAACAACCCCTCCATTGATCCAGCAATAAGTTATTCTGCTGAAAATGGTGGTGACCAGGAAATGATTGCTTGGGAGGATGGTCAATGTGATGTAGATCCTAAAAGGATTGTGAACATGACAAGCAGCTAAAGGTCCTCATTCTGGGCTTGTCAGTAACGCAAGAAAGCAGAGGAACATGAAAGATGGAGTTCCACTTAAATCATGTAAGTAATGCCAGATGATTCTAGTAATGGTCGCGTATTGTTTTTGTCTGAAGAGAGAGCTGGAAGCAGGATGTCAGGATACATCGACGGGCAATGTGGCAACAAGTCTCTAACTACATCCAGTTTTTGAACGTCACACAAAGCTGCCCACTGCAACCTGTAGGGATATTTGAGGATGGATTATCAGTTGAAGACTCCACCCATGTGTTCCTGTCAATTCAATTTCAGGCACAATACCCAATTCTGCTTTGTCCATTCGCCATCCAGCCATAGTCACGTCAGCGGTCGAGGGTTTCCATCCCTCCTCAACCCACAATAATTATTCCTCTCCTGCTGCGTCATTCTCTTGGCACATCTGTCATTGACTTTACTGCGCGGCTAGGTTCCACTTCATCTTATCAGTCACTGGGACTTTGCCTGCCAACCCCCATGCCTCTTCTTCTGGCCTTGGCTGATTCTTCTTTGAAACTTGAAGGCTGAACTCCACAAGCGAACTCGCTTTCCCCTTTGTCAACATGCTGTGGCACGTAAACACTGCAAACCTGCTTTCAGTAATTCATAGTCAGTTAAACCTGCGAGAGGCACCAACTGTAGTCACTGAACATGAGACCACTCAAACTTTTGCAACGATGTCTTCGTTTCCGAGCCACCTGACTCACTTTCTTAACCGAGCTCCACTAACATCTGCATTACATCCGCTTTTTGTTACGGTCACGCCGTCGATTACCACCAAACAATATGTCAACGTGTCAGATGGGTTGGGTGCAATTGTCACTACAAAGCGTTCTATCTGTCAACTCATGGCATTTAAAACAACAACGACAACAACACAACAGCAGCAGCATCGAAACATAGCAGGGCAAGCCTGTTTTCACCCTAGAAAGTGAAATTGGTTAAATGTTTGCAGACCAAAGAAAGCACGAAATCTGGCACGTGCATTGCCATCTTATAGGAAGTTCTTGACACGAAAAGTGTCGCAAGAGTATTTTTGTGCTACCTGCCGAGGAAGCTTCGGCGTTGGCACCGGCAATGCTGGTGCTCTCGAAGTGCAAGGCCTTCAGCTACGCTTGCGAAGCCACTTGGGAGTCTGGCCCTTCCCATCTCCAAGTCCGACATTTGCTATTCTCGTGAGTAAGTGTGACTGTCCTCATACTGTTGCCTTGTAATTATTTTAGTAACTGAATTTCTGAAAATTCCTGTTCTATGTAAAACAATAATTTAGTGGTGTCAAATAATTGATACCGACCTGAATTTTTTTTTTTACTTGGTGTATCAAAATTGAGAAAAATAAGGCGCAAGATATATTTTGCATAATTGCTGAGGCATTTTTAAAGACATAAAGGAAATAAGCAGTGGGTTAAGATAAGTGTGGGCCCATTTGAAAAGATAGCACAGAGAGATTGGTTTGTGGTGAAAGTGAGATAGCAGGCTTACTAAATAGTTATTTTGCTTTCAGCATTCAACTGCAACAACAGTCAGAGAATTTACAAATAGCTGAGAAAATCTATCTTGGGGGTAAGGAATGGTTTTTAGAGGCCTTCCAGGTTGGCGTGGGTAAGCAGCTTGGAAAGCAAAGAGAAATAAGCCAACTCGTATGCAATCCAAGTGTGATGATTAATGATTTGAATTTTAATATAGTGCATGCGACATTTGATAAATATCTCGTGCCTTTTTGAAGTATAATCAAATATAAAGAACCCAGGTTGAGGCCGCTTGTTGGGTGCAAACCATACTGGTTAAGAACAGCGATAGGAAGCAGCCAGTTAGGTTGCACTCCCAATAACTACCGTGTTTTTTTGACGCATTAAGTCAATACCTTTTTACCCGGAAGTCCGGGCCTCGACGTATACTCAGAATCGACTTGATTGTTTTCAGTCGTGGAATTTGCAATAATTTAGAAAAATTTGCAAAAGTGTGATATTTTCTGAAAATAAATTGTATAAATGTTTATTTAACACACAACTAAAAGCAAGTTTCCACAATGGCCTGTAGATGCGTTCTGAAAGTGGAAACAAAACGACATTAAGCAGACTATATTTTACCATGGATGGTTAACTGGGGGTGATGCGTTCCCAGGGCACTTTTCTGTCACCCTGACATAACTTTAAGGTCACTGAACTACATGTTTAGTGACAAACATTTAACAATTGATAGAGAACACAAACAAAACACTCAATGAACAGTTATCCTGGGTACTCACGCAAAATGTAGGGCCTAGATTGCTTGGCGGACGGGAAGAGGTGTGGGTGTGGAATGGAGGTGTTTATAAGGAAGGGAGAGCGGGCTTGCTGGCCGTCGTGGTCACAGACGGGCTGCTCAAATCATTTTGTGGGCCTGGGAAATCAAAGGGAGGTAAGCCCGGATCCATACGGCACTCTCTCACCTTGATCGGTTTTTCAAATGAAAGGTTTGTGCGGCAAATCTGCCAATTGAGAAATCTTCGATTGAGCTATCGGACGGTCATGCGGTGAATCCGGATTGGAGAAGTCGTCACCGGAGGTGTCCACGATATGGTGGGATTCAGACTGCTGGAGGGAATTGACGAATACATTACGAAGACTAATCTTGTTGTTGAGAAAACCAAGAAGGCTTACCGTGGCTTGCAAAAGCAGGTGGACAAACATTGAGTCTTGTATTACAATAGTGTTTTTAGTTGTTCATTGTTATATAGGGAGTCGTGAACTGCGACAAATATAATGTGCTTCTGATTGTTCTGAGCTTGTTTTAAATACTGTGTAATCTACATGACAACAAACATGTTTGAAAAAACTATTTACGTTCCTAATTTGGGGCCAACGGGTATGATGTAGAGGTACGCACACATGCCCTCCAAGCTCTCTAGCCTGGGTTTGAATTTCGACCCGCTAGAAAGCTTCATTCTGGTATTTTAGAGGCAAGGGTGGATTCATCAATGCGTGTCACCATCTGGCTGCATTAGTTTGGTGGGCATCACATATCCACCGGTGTCCTTTACCAAAGATGGGCAAGCACCATGAACAAATACAATTCCTTCCCAGCCTACACGAGGGCGTTTGCATCAGCGGCCCAGCCACACCTCAGCCAGTGGATGCCTCCCCCGCAGCCTTGTGGCTGGCATATGACAAATAAGAATTCCTGCATTATCCGAAAGGTCATCCTACCAAAGTAATTCACCAAATATGCGCAAAACAGCTCATTAATACTCATGACCCCTGGATGACCGTAGGGCAATGCGTTGTTGTCAGGAGGAATTAATTCTTATTTTTACTGACAGTTTTGCCGAACATATCGTTGTTGATCGGCTTTGTCCTCTACTCCAAATCGACATTCTATGAATGAAGGAAAGGAAAATTGGAAAAATTTAGCCAATTTGACATACTCCACATCAACTTATAGGCCAAAAATAACGGTAATTCATGAAAATAGATTATTGATTGGTGGATGTGGGAAATCCAGTGGACTGTGGTATATCTTAGACCTTCAAAGGTATTTGATAAGGTTACCCCAGAGAAGACAGTTAGCCTATGACAATGGGCTGCTAGGGTAGCTAATGGATTGGAAACTGGCTTCTGAAAGAAACAAAGATGGCTGTGATTGTGGGGGGTGGGGGGGGGTCTGGCTGGGAGTTTGCAAGTAGTGGGGTCCCTCACAATCGGTAGGAGGACCATCATTTAATTTATTGTTTTACGTTAATGATTTTGATAGTGGGATTAAGAGTCGGCTTCTCCATTTTGCAGATGACAACAGAGGCTTTGCAATTCCATGTAAGGTAGGTAGCAGAGAGGAGTTGGGTGGGGAGGTGATGAAATCAAGAAAGTCCTTGATATGTTTATTGGTGGTCATAAGATTGGCAGATGCAGTTAACATTTGGAAATGAAGTGCTTGGGATGGATATGAAATAATTTGCGAATGTTGGATTACATAATGCCAAAAGGGGCAGTGCTTGGAGCTTGTCACACAGCAGAATGATTCTGTGGGTGGTAATTAGATACAGCGGGGAACAAACAACACAGTACCAGGCAGGTTATAGTAATGCTCATTTTGATTTAAGTTGTCAGGGGATTCAATCAACATAAATCAGAAATAGGTAGTGTAAAACATACAGGATTTTAGGTGAGGCCTACCTTGCAATCTTTTGGTCACCACAATCTGAAGGAAGGACATAGTTTTCCAATGGGAGAGCCATTCAGTTTAGGGGGACTAGATGAATTCCAGCAGGGCTGCTAGAGTAAAGCATACGAGAAGCGACTGACAGAGACAGAACTTTACGCATAATGATTGCGTATTACACAAACTAAAACACACTCGCCAATCTTTTTTTTAATCATTAGTGCCCCCAGATGTGGCTGACCTATGCTGTTGCATGCCCACAGTGTGAGTAAATATAATCCTGGACTAATTTTCCATTGTATATTTTACCTTGTGAGGTCAAAGTTGAACTCATCCAATCATTCTCAAATAATGAAGCTGCGTGCCACATTTGGCGATTGTAGATACTCTCGTTAGTTTAATTACAATTAGTCACACAAGACCCCACTTCTTTTCCCATCACACGATGAGATTAAGTTGATAACTGATTAATTAATGTGGTTGGTTGATGGAGCCATAGGCTAGGCTAAATTGTCTCTTGTGCCCAAGTTCCTCTATAATACTTGATATCACAAGGTCCTTATAACGAGCAAAACGAGTACGGCCTATATTTTAATGTTGCCTGAGATATGATGCAATTTGCTCAAGTGCAATGCTTTATATTTTATCTCAAAAATTTTTCATTTCCTTTTCCGTTAATGTTTGAAACAAAACCATTGTTTGCACGACATGCACCTTTATTTATTTTTATGCTTCACAATCATGACTTGGTTTTGTTGTCACGTGAAACACTGGATAGCAGTAAATAAACAAAAAAAAACTACATCTCTGTGATCACAAAATGATCGCAGGTAAACTTTCCCAGCGCCCACGGGTCGCAATGATGACCATATTTTTTTTCGGACCACCATATGACCTTGCCCTTCACTTTGTGGATAGAATGTAAATTACGAAATGTGCCACCATCTACAATCTACCCATCTACAGTGCCAAAAATGTGGTTTTTGTTAATTAGGTACAATCAAAAAAAGTATGTCAAGGGCGCTATCAAATATCATGGGTGCACAACTTCAAATTGGTGGGACTAATTGTAGAAACAAACCCTACAGCTGGTTATAAAGCCTCCCCTATCCTTAAGGGCAGTCCTAGTATTCCTCAGGTATCACACAAGAATATCGCAGATTATATTCTTCACACAAGACCTTTAAAAACTTCCGAGTTACCATTGACAAAAATTTTTGCCTAATTTGGCAACAATGGAGAAGTAACATTTCAAATGCAGTACATTTTGAAAAAATAACGTTACTGCTACAATAATCTATTGTTGTATTGAATTGCTTTGGGAGATTTGGACATAGAGCGAACCACTAAATTATTATTTATCTATGAACAGTGCAGGAGCATCACTCCATACACTCATTTTTCTTCCTCTTCATCAGGCATTTTGCATCATTGTTTAAAATTACAGCATTGATGTTTGCATCTCTTTGGATGGGGCACAAATAAAAGAAAGTTGCCAAATTTTGCATTTTTCTGTGTTCGGCAGCTATTCTCTGTTTCCGAACAGTATTTAACTTATAAACGAGCTATTTATTTTATTTCTCTCCCCCTCCACTCCACCCTCTCCCTTTCCTTTCTGAAGTAGCTTAACGAGTATTTGAAGAAGTACATTGGTGTGTGGCTTTCAGGTATCGCTTGCAAACAGTCCGGTCACTTTCTGCTGCTTCTTTAATGCTCCGACTGTTGTGGGACTGCCTGCGTTTGGGAGGATATGCTTTGTCAAGTCACCAGCTGGTGCAGCGACCAACTCGCACAGGTTTGGTTGAGATAAAATTTTTGAATTGTTGGTTGAGGTATCCAGTGCGTGAGTAAAACCATTCCGAAAGGAGATTGGGATAAGTAGTCAGGGATTCACACAATTTTTAAAATTAGGTTTTCCAATGATTACCAGCAGAATGGTTTGGAACTCAAGAAAAATAATTTTGTCAGCTTCGAGAGCATGCTCTGTCTGCCTTTCCCAATTGCCACTTTACGCGATTTTTTAATTGCGCTCTCTCAGCTTTGTATGTTCTTTTACTACTCTGTAAGTGGTCTCCTCAGAACGTTCACCTCCAGAAAGACCTCGCAAACCGGCTCTTTTTTTTTTTGCTTCTGGATGCTCCTGAGCCTCTCTTCATGAGCGCGTTCTGCTATATCGTATTTGTTTTTAAATCTAAAGTTATAACTTACATGCAGCTATAAATTCTATTGTTTAAATTTAAAACTTTCATTTTGTACACTTAAATTTTAAAAGATCATAATTTACAGAAGAAATCTTATCTCCACCAGATGAGAAAACCTTCATCAAAAGCCTCTGCTGTGAGAGTATGCTTTTTGAGCTTTCCTGAGCATATTTGAAGTGCACATTTACGTTTTTAGAGTTTTTTTTTTTCCTCACTGAGTAACCTGAGTACCAGATATTGTGAACCACTGAGATAGTAATTTTATCACACATGAAAGTCAGTCTGTGGAGGAATTTAGTAGTGCTGCTGTTGAACTTTAATGGAAAAAGCTTTGCGATTTAGGAATTTTATTAATATGGAAAATACAATTTCGAATCATTGAGTGGTGGCTTTAATCGACAGGATTTAGATATATCCATTCCCACGACATTGTTCTTCATTGGGGCTTTCTCTGCAACTCACGCTGTGCTTTTGCATCTTTATACTTGCACTTTAATACAATTTTTAGGTATAGGTTAGACACAACCGTCGGGTTGTACTAACGTCTGACTTAAGGCTTCCATTTGCTCTAGACGCGAGGATACGGCGGCTATACCCTTGAATTTGACAGAACGTGCGGCGGCGCGAGAGTTTCTGCGGTGGCCTCAGGTGGCCTACGCCATATGGCTATATTTACAGGTCGTAAGGTTGCCGTGGAATTATAACTGGAGTTTATATTTTTCATTTCTAGTTCGCCTAGAATTCGACAAGCCCGAAAAAAAAACTGTAATAAAAAAAAATTTTTACGCCATTTCGTTTACGTGTCCGTTCTGGCCGCACGTTTCGCACTAGGTTCCCCTGCGGTCGCTTGCGACATAAATCAAAGACCGTACGGCAACCCCAGAGTTTTCGTCTCGCACAATTTCAAGACCAAGGCCTAATCAGCATTTTGCTCTACGGGAGGATTACGGCGGCCGTACGCCTCTGAATTGACAGAAACGTGCGCAGCCGCAGAGTTTCTGAGGTGGCCTCAGGGTGGCCCTACGCCGTAATGCTATATTACAGGCCGTAGGGGTCAGCCGTGGAATTATATGACGCGGAGTTATAACTTTTTTCATTTCTACGGTGCCGTAGCATTCGACAAACGAAAAAAAAAAAAATGTTGTAAAAAAAAATTACATTTTTCCATTGTTACACCGTCCGTCTGTGGCCGCACGTTTGCGCTTAGGGGCCCCCTGCCGTCCCCTGTGGTCGCCTGGCGGCACCTTGCGTCTGCCTTGAAATTCCTATGGCCCGCAGGAACCCCTAGAGGGTCACCGTGCGACAATCAAATCAAGACGTACGCACCACACGTTTCCCGGTTCCTTTTTCCACAATTATAATACGCCGTGCGGCTCACTCGAAAATAAAAACATATTGTGACTGCTACATTGTGTGACCTGGAAATATCTTGCGCCGCCCTTATTGCTAGTGGGCCGTAGTATTTTGGAGCCCCACGGGCCCGCTCTGGCAAATGTGACTCGACTTCGCCTAATACGCCGTGCGGTATACCCGAAAATAACATGTGACTGCTACATTGTGTTACGTGGAAATACTGCGGCCTGCCGTATAATTGCCTCGTGCCGGTAGATTTGGAGACCCACGGCCGCCGTGACAAATGGCCTAGGCCTTAGAGCGTTAAAGTGGTGCCCCAGGAACCATCTGTACACTCTCCGTGTCCAAGATTGCTGATCTTACTTTCTGTCTTCACTCAAACTATAGCTAACGGGCTAGCTTTAAATATTCTTTTCTGCACAAACATACACACTTTTCTTATCACTCATTTTCACTCCTCACTTTACATTCTCACGTTCTTTTTTTTTCCTTTAATTTAAGGCCTGCCTCATGTGGACTATTTAGTCCCTGTGACTGGAGCTTCACAATTAAAAAAAACAAAAAACAATACTGTTCTCTCAGCTTTTCTGTTGCTCACATTACTTTTGTATGCTTAGGCTCTCTGTTGTCTTGTCTTGTCAGTATTCCTGATTATTATATTTGTCTTGTCTTTCATGTTCTTGTTCAATTCTCCTTGTCAAAAGAAGATGGGAAATGTCAAAAGACATCATGATGGTAATCCTCCATAAAGGATTGTGGTCGTATTGTTGTGTCATTTCTTCGTTTTCATTTCTTATACTCCTTCGACCTTGTTTGGTTGTTTTTTTTAGAATTCCACTCCCAACATGTTTCCTCATTTTAAACAAACATCTTTCTGGACTTTTTGTTGGTCTTTTCTTTTGGGGGGGGAGGGGAAGAGGAGTACGGGAAAATGATGGATGGTTGTGTAGTAGTAGCATGAACGTAATTATAGTTCAAGTTGTCTTATGGAATCATGTGTTGAAGTATTTTGGTTTGTGCATGTATTATATTCAATGAAAATGTGCATGAAATAATATGAAGAAAATGCGATTGAATGTGGGTGGCATCTAATGTCTGTTCTTCAACGCATAACATTGTATCTGAATATGCAGGGGTGAATTTTATATATAATATATAATATAATATATATATCAATATATATGTATATAAATATATGTATATTTTATAATACAAGCTTGCACGCTTGTGAATTCTTGGCTTTTTTCATTGGCTCACCTTGGCATTTATGAAAATGAGTAGTGGTCACACTGGTGGGTGGTGAGCGGATTTTGCGGGCGTGTGATCTGAACTCAAACTCAAACTCGCACCCGGGTGTGTGGCTCTGTAGAGGAGGTTATGCGGCTGTCTCGCGAACCATGCGCTTCTGCACACGGGGAGCAGACGTGCTGCAGTGCCGAATTCACGGGAGTGGACGTGCTGTGGCATCGAAGCTACATGGGATGTGGCACCGTGCAGTGAAGGGTGTGGGGAAATCTGTGTATTTGGCGATTGAAAGGATGAGTATGTCGCCGGTGTGTGTGCACGGTTAACATGGACCATGAGGAGGTTGGAGGAATGCGTATGTGAGGGGGTGGGGCACTCAGGCAGGCAGGTCATTGCCAGGTAGATAGCATGGATTTTTACAGCGCGTGCGCTGTATACAATTGCATCGAGTTTGAAATGTCCCCGGTGTCTACCACGTCTCCGGTGTCCC
>CM068959.1:43637842-43650578 GCA_035128595.1 Eptatretus atami | reverse complement strand
ATTTTAACATTAGTGTACTCATTTGCTTCACCACACGCGCTGTATTGAAGGATTTCACTTGTTATTATTAAATGCTCCCACCCGGTTTTACATGGAACACAGTGGTTAAAAAGAAAACGCTGCTGTTTGGGTGCGTTTTATCATCTCGGTAACACATGTACCGCGTACCCTCCCCTTATGCTGCCCCCCCTCTCTCATGCTTCCTTCCCTTCCCTTTACATTGCTCCCTTCCCCTCACGCTGCCTTCCATTCCCCTCATGCTGTCTTCCCTTCCCTCACGCCGCCTTCCTTCCCCTCACTCGCGCCGCCTTCCTTCCCCTCAGCTCTCTTCCCTTCCCTCACGCCGCCTTCCCTTCCACTCCTGCTGCCTTCCTTCCACTCCGCTACTCCCTCTCTCCTCACGCTGCCTCCCCCCACCCTCACCTGCCTTCCCCTCCTTCACGCTGCCTCCCCCCCATCATGCTGCCTTCCCTTCATTTCCCTCATTCTATCCTCCTCCCAAACCCCTCCACCAACATACAACTCTGGAGGTCGAGAGAGGAAGGGATGTCAAAGAATGTGCAAATTGGACAAACTAGTGCGTGCCCGTACGTGCGTGGTCGTACGTGGGGGGAAAAAAAAACCTTCAAACCGCGTGCCAGAAACAACAACCACACAGGCCGTTCCTTCGCTCTCGCTGCCCGTACGTGCGTGGCCGTATGTGCAAAAAAAAAACCAAAAAAACTTTCAAACAACCACACAGGCCGTTCCTTCGCTCTCGTAAACGACGACTGGATTGGGGCATTGTGTTTATCTATAAATGCGCATAAGAAATCGAGAAATTATTAGAATACAGTAAGTCATCACTATCTGGAAGTCCGTACGTTGTAACCGTAATGGGGAACGCGGCTGAGGATCTCTTCCCCAACGGCCACGCCTACGCAGCAACGTGTCCTGTCATTGGTAACTAAATGGCGCCTTTCCCCATCGGCCACGCCTACGCAGCAACGTGTCCTGTGATTGGTTGGTAAATAAATGGCCATAACTTGGGAACCACTTGTCCGATTAATATCAAACCTTGAAAAGGCACATACTCAGGTCCCCAGCAATATACCTGGCAAGTTTCAATTAGATCGGACCAGTGGTTGTCGAGAAACAGCGGTCACACACACACACACACACACACACACACACACACACACACACACACACACACACCACACCTGGAATCATAGATAGATGAAAGCTTTTTTAGCAGCCCGAACTGCTGCTTGACAAATTCCGCAATTTGTTTCAGGTTAAGAGATTCTCGAGCTCATCGTATGTTTTGCAATTAAATAAAGGCACAAACACTGGCGCGGCTTTTTCGACGATTGAAGGAAAACGCCCTGCCCTTCCCCTTACTTCCTCCAAATACCCCCACGGCCATCTCTGGCCGGTGTCCGTGCATTGTTTCGTATGACCCATTTGAAAGTGCGGTTTTAACGTACCCAATTTTGTTTAATCCTGTACTATTGCTGGCAGAAGGGGACCATGGACCATTCCCCACCCCCTCCCCACTGCTTTCCCTCAAGTCACCTGATCAAACGCATGTGCAGAACATCCCTTAAGTCCCCTCCCCCCACCACTCCCCTATCTCCCCATCCTCCTCACTACCTCTCCCCTCCTGGAGTGTATAGCAACGTGTGGTGAGGCCTTGCTTTCCCACCCACCCCACCCCCCCCACCTTCCTCGCCTTCCCCACACTTTCAAACCCCCTTTCCTCACCCCAACCCCCCCCCCCCTCCCCAGCTTAATATTCCCGTCAGCGAAGTGACAGATTGTATTTGCTAGTGGTGAATGAGTATGTTTTGAGTATTTGATGAGTATTGATAAATACCAAATGAGTATTTGCTCAGGTCTCCCAGACTCAGGACTGGAAAGGAAGGGTAATGGTAAGCATTAAACTTTTCCCTAAAACCTGAATGAAATATGTTTTATATTTATGCCACTGAATTATTTGTAACTAAATAATTATAGGAGCATACAAGGAAGCTCATGCAAAGAAAAATAATGATATAACATAGTTATAGCACAACCAACGAGAAATCATTGCGAACTGGCAAAGCTCAAAAGAAGAACTGAAAGGCAGAAACACATTACATGGCAATGGAATGATGTCATGATTCAGCTTCATCCCTCAGAGTTTAGCAATCTTCACCAGGATCTAATCTCAGGTAATTCGGGAACAAAACTACAACTCGTGTCTCCCAGACCCGTTGGACTGAAAAGGAAGGGCAGTGCTGGGAATTAAACTTTTCCCTCGAACCTGAATGATTTTTTTTTTTGATTTAAAGCACTGAATTATTTGTAACTAAATTATTGGAGCATACAAGGATGTGCATGCAAATAAAAAAATTATATAACATAGTTATAGGAAAACAAAAATCATGCCGGGTCTCCCAGACGCAACCCTGCATCTCAGGGTTTTCACAATTTTGCCTTTTTAGCAGGACTTCTTGGGGCTTAATGTAGCTGTTCCAACGGTCCAATTTTAAAGCAGGAACCCTTTAGAAGCACACAAACAACAACCACGGCAACGACGACGACAACAGCAACGACGACAACATGTTATAAAAGATCCTTTTTTGCATGTTTCATGTCATTTTACAATCTCTGAGACTCACAGGTAGACATGCGATATGTTTGTGAAGTGAAACGTGTTATCTTTTGATTATGGTCGTCAGTGAAGCGACGGGTCGTATATGCTAGTATTATGAGAATACGGAGAAGACTAATTGATAATTGGCTCAAAATGTCAAAGGGCAAAGGGCAAAGTCATAGTAACTATAAATAGTCTTATCAGCCTGATCTACCACATCAAGCACGAGACATCCTGTCTTTTTTTTTTTCTTTCTTAAATCACTTCCGTGTTTCGTAATTATTATTTACCATTGAGTTTCATTGTGTCTGTCCAGGCCATAATATTTTTACCAATTGGGCTTTGTCATCAAACCTTCAACAAGTGTTTATTATGAGAATATGGAGAACACAAATTAATGAAATGTACTGCTCGGTTTTCGTCCAGTTTACTTCGAGTACAAAGCTGACACGGACGGGCTTTGCATTTTGAGATGCTTTCTAGTTTGTTTTTTTGCTTCATTGCCTGCCATTACCAATACATGTTGATCTTGCTTCATTCATTCAATTACGGTTTGAGCTCCTTTTTTGCCTAAATCGATTTTGTTGCTGTAATGGACCTTTTTCTGCAGTCGTCGATGTGTCTGAATGACCATCTTTGGCACAACTGCCCTGTATTGTGTCCAGAAGCCATGAAACGTGAACGACGTGCCAACTCAGATGGCAAGGTGGAGAGCTTGGATCCTGAGCAAGAGCAAGCTCGTGATGCAGAAACGAAAATGAGGGTCTTCCTGGAAAAAGGAGAACCAAAAAAGCAGCTAATGAATATGGATGTGAAATCTGAAGGAAATGCATCACACGGTGAGCTGTCTGGAGATCTGTAACTTGACAATGGTTCATTAGAGGAGCATGGGGTGGCTTATGGACATTGCGCTCCAGGCAACATTGCACAGTTTTGACCAATCACACAGAAGCTCTTGTGGTTGTGCAGATGTATTTGTATAAAAGTGTGTTTATTATGTGAAGTGCATCTCACCTGATCTCACCTGGTGTGGATTATTACAGAATCTGTATCTGGCACGTTGTTACCAGTGAACGATGAGATCGATGTGGATGTGGAGGAGTCTGACACTGAACCAGTTGTTGAGAGGAAGCAAGAGCCTGGGGAGAGAACACCACGCGACGGTGAAGCACTAGACTCTAGGACCTGTGAGTTGGAAAGTAAGGCCATTTTGATACCAGTCAAGCAAGAACCACCTGAGAATCTAGGTCTTCTTGACCAGACTGGTAAACTAGAACCTGTGAAGCAGGAGACGATCCACAAAGAAGACGTAAATTTGTCACAGCACGAAGAGTCTCAAAATGGCAATGGGGTGAAAAGAAAAATCAAATGTGAGGTGGCAAGTGAAGATGATGTTGAGATCATGGAGGAAGAGGTGAAGAAGAATGATGGAGAGGAGGAAGAATCTGAGGTGAATGTGGACTCTGTTGCAAGGGATAGTGAAGCAGATCATGATGGCAGCAGACGTGTGGACATCGATGAGGATGAGGAAGAGTCTTCATCGATGCGTTCTGGGCCTAGTTCAGTGGATGGTGAGCAGCGATGGGGTGAGGATGAGGCTTTGGCGGCACTTGGGAAGTTTGATGTTATTGACGTGTGCATGGGGTTTCTGTCGCGTACCTGGTACCCTAAAATGGTGAAGGCATCACGACTGGACTCTCTACTGGAGAGGCGTCAGAAGCAATTCATCCTCGAGGAGCGCCAGAGGTTGCAGGCACTGCCTAGAGCTTGCTTGGGCACAACAAGCTTCAGAGCTGCTTGTACTCCTTCCTTCAAAGAGGCCAAAAGGCAATGGGACAGGAGTACTAATGCAGGTAAAGTTGTCACTCGTGATTTGGCATCGGAAATCAGGCGATGTCATTCGACCAAGAATGGCAGTAGAGTAGAGTTTGACATGATGGGAAGCAAGAACAACACCATGTGTGCAGAGGTAGGAATTGTGCAAGCGGGTTTGTCAAAAGAAAGATGTTTGAAGAGCAGTAATGCAAAGGAGACAACCATAAAAGATGAAGATTCTGTAACAGTTGAGGAGAAGAAAACCACTTGGAAAACTGAGGCAGAAGGGATTGGTTTGAGAATTGAAGCCAAACCTTACAAAACTTCAGGTTCTATTGCAGATGGAAAATGGACTCGAGATGATTCGATGCAGTTGGAGGATAACAAGATGGAGCCGCTTAATGGCACAAGAAAGGCAAATGATGTTGGTGATGAACAACTTAACAAAAAAGCTACAGCAACAATTTTAGGGTCTGAAAATGAGATTTGGCATGCAGAGAATGTCAACAACAGAACAACCTCCATTGATCCAGCAATAGTTAATTCTGCTGAAAATGGTGGTGACCAGGAAAATGATTGCTTGGGAGGGATGGTCAATGGTGATGTAGAATCTAAAAGGATTGTGAACATGACAGCAGCTAAAGGTCCTCATCTGGGCTTGTCAGTAACGCAAGAAAGCAGAAAGGAACATGAAGATGGAGTTCCACTAAATCATGTAAGTAAGCCAGATGATTCTAGTAATGGTCGCTGTATGTTTTTGTCTGAAGAGAGAGCTGGACAGGATGTCAGGATACATCGAGGGCATGTGCAACAAGTCTCTAACACATCCAGTTTGACTCACCCAAAGCTGCCCACTGCACCTGTAGGGATATTTGAGGATGGATTATCAGTTGAAGACTCCACCCATGGTGTTCCTGTCAATTCAATTTCAGGCACAATACCCAATTCTGCTTTGTCCATTCGCCATCCAGCCATAGTCACGTCAGCGTCGAGGGTTTCATCCTCCTCAACCAATAATTATTCCTCTCCTGCTGCGTCATCTCTTGGCACATCTGTCATTGACTTTACTGCGGCTAGTTCCACTTCATCCTTATCAGTCACTGGGACTTTGCCTGCCAACCCCCATGCCTCTTCTTCTGCCTTGGCTGATTCTTCTTTGAAACTTGAGGCTGACTCCACAGCGAACTCGCTTTCCCCTTTGTCAACAACTGCTGTGGCACGTAACACTGCAAACCTGGCTTCAGTAATCATGTCAGTTAAACCTGCGAGAGCACCAACTGTAGTCACTGAACATGAGACCACTTCAACTTTTGCAACGATGTCTTCGGTTTCCGAAGCAACACCTGTGCTCACTTCTTCACAGAGCTCCACAACATCCTGCATTACATCCGCTTTTGTTACGGTCACCACGTCGATTACCACCAACAATATGTCAACGTGTCAGATGGGTGGTGCAATTGTCACTACAGCTTCTATCTTGTCAACCATGGCATTTAAAACAACAACGACAACAACAACAACAGCAGCAGCATCAGAAACATTAGCAGGGCAAGCCTGTTTCACCTCTAAGAAAGTGAAATTGTTAAAGTTTGCCAGACCAAAGAAAGCACGATCTGGCACGGCATTGCCATCTTATAGGAAGTTCTTGACACGAAGTGGTCGCAAGAGTATTTTTGTGCTACCTGCCGAGGAGCTTCGGCGGTTGGCACGGCATGCTGGTGCTCGCGAAGTGCAAGGCTTCAGCTACCTTGCGAAGCCAGCTTGGGACGTCTGGCCCTTCCCATCTCCACGTCCGACATTTGCTATCTCGTGGAGGTAAGTGTGACTGTCCTCATACCTGTTGCCTGTAATTATTTTAGTAACTGAATTTGAAAATCCTGTTCTATGTAAAACAATAATTAGTGTGTCAAATAATTGATCACCAGACCTGAATTTTTTTTTTATTGGTGTATCAAATATGAGAAAAATAATGGCCAAGAATATTTTGCATAATTGCTGAGGCATTTTTTAAAGACATAAGGAAATAAGAGTGGGTTAAGATAAGTGTGGGCCCATTGAAAGATAGCACAGAGAGATTGGTTTGTGGTGAAAGTGAGATAGCAGGCTTACTAAATAGTTATTTTGCTTCAGCATTCACGCAACAACAGTCAGAGAATTACAAATAGCTGAGAAAATCTATCTTGGGGGTAAGGAATGGTTTTTAGAGGACTTCCAGGTTGGCGTGGGAAGCAGCTTGGAAAGCAAAGAGAAGATAAAGCCAACTCGTATGCATCCAAGTGTGATGATAATGATTTGAATTTAATATAGTGCATGCGACATTTGATAAAATATCTCCGTGCTTTTTGAAGTATAATCAAATATAAAGAAACCCAGGTGAGGCAGCTTGTTGGGTGCAAACACATACTGGTTAAGACAGCGATAGGAGCAGCCAGTTAGGTGCACTCCAATAACTACCGTGTTTTTGACGCATAAGTCAATACCTTTTTACCCGGAAGTCCGGGCCTCGACGTATACTCAGAATCGACTTGATTGTTTCAGTCGTGGAATTGCATAAATTAGAAAAATTGCAAAGTGTGATATTTTCTGAAATAAATTGTATAAATGTTTATTTAAAACACACTAAAGCAAGTTTCCACAATGCTGTAGATGCGTTCTGAGAAAGTGGACAAAACGACATTAAGCAGACTATATTTTACCATGGATGTTATAATGGGGGGATGCGTTCCCAGGGCACTTTTTCTGTCACCCTGACATAACTTTAAGGTCACTGAACTACATGTTAGTGACAAACATTAAACAAATTGATAGAGAACACAAACAAAACACTCAAATGAACAGTTACCTGGGTACTCACCAAAATGTAGGGCCTAGATTGCTTGGCGGGACGGGAGAGGTGTGGGTGTGGAATGGAGGTGTTATAGGAAGGGAGAGACGGGCTGCTGGCCGTCGTGTCACAGACGGGCTGCTCAAATATTTTGTGGGCTGGGAAATCAAAGGCGAGGTAAGCCCGGATCCATACGGCACTCTCTCACCTTGATCAGGTTTTCAAATGAGTTGTGCGGCAAATCTGCAATTGAGAAATCTTCGATTGAGCTATCGGACCGGTCATGCGGTGAATCCGGATTGGAGAAGTCGTCACCGAGGTGCCACGATATGGTGGGATCAGACTGCTGGAGGAAATACGAATACATGTACGAAGACTAATCTTGTGTTGAGAAAACCAAGAAGGCTTACCGTGGCTGCAAAGCCAGGTGGACAAACATTGAGTGCTTGTATTACAATAAGTGTTAGTTGTTCATTGTTAATAGGGAGTCGTGAACTGCGACAAAATATAATGTGCTCTGATGATTCTGTAGCTTGTTTTAAATACTGTGTATCTACATGACAACAAACATGTTGAAAAACTATTTACGTTCCTAATTTGGGGCCAAGGGTATGATGTAGAGGTACGCACACATGCCTCCAAGCTCTCTAGCCTGGGTTTGAATTCCGACCCAGCTAGAAGCTTTCATTCTGGTATTTTAGAGGCAGGGTGATTCATCAATGCGTGTCCCATCTGCTGGCATTAGTTGGTGGGCATCAAATATCCCACCGGTGTCCTTTACCAAGATGGGCAAGCACCATGAACAAATTACAAATTCCTTCCCAAGCCTACAGAGGGCGTTGCATCAGCGGCCCAGCCACACCCTCAGCCAGTGATGCCTCCCCCGCAGCCTTGTGCTGCATATGAACAAATAAGAATTCCTCATTTATCCGAAAGGTCATCCTACAAAGTAATTCAAAAAATATGCGCAAAACAGCTCATTAATACTCATGACCCTGGAATACCGTAGGGCAATGCGTTGTGTCAGGGAGGAATTAATGCCTCTTATTTTACTGACAGTTTTGCGAACTATCGTTGTTGATCGAGCTTTGTCCTCTACTCCAAATCGACATCTATGAATGAAGGAAAGGAAAATTGGAAAATTAGCCAATTTGACATACTCCACATCAACTTATAGGCCAAAAAATACGGTAATTAAATGAAAATAGGATTATTGATTGGGTGGATGTGGGAAATCCAGTGGATGTGGTATATCTAGACCTTCAAAAGGTATTTGATAAGGTACCACAGAGAAGACAGTTAGCCTATGAAATGGCTGCTAGGGTAGCTAACTGGATTGGAAACTGGCTTCCTGAAAGGAAACAAAGATGGCTGTGATTGTGGGGGGTGGGGGGGGGTCTGGCTGGGAGTTTGCAAGTAGTGGGGTCCCTCACAAATCGGTAGGAGGACCATCATTTAATTATTGTTTACGTTAATGATTTTGATAGTGGGATTAAGAGTCGGCTTTCCAATTTTGCAGATGACACAAGGCTTTGCAAATTCCTGTAAGGTAGGTAGCAGAGAGGAGTTGGGTGGGGAGGTGATGAAATTCAAGAAAGTCTTGATATGTTTATAGGTTGGTCATAAGATTGGCAGATGCAGTTTAACATTTGGAAATGAAGGTGCTTGGGATGGATATGAATAATGACGATGTGGATTACATAATGCAAAAGGGCAGTCTTGGAGCTTGTCACACAGCAGAATGATCTGTGGGTGGTAATAGATACAGCGGGGAAGCAAACAACACAGTACCAGGCAGTTATAGGTAATGCTCATTTTGATTTAAGTTGTCAGGGGATCAATCATAAATCAAAATAGGTAGTGTCAACACTACAGGATTTTAGGGAGGCCTCACCTTGCACATCTTTTGGTCACCACATCTGAGGAAGGACATAGTTTCCAATGAGAGCATTCAGTTTAGGGGGACTAGATGAATTCCAGGGCCTGCTAGAGTAAGCAACGAGAAGCGACTGACAGAGACAGAACTTTACGCATAATGATTGCTATACACAAACTAGAACACACTCGCCAATCTTTTTTCTTAATCATTAGTGCCCCCAGATGTGGCTAACCTATGCTGTTGCATGGCCACAGTGTGAGTAAATATAATCCTGGACTAATTTCCATTGTATATTTTACCTTGTGAGGTCAAAGTTGAACTCATCCAATACATTCTCAATATGAAGCTGCGTGCCACATTTGGCGATTGTAGATACTCTCGTTAAGTTATTACAAGTTAAGTCACACAAGACCCACTTCTTTTCCCATCACCACATGAGATTAAGTTGATAAACTGATTGAATTAATGTGGTGTTGATGGAGCATAGGCATGAGGCTAAATTGTCTCTTGTGCCCAAGTTCCTCATATAATACTTGATATCACAAGGTCCTTATAACAGAGCACAAACGAGTACGGCCTATATTTTAATGTGCCTGAGATTATGATGCAATTTGCTCAAAGTGCAATGCTTTATATTTTATTCCTCAAAATTTTTCATTTCTTTCCGTTAATGTTTGAAACAAACCCATTGTTGCACAGACCATGCACCTTTATTTATTTTTATCTTCACAATCATGACTTGGTTTGTGTCAACGTGAAACACTGATAGCAGTAAATAAACAAAAAAAAAACTACATCTCTGTGATCACAAAATGATCGGCAAGGGTAAACTTCCCCCAGCGCCCACGGTCCAATGATGACCATATCTTTTTTCGGACCACCATATGACCTTGACCTTCAACATTTGTGGATAGAATGTAAATTACGAAAATGTGCCCCCATCTACAGTCTACCCATCTACAGTGCCCCCCAAAAATGTGGTTTTTGTTAATTAGGTCACAATCCAAAAAAAGTATGTCAAGGGCGCTAATCAAATATCAGGTGCACAACTTCAAATTGGGGGCACTAATTGTAGAAACAAACCCTACAGCTGGTATAAGCCTCCCCCTATCCTATAAGGGCAGTCCTAGTAATTCTCAGGTATCACACAAGATATCGGCAGATTATATTCTTCACACAAGACCTCTTAAAAACTTCCGAAGTTACCATTGACAAAAATTTTTTTGCCTTAATTTGGCAACAATGGAGAAGTAATTTCAAATGCAGTACATTTTGAAAAAATAACGTACTCTACATAAATATATTGTTGTATTGAATGCTTTGGGGAGATTTGGACATAGAGCGAAACACTAAAATTATTATTTATCTATGACAGTGCAGGAGCATACTCCATAGCACCTCATTTTCTTCCTCTTCATCAGAGGCATTTTGCATCCATTGTTTAAAATTACAGCATTGATGTTTGCATCTCTTTGGATGGGGCACAAATAACAAGAAAGTTGCCAAATTTTTCATTTTCTGTGTCGGCAGCATATTTCTCTGTTTCGAACAGTATTTACTTATAAACGAGCTATTTATTTTATTTCTCTCCCCCCTCCACCCCCACCCCTCTCCCCTTTCCTTTCCTGAAGTAGCTTAACGAGTATTTGAGAAGTACATGGTGTGTGGCTTTCAGGTATCGCTTGCAAACAGTCCGGTCACTTTCTGCTGCTTCTTTAATGCTCCGACTGTTGTGGGCCTGCCTGCGTTGGGAGGATATGCTTGTCAAGCCACCAGCTGGTGCAGCGACCACTCGCACAGGTTGGTTGAGATAAAATTTTGAATTGTTGGTTGAGGTATCCAGTGCGTGAGTAAAAACCATTCCGAAGGAGATTGGGATAATAGTCAGGGATTCACACAATTTTTTAAATTAGGTTTTCCAATGATTACCAGCAGAAATGGTTTGGAACTCAAGAAAAATAATTTTGTCAGCTTCGAGCATGCTCGTCTGCTTTCCCAATTGCCACTCCGATTTTTAATGCGCCTCTCAGCTTTGTATGTATCTTACTACTCTGTAAGTGGTCTCTCAGAACGTTCACTCCAGACAAGACACTCGCAAACCGCTCTTTTTTTTTTCCTTCTGGATGCTCCTGAGCCTCCTCTTCACGAGCGCGTTCTGCTAATATCTATTTGTTTTTAATCTAAAAGTTATAAACTTACAATGCAGCTTATAAATTCTATTGTTTAAATTTATAAACTTCATTTTGTACACTTAAATTTTGAAATCATAATTATCACAAGAAATCTTATCTCCACCAGATGAGAAAACCTTCCATCAAAAGCCTCTGCTGTGAGAGTATGCTTTTGAGCTTTCTGAGCATATTTGAAGTGCACATTTAGTTTTTAGTTTTTTTTTTTTTTTACCTCACATGAGTAACCTGAGTACCAGATATGTGAACCACTGAGAATAGTAATTTTATCATGAAAGTCAGTCGTGGAGGAATTTAGTAGTGCTGCTGTGAACTTTAATGGAAAGAAGCTTTGCGATTTAGGAGTTTATATATGGAAAATACAATTTCGGATTTGAAGAGGTGGCTTTAACGACGAAGAGTACTGTTCCATTCCAGACCTGTCCTCTCATTGGCTTTCCTCTGCAACTCACCTGTGCTTTTGCATCTTTCATACTTGCACCTTTAAAATACAATTTTTAGGTAGTAGGTTGTAGACAGCAACCGCTCAGGGTTGTACTACCGTTCTGACTTAGGCCAAAGAAGAGAGAGTCGGGGAGCCGCAACGGCGTATTTATAATTGTGGAGACCGAAAAACGTGGTGGTGCCGTACGGTCTTTGATTTGATGTCGCACGGTGACCTTAGGGCGTTCCTGCGGTGGCCATAGAATTTTCAAGGCAGACGCAAGGTGCCCGCAAGGCGACACAGGGGGACCGCAGGGGGCCTAAAGGCGAAACGTGCGGCCGAGACGGACGGTAACGAATGGGTTAATTTTTTTTACAAGTTTTTTTTTTTCGGGTCTTTGTCGAATTGCTACGGCGAACGTAGAAATGAAAAAGTTATAACTCCGCGTTATAATTCCACGGGCGACCCCTACGCCTGTAAAATATACACAACGGCGTAGGGCCACCCTGAGGCCACCTCAGAGAACTCTGCGGCTGCCGGCACGTTTTCTGTCATTCAGAGGGCGTAGTACGCCGCCGTATCCTCGCCGTAGAGCAAATGTGACTTAGCCTTAGGTCTTAGAATTGTGGGAGACCCGGAAAACGTGGGGTTGCCGTACAGGTCTTTTGATTTGATGTCGCAAGGCGACCGCGAGGGGCCTAAGGCGAACGTGCGGCCAGACGGACGTAACCGAATGGGTAAATTTTTTTTTTTTTTACCAGTTTTTTTTTTTCGGCTTTGTCGAATTCTTACGGCGAACGTAGAAATGAAAAAAGTTATAACTCCCGTTATAATTCCACGGCAACCTTACGACCTGTAAAATATAGCCATACGGCGTAGGGCCACCCTGAGGCCACCGCAGAAACTCTGCGGCGCCGCACGTTTTCTTCGAATTCAGAAGGCGTCGAGCCGCCGTATCCTCCGCCGTATGGAGCGAAATGTGACA
>CM068959.1:43625344-43637817 GCA_035128595.1 Eptatretus atami | reverse complement strand
CACGGACGACTAATCTGTGAGCGAGCGTTCTTCCCCCCCCGCCGAAAATGATACTGTTGGTACCCATGTCCGTGTGCTGTAAGTAAGTCAACCCCTTGAGTTGCATCTGCTCTTTGTCTCTTTCTTGGCATTTTTGATGATTTTGCTTTGAAATTTATTCCTTATTACCTCAGAAGAATAAAAAGCTCTTTTATTTATTATTTAATATTTAATCATTGTCCGATTTCCAACCTGTCCGTGTTGTCTTCCTTCCATTGGCTCTAGCATTGTTAACCATGATAGAAGTAGGTAATACCCACAGATTTGACCAAAATAGCGGCAACACACCAGGGGTAAGCTTCGCCCCCGTAATTAATTTAATCGAATACATGGGCTTTGCGAGGGCGCCGGCTCACGCTAGGGTAACCACGTAACTCTAGTAAACGGAGAATTAATTAACGGGGACTGGGACTATCATGGTATTAACAACAACCCACCGTTACCACAACGTTTAATTGTAGAGCGGTGGACCCAGTCTCCGCTCTACCTGAGGACACACGGGGATTAATTCCCCTGAGTGGAAGTTGGTGTCTCGGTACCCAGGCCGCCACCAATGTGTACTACGAGGTGTGTTAACAAAGTATCCAATCTTAATTTTTCGTGCGTAACAATGAAGCTAGGAGGACGTGGTTTTGGTGCACGTATGTAGCATGCCTATCCGAATGCCTGAATATTTTTCCCGTCCTGCAAGAATGCATGTCAGTCCCGACAGACGCCGATGAGTGAGGAGGTAAGTGAGCGCCGTGGCATTTTCGTTTTTGACAAACACGGAAAAACTTGAACAACGCTATGCATCCAAATTTGGTGTAAGCTTGGCCGATCCCCACAGGGAAACGCATCCGCAAGATTCAACAGCCTCTCGGGGGAACTAAGCAATGGGCACCCACATAGATAAAAGAGTGGTAATACAACCCGCTTTAAAAATGGTCGCACATCAGTGGGAAATGAGCACGTTCTGGTAGCCCTCAACATACCCGGAAATTGACGATCGTCACTTGACCAAGTGACCTGCTGATTGCCAGGATCGAGTTCGAATCAACGATCAGATACTTGCAGAGAAAAGGCGGGCGTCAGCATTGCGTTCTTTCATTCCATTGTTGACATGAGATTTGGTTAAGGGAGAATCTTCAGCGAAGGTGTAACCAAGCTGTTAACGACTGAGCAAGACGCAACTCCGTATGGAAAACGCACAGGACTGTGGACTTGAAACAGCGAGATCCCAACTTCTCAACACAGTGATTACCTGGGATTGAGACCACAGGAATCGTCATTTGTCAAAAGCCGAAAATCCGATGGGGCTCACTTAACACTCCTCACTCATCGGCGATCTGTCGGGGATAACAGGCTATTGCAGGCGGGAAAGAATATTCCCGCATAACGGATTCCGGAATTCGCCGACAATACGGGCACCAATCATCGACCTCCCTAGTTCATTGTGTACCGCACGAAAAATTAGTTGGATACTCCTTGCACCACCTACGTATATATGATGTATATAATTATATATATTAATATATATATTATATATAATTACTATATATATATATATTTATGGGTGGTGTGTGTGTTAGTTATATAATATATATAAAAATATATTATACGTATGTTATTCCTAATAAAGCCCCCCCCCCCACCCCGCTCATTTGACGAAAATTTCAATGTTTCAAGGTGGCTCTTATTTTATCCCCCCTCCACCCTCCCCCGTCTCACCAGGATGTAAAACATTGAGGACAAGCTGTCGCTGTAGAGCGAGGCCTGCGCCCGGCTGGCCACAGGCCGCGAACCCGGCTTTGTTGACAGTGTGTTTTGACGGCAGGTCAAGTCAGTGTGGTGTCCGTATTCTGACATTTATACCCCTCTACCCTGGACAATCATTGACTCTATTAATAAAAACAAATAAATAATAATAAAAAAATTTGTCATGTTTTAGATTGTCTCTAATAGAAGGCCCCTCCCTCCTTCATCAAACTGGTATTCTAATAAACCCAGGCTTGATATTAAAATAATACCTGTATATATATATATAGTATATATAATATATATATAATATACATATATATTATTATATAATAATATATATCTTATATATATTGATATATAGTTGTTGATTCCCCCGCATTTCGGTGTGGCGGCACGGCCGCTTTCAGGCCCAACGCGGTCGGCGCCACCGAAGCGGACAAAGTCCATTTCCGTGACTTTCCGGCAGCAACCCAAACCAGTCACGTGATGCCTTAACGCATCATAAACCAGTCGTATCTCTGTCCACGCGCTCAGGGTCGATCGCCATTGTCGAGTGACCTTACTATTCCGCGGACAAAATACTGAGAGTTTATCACCTCGCGGACTTGTACGAAAACGCGCTTAAGCGTGCTCGTTCGTACTGCGAAGCCGAGCGGTTTGTAGCGGCAAGTCCCGTCAGCCCAGACTTACTTTTATCGGCTTTAAAAGCCAGTTAATTCCCGATACGTGCCGTGGGCGTCAATTGCAGGGAAAATGACACAAACGAAGCAGACGTTGAAACATTCAACAATGGAGCAATTCTTTTCACAGTCGGCATTGCAGCAATGAATGGGGATGGGACAGACTACGAGCAAAAACCTACACCGAGGTATAAGAAATGCAAGTATCATATTTACAGCCTTATATACAACACTACTTATTGACCTGCGCCACACACACCCAACACACACACACACACACACCCACAAAATGATCGGACCAGCTGGTCTTTATTGAGACCTATGTGACCTGCCCGCCTCCGGCGGTCTTCGAGGACCAGTCCCTTAGGACCTACTGGCCACCAGCACGATCCGGATGGTCCAAGGAGCTAACGGCAGGGTGAAGGCTGGCGGGAGAAGACCCTCCTTGTCACTTTCCAGAGAAATTGTGCTGCCAGAAAACAGCGAGGGACAGCGACCGAGAACGACCGGGAGAACCCAGGGGCACGAACGACAGGAGGACCACGCCGGGAGAAACCGACAAGACTTGAAAGCTCGAAGCTCAAACTCGGAAAGCTCGAAAGAAGTTTCGAAGAAGCTGGTAGAGCAGGTAGAAGCTGGTAGAACCAGGGTTAGCTAGACGTCGAAGAAGCTGTAGAAGCCGAAGAACGCTGGTAGAAAGTAGTGGAAAGCTCAAAGAAACTGGAATAGAAGCCCTAGAAGTGTAGAGCTTCTGTTTCCGTCCCTCTTTCCCTGTTTATTTCCCTCCGGCTGCCTCGTCCCGCTTGACTCTCCTGTCGGTGGGGCTGCGCATTCTCCCCCCCCCCCCCCCCCCGAGGCTGCTTTACTGCCCATATTAGGTAAGGAATTTGGATCTAGTCGTTGCAGGATTGGACCGCCGCACTCCAGCGAAGCACGCGCGATAAGCCAGGAGCGAGGTTTGGTGAGGTGGGGGCTGTCACACTTCTCACCTATAGCACGCGGGGAGCGCCGGGGAGCTGAGGGCTATTTACTGTTCCCGCAGCGGGTTCCCACAACCAAGCGACATTTTGCGGCTAATTTGAGATAGGTATTCTTAAAATAATTCGCCAGCATTATTTACCATTAAACACGGGATAAAGGATACTATACAAAAGTAGCTTACCGAGATCAACTATCTATAGAACCTGAATGTCTGTGTGCTCATGGCCTTCAGTCCGCAACGGATTATTTATTATATATATAGTATATATATGTATATCTTATAATATATTTATAATTTATATATATATATATAGTATTTACACTCCGATACCCGCACATCACGGAGTAGCAGCTACAACCATAGTGGTAAGCAGCCGAATACCGACACGGGGAATGACAAAAATAGCTTGTGCAAATGCAAGTAGTACTCATGGAACGCCAAGACTTCCCCATTGTCGCATGTCCAGCTAAGTTGCAACAGCAATTTCCCCAGGGTCGTTGTGACGGCGAGCCAAAGTTATTAGTGTGGCAACTTGATCTTATAATAGAGTATAGGTAGGATTCGGATGCGTCGTGGATGCGTGAACCGCCCGCTACTCAGCGAGTGCACGGGAGAATGCCCGGGAGCAGAGGGTTTGGGCGTGGCTTCCACTTTCACCTACGAATGCACGCGGGGGACGCCGGCTTGGTTGGTGAGGTGGGTGCCTTCACCTTTTCAACTACTTACCGACGCGGGACGCCGGGAGCTGAGGCTTTACTGTGCCCAGCGGGTCCACAACCAAGGAATTTTTGCTGGCTGACGTGTAGATGAGGTTCTAAAATTAAATCGCAGCGCATTACTCTTACCCATACAAGGAAAAGGATAGTATCAAACACGTAATTACCAGATAACTTCTAGAGTGACCCTGAATGTCTGTTCCATGGCTTCCATTATGAACTATATATATATATCTTTATATATATATATATTACTAGAGACCCGTGCACATGACGGGTAGCCAGTAAAACAACTGGTAGCGACGACATGACCGTCATGGGATGACCAAAAATCCATCGTGGCAAATGCAAGTGGTACTAATGGAAGCCCAAGACTTCCCAACATTGTCGGCATGTCGCTAAGTGCCACAGCACATTTATTAGGGATCGGAGTACGGCGAGCCGAAGTTTTGTGTGCAACGCTTGTATTTATATAGGATATCTACATATGATATATCATACTATATGTATACTATATATTATATATATTAAAATAATTTCCCCCTGCATATTCAGTACAATGTAATGGTGAAGCAACGTCACTTAGATGCACCCACATCAACTGCATTTCTCATATTATTTCATGCACATTTTCATTGGAATATTAATACATGCACAAAACAAATTACTTTCAACACATGATTTCCATAAGACAATTGAACTATAATTTACGTCATGCTCTACTTACACAACCATCCATCATTTTCCCCGTACCTCCTCTTCCCTTCCCCCCCCCCCAAAAGAAAAGACCAACAAAAAGTCAAAAATAATGTTTTTTTTATGAGCGAAACATGTTGGGATGGAATTCTAAAAAAACAACCAACAGGTCGGAAGGAGTTATAAGAAATGAAACGAAGGAATGACACAACAATACACACCACAATCCTTTTATGGAGGATTACCATTGATGTCTTTTGACATTTCCCCCATCTTCTTTTGACAAGGAAATTGAACAAGAAATGAACAGACAAGACAGAATATAATAATCAGGCCATACTGACAAGACAACAACAGAGAGCCTAAGCATCAAAAGAGACAGGAAAAAGCTGAGAAACAGTATTGTTTTTTGTTTTTTTTAATGTTGAAGGCTCCGTCCACGACTAAATAGTCCATATGAGGCCAGGCCTTAAATAAGAAAAATAAAAGAGGAATGTAAAGTGAGGAGTGAAAATGAGTGAGTAAGAAATGTGTGATGTTTGTTTGCAAGAAAGAGATATTAAAGCTAGCGTTAGCTTAGTTTGAGTGAGACAGAAAGTGAGTCAGCAATCTTGACACGGAGAGTGTTAAGATGGTTCCGGGCACCACTTTAACGCTCCTAAGGCCTAGGTCACATTTGCACGGCGGCCGTGGGGTCTCCAAAATCTACGGCCATGAGCATATCAGGCGGCCGCAGTATTTCACGGTCACACATGTAGCAGTCACATATTGTTTTATTTTTCGGGTAGCCACACGAGTATTTAGGCCGAAGTCACATTTGCCACGGCGGCCGTGGGTCTCCAAAATCTCGGCCACTAGCCATTATTAGGGCGGCCGCAGTTATCCCACGGTCACACAATGTAGCAGTACAAATGTTTTTTTTTTCGGGGAGCGACGGCGTATTTATAAATTGTGGAGACCGAAAAACGTGGTGGTGCCGTACGGTCTTTGATTTGATGTCGCACGGTGACCTTAGGGCGTTCCTGGGTGGCCATAGAATTTTCAAGGCAGACGCAAGTGCCGCAAGGCACACGGCGGACACAGGGGGACCGCAGGGGCCCTAAGGCAAACGTGCGGCCGGACGGACGGTAACGAATGGGTTAATTTTTTTTACCAGTTTTTTTTTTTCGGCTTGTCGAATTGCTACGGCGAACGTAGAAATGAAAAAAGTTATAACTCCGCGTTATAATTCCACGGCGACCCCTACGCCTGTAAATATACCATACGGCGTAGGGCCACCCTGAGCCACCTCAGAAATCTCTGCGGCTGCCGCCGTTTCTGTCATTCAGAGGGCGTACGCGCCGCCGTTCACTGCCGTAGAGCAAATGTGACTTAGCCTTAGGTCTTAGAATTGTGGGAAGCCGAAAACGTGGGTTGCCGTACAGGTCTTTGATTTGATGTCGCAAGGCGACCGCAGGGGGCCCTAAGGCGAACGTGCGGCCAGACGGACGACGTAACGAATGGTAAATTTTTTTTATTTTTACCAGTTTTTTTTTTCGGTCTTGTCGAATTCTACGGCGAACGTAGAAATGAAAAAAGTTATAACTCCACGTTATAATTCCACGGCAACCTTACGACCTGTAAATAACAACTAATGGCGTAGGGCCACCCTGAGGCACCGCAGAAACTCTGCGGCCGCCGCACGTTTCTGTCAATTCAGAGGGCTACAGCGCCGTATCCTCGCCGTAGAGCAAATGTGACAGGCCTAAGTCAAAACGGTAGTACAACCCTGAGCCGTTGCTGTCTACAACCTACTACCTAAAAATTGTATTTTAAAGGTGCAAGTTGAAGATGCAAAAGCACAGGTGAGTTGCAGAGGAAAGCCAATGAGAGGACAGGTCTGGAATGGAACAGTACTCTTTCGTCGATTACACCTCTTCAAATTCGAAATTGTATTTTCCATATTAATAAATCCCTACATAACGCAAAGCTTCTTTCCATTAAAGTTCACAGCAGCACTACTAAATTCCTCCGATGACTTTCATAATAAAATTACTATTCTCAAGTGGTTCACATATCTGGTATCAGGTACTCATGTGAGGTAAAAAAAAAAAAAAAACTAAAAACTAAATGTGCACTTCAAATATGCTCAGAAAGCTCAAAAGCATACTCTTACAAGCAGAGGCTTTTGATGGAAGGTTTTCTCACTTGGTGGAGATAAGATTCTTCTGTGATAATTATGATTTCAAAATTTAAGTGTAACAAATGAAGTTTATAAATTAAACAATAGAATTTATAAGCTGCATTGTAAGTTTATATTTTAGTAAAAAACAAATAGATATTAGCAGAACAGCGCTCGTGAAGGAGGCTCAGGAGCATCCAGAGGAAAAAAAAAAAGAGCGGTTGCGAGTGTCTTGTCTGGAGTAACGTTCTGAGAGAACCACTTACAGAGTAGTAACGATACATACCAAGCTGAGAGGCGCATAAAATCGAGTGGCAATTGGGAAAGCAGCGAGCATGCTCGAAGCTGACAAAAATTTTTTTCTTGAGTTCCAAACCATTTCTGCTGTAATCATTGGAAAACCTAATTTAAAAAATGTGTATGATCCCTGACTATTATCCCAATCTCCTTCGGAATGGTTTTTCTCACGCACTGGATACCTCACACCAACAATTCAAATTTTATCTCACCAACCTGTGCGAGTGGTCGCTGCACCAGCTGTGGCTTTGACAAGCATTATCCTCCCAACGCCAGCGCAGGCCCACAACAGTCGGAGCATTAAAGAAGCAGCAGAAGTGACCGACTGTTTGCAAGCGATACCTGAAAGCACACACCATGTACTTCTCAAATACTCGTTAAGCTACTTCAGAAAGGAAAGGGGAGAGGGTGGGGTGGAGGGGGGAGAGAAATAAAATAATAGCTCGTTTATAAGTTAAATACTGTTCGAACAGAGAGAAATATGCTGCGACACAGAAAATGAAAAATTTGGCAACTTTCTTGTTATTTTGCCCATCCAAAGAGATGCAAACATCCATGCTGTAATTTTAAACAATGGATGCAAAATGCCTCTGATGAAGAGGAAGAAATGAGGGCTATGGAGTATGCTCCTGCACTTCATAGATAATAATATTTTAGTGTTTCGCTCTATGTCCAATCTCCCAAAGCATTCAATACAACAAATATTTATGTAGAGTACGTTATTTTTTCAAAATGTATGCAATTTGACATTACTTCTCCTTGTTGCCAAATTAAGGCAAAAATTTTTTGTCATGGTAACTTCGGAAGTTTTAAAAGTCTTGTGTGAAGAATATAATCTGCCGATACCTTGTGTGATACCTGAGAATTACTAGGACTGCCCTTATAGGATAGGGGGAGGCTTATCAGCTGTAGGGTTTGTTCTACAATATAGTGCCCCCAATTTGAAGTTTGCACCTGATATCTTGATTAGCGCCCTTGACATACTTTTTTGGATTGTGACCTAATTAACAAAACACATTTTTGGGGGGCACTGTAGATGGGTAGACTGTAGATGGGGGCACATTTTCGTAATTTACATTCTATCCACCAAATGTTGAAGTCAAGGTCATATGGTGGTCCGAAAAAAGTATGGTCATCATTGGACCGTGGGCGCTGGGGAGTTTACCCTTGCCGATCATTTTGTGATCACAGAGATGTAGTTTTTTTTTGTTTATTTACTGCTATCAGTTGTTTCACGTTGACACAAACCAAGTCCTGATTGTGAACGATAAATAAATAAAGGTTGCATGGTCTGTGCAACAATGGGTTGTTTCAAGCATTAACGGAAAGAAATGAAAAATTTTGAGGAATAAAATATAAAGCATTGCACTTTGAGCAAATTGCATCATATCTCAGGCACATTAAATATAGCCGTACTCGTTTGTGCTCTGTTAAAGGACCTTGTGATATCAAGTATTATATGAGGAACTTGGGCACAAGAGACAATTTAGCCTCATGCCTATGCTCCATCAAACCACATTAATTCAATCAGTTTATCAACTTAATCTCAGTGTGTGATGGGAAAAGAAGTTGAGGGTTTGTGGATTAATGTATAACTTAACGAGAGCATCTACAATCGCCAAATGTGGCACGCAGCTTCATATTGAGAATGTATTGGATGAGTTCAACTTTGACCCTCACAGGTAAAATATACAATGGAAAAATAGTCCAGGATTATATTTACTCACACTGTGGCCATGCAAGAGCATAGGTTAGCCACATCTGGGGGCACTAATGATAAGAGAAAAGATTGGCGTGGTTCTAGTTTGTGTATAGCAATTATTATGCGTAAAGTTCTGTCTCTGTCTGCGCTTCTCGTGCTTACTCTAGCAGCCCTGGAATTCATCTTAGTCCCCTAAACTGAATGCTCTCATTGGAACTATGTCCCTTCCTCAGATGTGGGACCAAAAGATGTGCAAGGTGAGGCCTCCCTAAATCCTGTGTGTTGACACTACCTATTTTGATTTATGAATTGATCCCTGAAATTAAATCAAATGAGCATTACCTATAACTGCTGGTAATGTGTTGTTTGCTTCCCGCTGTATCTATTCGCACCCACAGACATTCTGCTGTGTGACAAGCTCCAGACTGCCCTTTTGCATTATGTAATCCACATCGTCATTATTCTATCCATCCCAAGCACCTTCATTTCCAAATGTTAAACTGCATCTGCCAATCTATGACCAACCTATAATATCAAGACTTTCTCTGAATTTCATCACCTCCCCACCCAACTCCTCTTGCTACCTACCTTACAGGGATTTGCAGCTTGTGTCATCTGCAAATTTGGAAAGCCGACTCTTAATCCCACTATGCAAAATCATTAACGTATAACAATAATTAAATGATGTCTCCTACGATTTGTGAGGGACCCACTACTTTCAAACTTCCAGCCAGACCCCCCCCCCCCCACAATCACAGCCATCTTTGTTCCTTTCAGGAAGCCAGTTTCCAATCAGTTAGCTACTAGCAGCCATTTCATAGCTAACTGTCTTCTCTGTGGTACCTTAAAAATACCTTTTGAAGTCTAGATAACCACATCCACTGGATTTCCACACTCCACCCAATCAATAATCCTATTTTCATTTAATTACCGTATTTTTTGGCCTATAAGTTGATGTGGAGTATGTCAATTGGCTAATTTTCCATTTTCCTTTCCTTCATTCATAGATGTCGATTTGGAGTTAGAGGACAAAGCTCGATCAACAACGATAGTTCGCAAAACTGTCAGTAAATAAGAGGCATATTCCTCCCTGACACAACGCATCGCCTCACGGTATTCCAGGGTCATGAGTATATGAGCTGTTTTGCGCATATTATTTTGAATTACTTTGTAGGATGACCTTTCGGAATAATGAGGAATTCTTATTTGTTCATATGCAGCACACGGCTGCGGGGGAGGCATCACTGCTGAGGGTCGTGGCTGGGCCGCTGATTGCACGCCCTCTGTAGGCTTGGGAAGGATTTTAATTTGTTCATGGTTGCTTGCCCTATCTTGGTAAAGGACACCGGTGGGATATGTGAATGTCACCAACTAATGCCAGCAGAGGGACACGCATTGATGAATCACCCTGCTCTAAAACACCAGAATGAAAGCTTCTAGCTGGGTCGGAATTCAAACCCAGGCTAGAGAGCTTGAGGCATGTGGTGCGTACTCTACATCATACCCTTGGCCCCAAATTAGGAACGTAAATAGTTTTTCCAACATGTTTGTTGTCATGTAGATACACAGTATTTAAAACAAGCTACAGAATCATCAGGAGCACAATTATATTTTGTCGCAGTTCACGACTCCCTATTAACAATGAACAACTAACACTTATTGTAATACAAGCACTCAATGTTTGTCCACCTGGCTTTGCAGCCACGGTAAGCCTTCTTTGGTTTTTCTCAAACACAAGATATAGTCTTCGTACACGTATCGTATTTCCTCCAGGCAGTCTGATCGCACCATATCGTGGCACCTCATGTGACGACTTCTCAATCCGGATTCACTGCATGACCGGTCCGATAGCTCAATCGAAGATTCTCAGATTGCAGATTTGCCGCACAACTCATTGAAAAGCCTGATCAATGTGAGAGAGTGCCGTATGGATCCGGGCTTACCTCGCCTTTGATTCCCCAGCCCACAAAATATTTGAGCAGCGCCCGTCCTGTGACGACGGCCAGCAGCCGTCTCTCCCTTCCTATAACACTCCATTCCACACCACCTCTCCCATCCCGCCAAGTCAATCTAGGCCTACATTTTGGTGAGTACCCAGGTAACTTGTTCATTTGAGTGTTTTGTTTGTGTTCTCTATCAATTTGGTTTAATGTTTGTCCACTAACATGTAGTTCAGTGACTTAAAAGTTATGTCAGGGTGACAGAAAGTGCCCTGGGAACGCTCCCCCATGTATAACAATCCATGGTAAAATATAGTCTGCTTAATGTCGTTTTGTCCACTTTCTCAGAACGCATTACGCATTGTGGAAACTTGCTTTAGTGTGTTTTATAAACATTTATACAATTTATTTCAGAAAATATCACACTTTGCATTTTCTAATTTTGCAATTCCCGTACGACTGAACAAGTCAAGTCGATTCTTGAGTATACGTCGAGGCCCGGACTTGCGGGTAAAGGTATTGACTTATGCGGTCAAAATACGGAAGTTATGGAGTGCACTAAACTGGCTGCTCCTATCGCTGTCTTAACCGTATGTGTTTGCACCCAACAAGCTGGCCTCACCTGGGTTTCTTTATATTTGATTATACTCAAAAAGCACGGAGATATTTTATCAAATGTCGCATGCACTATATTAATTCAATCATTATCATCACCTTGGATGCATACGGTTGGCTTTATTTCTCTTTGCTTTCCAAGCTGCTTCCCACGCCACTGAAGTCCTCTAAACCATCTCTACCCCAAGATAGAATTTCTCAGCTATTGTAATTCTCTGATTCTCTCTTGTTGTTGGTGAAGTGAAAACGTCCTGAAATGTGTGCGTGCGTGTCAAGTCCGTCGCCAGCACCCAGCCTTGAACGCCAATCGACGTCTGGGAGGGCACCGAGATCGTCTGTCGCGAGTTTAGACCCTGGTGCTGCGACACGGGCAGTCCTCAATAATCACTTCACGAAACTGGTGGCCGTTCAGTGAACCTTCCACGGTCCGTTGGTTGACTGACTGCCGCGCTTTCACTGTCGTCAGTCCTTGCTGACACCTCACAACGCACCAACGCATAGCTTGCTCACTTGCGGACTTGCACGCTTCCTCCTCCTTTTCCTCTCTGGCTTTCTTTCTCTTTCTTCTCTCTTCCCCCTCTTACTTCTCTTGCCTCTTTTCCTCTCATTTCTTTCGCCCTTTTCCTCTCACTTTTCTCGCCGGTTCGCTTCTTCCCTCGCGCGCTTCAACTCTTGCTTTCTTTCTCGTTCTCTTCTCCCTCCTTTCTCTCGCCGCCGCTTTCTTCTCTCGCCTCTTTTCCTCTCACTTCTCTCGCCCTTTTCCTCTAACTTTTCTCTCCGGCTTTCTTTTACTTCTTCCTCTCTCTGCCTCCACTTACTTCTCTCGCCTCTTTTCCTCTCACTTCTCTCGCCCTTTTCCTCTCACTTTTCTCTGCGGTTCGCTTCTTCCCTCGCGCGCTTCAACT
>CM068959.1:43608483-43618483 GCA_035128595.1 Eptatretus atami | reverse complement strand
GCTCAGCCATGCCACCTACCACTGCTATTACCACTCACCTGCTGCGTCATTTTTGTTGGGCCATATAGGCCAGAAACCCTGCCGAAGGCCACATGGGCCATGTTGCAAGGCCAATTGGTCGAGTTTCTTGATTATTATTGGACACCAGGGCAATTGTTTGGTTTGGACCAAATGGGCCGAAGACCACTTCTTGTTTATTGGGCCCCAATGGCCATTTGTTGGATCACGAAGACTTATTGACTGTTGAGAGCCCACCCACACCCTTTATTCGTTTTTGCAGGCCATACAGGCCAAATGAAAGAACTCCACTTGTGGAGAGGTCATAGTGTTATGGATTTTGGAAACCTTTTGCACACAAAAGCACCGAGTCCCCGCAGTTCAGTTATTTCAATAAGTATGTGTTTATAGTTCGGGTCCCGTCCTTCTGTCTAATGGGTTAATTTCATGTGTGCGCTGCGGGTTTCTTTTATAGTCAGGTTTTCTACATCTCGAAGCCGCACAACGCACAAAACCCTCGCTTCACCCTCCTCCCCACTCTGCGGGTGAGCAGGCGCTTCACCCACCAGCTTAACTACTTCGCACCATCGACGCCATTGCCCACGTGCGCTCGACCACGGACGTGAGTGGAGGTTTCCTCACCTCAGAGCTCCGACTCCACCAGGAAAGGAGGGGGTTCCACCCTGTCCAATCAGGGCAAAAATCACCTCAGGACTGACTCCGCCCCGGCCAGATGGAGTGTTCGTCCGACCAATGAGGGGAGGCCACTGATCGCCCGAAACCCCTCGTCGAATCCGGAGGCGAGTTACCTCAAAGCGGTTCCCTCGACCCGTTGGGGGGGGGGGGGTGGAAAGGATAAGAAAAGGTGGCGAGGTGTCGTAAAAGGAAGAGCGTAGAGTCGTCGTCGTCATCTTTGCTCTTGCCCTTTGGTCTGTCGTCGTCGTCGTTTGCGGTCGTGATCTGCGGTCTTTTCCGGGTTTCTCTCGTGGTGGTGGTGGTGTCGAGCATCCAGGACCGTGGTGCTCGATTGTCGTTCGTGGCAGCCAGGATCGTGGGCTCGGTGGATGCCGGGTCGTGGGTTTGAGTCCCACCGTGGTGGGTTGGAGTCGTGTGACCGCAGGAGGCGGACAGGTACCCGGCCAGGTTCTGTCCCCCCAGCTGAACTATCCTCCCGAGCTGAAGGGTCCAATAAAGACCCGACGGGGTCCATTTCTTTTGGGTGTGTGTGTGGCACCAGTCTGTTAAGTAGAATTGTATAAGTGATGATTGCTCATTGTACATTGCATTTTATTCGTGATTAAGTCTGCACTGTGTCTTATAATTGTAAATAAATATCTGTTAAATGTTCCAGTTCGTTGCCTGTTGTTTCTACCATTGACCCAGCACGGTGTGGGCTTGAGAAGTAGTAAGGCCGTTTGTGCCGTAAGTTGTCATTGGGACCGGCGCGGCTCTGGTAACTCCCGCTCGGTTACGCCGGACCGAGTCGGTACATGCGACTCGGTTCGGACAGAGTCGGCCAAGGGTGTGGCTTCCCCGGTAGCTAGACGGCGTGAGTACTTAGGTAAATTGGAATACACAAGTGGACCCGACCTCACGCCGTCAAATATTGGCAACCACGGTCCTTTAAGTGACCCATCGACTCCGGAATTATCCGGGGTGATGACCTTTAATTCCGGTGTTCGGTGGAGAACGGCCCTATTGCTCCGTCTAGCGGTGTCTTCCTCGCCACCGAACCCGGCACCACAACAATATGGGCCAGAGGGGAGCACTGGTGCGACAAGCCGTGAGGGCACTGAGGGCACTTGTAGTTCCATGTCCCATGGCTCTAATGGACTGCATTGGTGGAGGGGTTTTATATCACTGGGTAGGAGGGTCCATAGACTTCATCGACTCCTCGGAGCAAGAAGAAAAAGAGGAACAGCCTCGGGAGAGGCCGAAGGAGGATGGTGGAGGTAGTGTTGTGGAAATGACTCCTCGTGGATTAAAAATGCTCAATTATAGCATCGTTATTTCCTTAAATTGCATGTCTATCATCAGCGTAAAAGTATTCAAATGTGTTATTTGATATGCGGAGCTTTTATGTTTTAGATAGATACGTACAACCTATCTTAAAGTTATTTTTAAAACCGTCATCCCTTTTGACCTATATATTTGGTGTTTTACCCTTTGGATTCCCTCATTTATGTTCTTTTGAAGCGTCTGAAGCCTGGATGTGGCGGGAGAACAGATGTGCACCTTCAGCCGGGGATATTTACTCGAGTTGTGTGAGTGATTGGGTCTTCGAGGGATCGCTCCTCCCCAGACTGGGCTCCAGCCCAATAGCTAGCACGAGGGGAGAGGTGAAGCACATCATGGCTGAGGGTGGGGACCAGAAACTTTAAAAGCCCATGCAGTAGGGGGAAGGGGGGGGGGTAAAAAAGAGTTCCCAGGAATCGGCTTGACAGTTTCCCCAGAACTGGCTCAGAGGAGTTCCCAGACCAAACACCACGGAAGGTTGCGCCGTGCTTGTCAGGCATTCCTGCTGCATGAGGCCCCCACTCAACCAGCTACACCTCTCATCATCCTCCTGTTTGCGCGTTATCAAGCTCCGGGACAGTGTGTTGACTGAGCTAGTGAGGGGACGCAACTTGCATCCCTTCCAGCTGTGTCAGAGGCATGGCTGGTATTTCCTGTCTTGTTTTCCTCTATCTAACATCTATCTCCTGTGTCGTGACTGATGGGCACAGATGAGGAAAAGGATAATGAAGGAATCCCATTCGTCGTTTGATACCGAGGGCACATATGATTGGTATTGGGTAAGGGGTGTATTTATTATGTAGTGATTGAACTATGGTGGTTGCATCATTTATTACCTCTGCCACCTAAGGTGGATGGAGGTTATGTTTTCATTCCTGTCTGCCTGTCTGCCTGCCTGCCTGCCTGCCTGTCTGTCTGTCTGTCTGTTTGCTTGTTTGTGAACAAAATATCTCAAAAAGTTGTTGACGGAGTCGGACGAAATTTGGTGGACAGGTTGGGTATGTAACAAGGAAGATTAATTCGATTTTGGTGAAGATCCAGATCCGGATCCGAGAATTTTTTAAGTTTTTTTCACCATTGATTGATCGGGCTAAAACGATACGTAGCACAATACTGTATCTCAAAATGTTATGGACGGATTCGGACGAAACTTGGTGTATGAGTTGGTTAGGTGACAAGAACGAGCTGATTAGATTTTAGTTCAGGTCCGAATTCAGTTCTGACCTGAAAGTGGCATACAAAATGTAAAGTAAGCCTGGCGGAGGTATGCTCTCCATCAAGTGCCCTTCTAGTTACCTCCGCCACCAAAGGTGAAGAAGGTTATCTTTTCACCCCTTTCTGTCTGTTTGTTTGTGTTCAGAATATCTCAAAAAGTTGTTGACGGAACCTGATGAAATTTTGTGGACAGGTTGGGTTTGTGACAAGGACAAACTGATTAGATTTTGGGGAAGATCTGGATCTGGATACGACTACGAGAATTTTTTGAGTGATTCTTCACCACTGAGAGATAGGGCTAAAAACGATATGTAGCACGATATCTCAAAAAGTTGTGAACAGGTTTGGTGTGTGACAAGGATGAACTGATTAGATTTTGGTGGAGATCTGAATCCGGATCAGGATCTGATAATTATTACCTCTGCCACCAAAGGTGAAGGAGGTTATGTTTTCACCCCTTTCGGTCTGTTTGTCTGTTTGTTTGTGTGCAGGATATCTCAAAAAGTTGTGGACGGATCCGGATGAAATTTTGTGAACATATTGGGTGTGTAATACGGACGAATTGATTTGAGTTTGGTGAAGATCCGAATCCGGATCTGAATACGAGAATTATTTAATTTTTTAAGTGATTCTTCACCTTTGAGAGACAGGGCCAAAAAACGATCTAGTACTGTATAGCATGATATTTCAAAAATGTAATGGGACCGATATGTTCTCGTGGATCAGGCATTGCGTGGCGGAGGTATAAGCTCTACAGAGTGCCCTTCTAGTTTATTTTTGTTCAAACCTCCGCCCACCAAAGTTGGACAGAGATTATGTTTTCAGCCCTGTGTGTCTAATTGTTTGTTTGTTACTTCCACCCACCTAAGGTGGCTGGAGTATATGTTTTCACCCCTGTCTCTCTGTCTGTTTATTACTTACGAAATCTAAAGATTTCGTAAGTATATTGATGACTACCGTTTCTGTTTGTTTGTTTGTATGTTTGTTTGTTTGTTTGTTTGTTTGTAGGCACGATAACTCGAGAACGGAAGAAGCTACCAATGTCAAATTACATCACGTGATTCAGGAGGGTGATGGCTAGTGCTGATTAGATTTTGGTCAAAATCGGTCAAAGGTCAAGGTCACAGTGAGGTCAAATATTCGATTTTTGATGGTTTGGTACAGATAACTCGAGAACGGAAGAAGCTACCAATGTCAAATTACACCACGTGATTCAGGAGGGTGATGGCTAGTGCTGATTAGATTTTGGTCAAAATCGGTCAACGGTCAAGGTCACGGTGAGGTCAAACATTCGATTTTTGATGGTTTGGTACAGAATCATCGTAGAAACTTCTGGTTTGCGTCGCTACCTTCTCTAGAGACAGCTTTTATTAGACAAAGTCAGAGGTCAAGTTGACGATTTCGTAAGTACCAGTCTATGACTGCTTGTTTGTTTGTTTGTGTGCAGGATATCTCAATGAGTTGTGGAAGGATTCTGATTAAATTTGGTTGAGAGGTTGGATGTGTGACATGGACGAATTGATTCGATTTTGGTGAATATCCGAATCTATATACCAAAAATTTTTAATTGATTTTTCGTCATTTCGAGATAGGGCTAAAAATGAAGTACAGTATTGCAAGATATTTCAAAAAGTTACGGACGGATTCGGATGAAACTTAGTGGGCAGGTTTGGATGTGTGACAAGGCCGAATTGATTTGATCTTGGTGAAGATTCGGTTCCAGATAGAGGTATGTGCTCTAACGAGTGCCATTCTTGATGGTTTGTTTGTCTGTTTCTTTGTTTGTCTATTTGGTTGTGTGCAGGATATCTCAAAAAGTTGTGGATGGATTCAGATGAAATTTGCAAGGCAATTTGGGTGTGTGACAAGTACAAATTGATTTGATTCTGTTGAAGATACGGATTCGGATACAAGAACATTTTAAGTGATTCTTCACCATTGAGAGATAGGGGCAAAAACGATATATAGCACAATATCTCAAAATGTTATGGATGGATTCTGATGAAACTTGGTGGACAGTTTGGCTGTGTGAGGACAAATTGATTCAATTTTGCTGCAGATCCAGATCCAGACTGAGGTATGCACTCCACCGAGTGGCTTTGTAGTTGCTTCTTGTAATCCCTCCCTGTGACCATTGTTTCTCTTCTTAAGTATACCGGGGGGCGCTGGCCTCTCTGATGGCGCAATGACCGGGATGTCAGAATGGTGAGAGTTATGACAATTGCAGCACCGGAATGGCGATTATTTGGTCAAAGTACTGGTGAAGTGAAGTGGTTTGAGAACGTGGTTTGGAAAATAAGCATGAGAATGGAGGTTCAAGTACGGGTGTCAGAAATTGAGGGTTTGAGGATGGGTGTTTGGGAATGGGTGTTTGAGAATGAGTGTGGGAATGAGGTTTGAATACTGAGTTGGAGAATGAAGGTTTTGGAATGAGGAGGATATCAATGGGGAAGGTTCGAACAACAATCACAACGCATTTCCCTGTCCATTGATATGAGGGGCTGGGTGACCGAACTCAACGTAATCATGATGGAAATATCTAAACTCCAGGGTTATTTTATGTGTTGAATCAAACAACTCCTGGGTCTTTCCAAAACCACAACAGTATTTCGTTAAATATCTCGTCAATCATATTTTTACGAATCATGTTTTATTTCACTAATTCTATTTTGTGTCATTGAATGATCTCAAAGGAAACTTGTTTTAATCTGCTAACTGTAGCTCCTTGTGTTGGCATATGTCTGACTAGTTGCTTTAATCTATAGATATGTTCATTGCTGAATGTGGTTGCTCTTATGGTCCCAATTATTTCACCTGCAACCGTACCATGGAATAGCTTCTTCAGAATGTTGCTGTCTTAAAAAGGGCATTTGTACATTGTGGAATGGAAAAGCATCTCATTTATCAAAGTTTTTGGTGTGAAATTTATTATGATTGATATTGATTTGTAATTTCAAAAAAGAAACTGAAGTGTGAATTTGATTTTCCTTTTTAAATTTGAGGTATTTTGGATAAATATCATCATGAAGCTGATCAAATACAAACCCATCATTAATTGCCAGTAAATCATCAATGAATCTCAAGATGTTTCCATACCTTTGTGCAGTTATGAGTTTATTCCTGTGCATGTTCTGGACCCAATCAGACTCATACATGTGCAGGGACAAACTTACAAAGAAAGGGGCTGGATCTGAACCCATGGGCAGAGGTTCACATAACTGGTACGCAGGTACTCATGCGTGGTTAAAACAAACAAACAACTTTATCCATACTTCAAAGATGCTAAGAAAGCTCGGAAGCATACAACTACAACAAAGGCTTTTGATGGAAGGTTTTCTCAGCTAGTGTAGGTAAGATTCTGCCGTGATAATTCTGATAATTAATATCCTATGATTTCACATTTTAACTGTACAAAATTAAGTTCATAAATTATAACAATAGAAGTTATATTGTAAGTTTATAACTGGTAAGATATATATGTATATACATATGGAGAATGTGCGAGCGAAGAGGAAGAAGTGGTTCAAGAGCATCCGGAATGAACAAAGAGCAGCTTGCTTGTGTCTCTTCTGGAGCGGATGTTCTGAGAGAGCGTGTACAGAGGAGTAAGAGGCATACAAAGCTGAGAGGTGCTTTAAAAAACGGAGTGGCACTTGGGAAAGCAGCCGAGCACATTCAAAGGTGACAAAAAATTTTTTTCCGTGAGTACCAAACCATTTCTGCTGGTACTAATTGGAGAACCTCATAAAAAAATATTGTGTGAACCCCTGCCCATGGGTATCTCCACTCTCTGCTGGAGTGTCTTGTTGCCAAATGTGAAGAACCTGTTGTTTTTGAGAAATCGAATACTTTCTTCAAGTTTATATTTTGAAAAACTACATGGATATTGATTTTCCTTCATCGACCAGTTTAATCTTTTTTGATAGACTTTAATGTATACTTTATTACCTCCTGCAAATGCTTTATATACTGCTCTGTCCAATGCGGTTACAAGCTTGTCATGTGGAATATTTGTTTATAATATGGGAAAATTGCAAGTTGGGAGACGTTTAGCCTTACCCCTTGTTACCCTCACCAGAGGAGAGGGTATTGCATTTGCATCTGGTTGTTTCTCTGTCTGTCTGTTACTTGGCAAACAAAAATTTTTGCCTAGTATGTTGATCTGTTCCGTTAGTTTTTATCTTGCCAAAACGAAGTTTTTGCAAGATATGTTAGTCAGCTTGTATGTTTTTTTTTTTTGTTTGTCTGTAATCACGTATAAAAAATTCTGCAGAGCACAGTTTTCATTGGAATTTTTGTAACTTCGCAATCAGAGGCCTATAGAGGTCCCTTTCAGCGCATAAAATTTTGAAGGTCAAGGTCAAAGGTCAAGGTCACTTTGTCGCAAATCAGGGGAGTCGACGAAACCCTTATTTTTTGAGTAATTTTGATCGGATCGTCTTCAAACTTCTGGGAATATAGTTCATGGTCTGGCGCTCAGCTGATTAATTTTTGGTGGCGATTGGCCTTGACCTTCATGGTTAGCGCCTAAGGTCAAACATATTTGACCCCAAGGTCAAATTTTCAAGTTTTAGGAACCATATCGTGTAGTACCTCAAATTGAACACCTCGATGAGTGCTTTCTAGATATGTCAAGCTTGAGACATTATGACGTCATTTGGTGACGTTATGAGGCAAACGCATATTTTTCATGGTTACTCTGTAGAAACTTCTCATCGGAATCTCTCGTAGGCAGATATTCCTCAAGGAGTCGCTCCTGGTGATAGCAGCTCTGTTCACCTCAGTGTGACCTTAAAGAAGTCACACGTGGTCACCTTTTGGCAAGATACGGGTCACCCTGCGGGTGACATTGTTTTATTTGTTTGTCTGTCCGCGTCGCCTACAGCTCAAACGCTCAGCTGATTGTTCTGAAACTTTCGCAGATTGTGGGCACCGTCCCTGCGACGGTCAGCAACAATGTTTTGTGAATTAACATCGACCAAAAGGTCAACATAATCCAAATTTCTAAAACTGTCATTTTTCATTTGATTGACTTGAAATTTGAGCAGGATTTTCATATCAGCTCACTGAATTGAACCACCAATTATTTTTGAGGTCAACAGAGGCCAAAAGGTAAACATGGGCCAAAGGTCAACAACTTCACGTGCAATTTCTAAAATTGTCAATTTTCATCCGATTGCCTTGAAATTGGAAGAGGATTTGCATATCAGGTCACTGAATTCAACCACCAACTATTTTTGAGGTCAACATAGGCCGGAATTTCTAAAATTGTCAATTTTCATTTGATTGGCATGAAATTTGAACAGCATTTTCACATTAGCTCACTGAATTAAACCACCAATTATTTTTGAGGTCAACATAGGCCAAGTTTGATGAAACCGGTGCGGCAGCTGAGGGGGTGTGTTGCATTGGGATTCTCATGTATGTACTATTTGTGAATGTCTTTACAGCTGTGGAGGAACTCTGGGAAGGGTTTGAAACAGCAAAGGGCTTACCTTGGGTAGCCTTTCATGCTTGCTTTATGCAGCTTTCTTTGGCTAGAAGAGCATGGGAGGAGGCGATTTATTTATACAGTCCTAGCCACCTGGGTTAATTGAAGTGAGAGCTAATTGGTTATTCCCTCCATTCACAGGTGAGAAATGTGAGTGGGTCTTTGTTTTTCATTTATATGTTGACTGATTTTGACATTTGCATGTGGTACATGCTTGGGAGCCTCGTTGGTATGCATTTCTGTCTGTGTTGTTGCTGATGACTCGCCAATAAGTGATGAAACTGGTCCGGCAGCTGAGGGGGTGTGGAGCATTTGGATTCTCATGTGTGTACTATTACCCCGACGTTTGACTCTGTCAGTAGGAGTGGTTTTCAAATTGTTTTCTCCTCCTCATCCTCACATTTATGTCATTGCTGTGAGTGGTCTGCTCAACCCATGTGACCCCGACGTCTGTCGCAGAAGCGTAAAAAAAGAGAGAGATAAATATCACATTTTTTGGCGAAGCGAAGCGAGGAAGCGAGCGTATAATAATATTTCGGGTGATAACACAGAGATGGCCGAGAGTTATACACTGCTATCAACTTTTTTCAATATCTAGGACATTATATCTTTGCTAAAAATCACAATGAGCCTTACTCCATCTGTGCCATAAATTCAGACATATTCACATACAAGCTGAATACCATGAATGACCCCGACGTTGAATGAAAGCCGATACCAAATAATGTTGATACTGGGCAGCCGATATTACCAGACAATATAAAAAATAACACAAATGAATACCATGAATGCTCGGGTGTCAAATCAAACGTCGGGGTAATAAAAGTCGATTACCATATGATGTTGATGATACTTGCGCAGCCGGATTACCAGACAATACAAGCTGAATACCATGAATGATCGCGAGGTCAAATAAAAGCCGATTACTGAATGTTGTTGATAATACTTACATAGCCGATCAAAACCACATACAAATATGGAGACTATGCACGACCCCCACCCCTTGTACGTCATGACGTCGATTTCTTTGATAAAATAAATGTAGATACAAATTCCTGTCAACTTGACTACACAATGTAAGGTGACATTGCAGTTAAAGATGATAGAAACACAAATCTATCCACATCTTAAGAAGACATGTCCTTTGTGCGTGACTGTTTAAACGGTGAAGATGGACTGACCACGTGCCTGGCCGTGGCCTAACTCTATGATTGACACGGAGCTCAGAAGCGCTCAAGCTGTGATTGGTTAATGATCTCATGGACGGTCTGAGGACGCTTC
>CM068959.1:43561554-43586473 GCA_035128595.1 Eptatretus atami | reverse complement strand
AATACATGCAAAATTGTGCACAGTCTAGTTTATCATAATTATGATGTCATTAACTGATCTCTCGAACAAATACCTTGTTATTAGGGTACCCAGTCAATGACTGGTAACCTATTGTTTTCTTTAATGTTATTATTTTTTTCTTTTTCCGCCGGCAATTTGCGGCCTTTTTCGCTTTAAAAATCATTTTCTCTGGAACGCTAAGTCCAATCACACAAAATTTTCACCATAGTATGTATTTTTTATAGCACACTTACCTTATAATTATGACGTCATTGGTCACGTGGTACGGCGCCATCTTGAAAAAAAACGATAAACTTTGGACCTTGATCTCGGAAACCGTGCAATGGAATTTTTTTTCGCTTCATACATTTTACTAAGCTCCCTATGGGGAAACACGTGTGATTTTTCGTGACGTCATAGGTGAAGCGGTATACAGGTGAAAATTCGTCAAGTAGAACGCCGCCATGGAAAAATCTGAAATTTTTTGTGCGTCATCTACTCAAAAATTCACCGTCAAAATGTTTTTCGTGACGTCATCGATGACGTAATTCGGCCGCCATCTTGTTTTTAAGTTTTTTTTTAAAAATCTTCTTCTCCAGAACGCGCTGGACAGATTAGGCGAAACTTTACAGATATATTCCCCAAGAGGTCCTTTTTCAAGTTTGTTTAATTTCTTCTTGATAGGTCACATGGTTTGGCGGCCATCTTGAAAAAACCCTAAAACCTCAAACATACTTCCTCTCCAGAAGCGCTGGTCCGATGAAGGGGATATTTCACAACTATATTCGGGACATGTAGTGCGATATAAGTTTGTTAATTTCGAATTGATAGGTCACATGGTTTGGCCGCCATGTGGATTTAAGAAAAATATTAAATAATGTTTTCTCTGGAACTCCTTAAGCCATCGAAGCGAAAATTTGAAACTGCCTTCTCCCATCAGTCTGCATACATGGCAATTTTTTTTTACCTCAGAAGTCACATGGTTTGGCGGCCATTCTTGGATAGAAAAATAGACCTTATCGATTTACACGAAACTTCACACACTTGTTAGGGTCCACGATAGAAAGCTGAATTTAAATTTATGATGTCATAGGTCACAATGGTTCGGCAGCCATCTTGGATTGAAAATGAATAAATTTAAAAAATTCTTCTCCAGAACGGCAAGACAGATTGAGACGGACACTTTACACATATATTCCCCATGACGTCCTTTCTCAAGTTTGTTAATTTCTTCTTGATCGGTCACATGGTTTGGCGGCCATCTTGAATTTACCTGAAACCTTCAAACACTTCCTCTCCAGAACGGCTGATCTGATCAAGGGAAACTTCACACACCTATTGCACATGAGTAGGGAATACAAGTTTGTTAATTTCTCATTGATAGGTCACATGTTTGGCAGCCATGTTGGATTTAAGAAAAATATTAAATAATGTTTTCTCTGGAACTGCTTAACCTATCGAGAGAAAATTTGCAGCTGTCATCTTACGTGACGTCTGCATACATGGTAAAAATTATGACGTCACAAGTCACATTGTTTGGCGGCCATCTTGGATAGAAAAACGCACTTTTCCGATTAACACGAAACTTCACACAGCTGTTCCACTACATAGTTGGAAGCAGAATGTAAATTTGTGATGTCATAGTCACATGGTTCGTCAGCCATCTTGGATTGAAAATTAATAACTTTAAAAGTCTTCTTCTCTGAAACGGCTAAACAGATCGAGGCGAAACTCCACCAGTAGACCGCCTCCCCATGATGAATAAAAAGTTCTCACCCCCATTTGATGTACGACACCTTTGGCAGCCATAGTGGATTGAAGGAAAAATATTAATTGTTTACTCTGGAACTACTGTATCAATAAATGTGAAACATCAGAGTTATGATGGAACAGTCATGTGGAATGAAGGTTTGAAATTTCAACGGGATCGGGCCCAGGGTTTGGCAGCCATGTTGGATTTAAGAAAAAATATTAAATAATGTTTTCCTGGAACTGCTTAACCTATCGAAGCGAAAATTTGCAATTATCATCTACCATCGTGTATGCACACGTGGTAAAAATTATGACATCAACAAGTCACATGGTTTGGCGGCCATCTTGGATTGAGGATAAATATTAATTAATGTTTACTCTGGAACCGCTGCTTTCTATATTATGCGAAACTTCACAATTATATTTAGCCGACATGTGAAACATAAGTTTAAAATTTCAACCTGATCGGTCACGCGGTTGGCAGCCAGAATTATTTAATTATTTGAATCTGAGAACTTTTAGATTTTTTTTTTTCCAAAAGACTCACTTGGCTGCACCTGAATGCGTTTGAGGGAACAGGAACAGCAATTCAATTTATACCGACAATGTCCCCAGGAAAAAGGGCAAACTGCATACGCACTAACTAGATTGAACACTTTGTGCTACCCGGTTCGCCACTCGTCAGTCCCGCGCCGTATCGAAGCAGGGCTGCATTTGTGTCACTATTAAATCATGTTTCTTTGGAACCGCTTATCCTATCGAAGCGAAACTTTGCGACTGTCATCTCCAGAAAAGTCTCACGTTGTATCAAAGGCGGACGTATGGGTACCCGGTCATCACTGCCAGCAGTTGTAAAGTGGCAGTTCTAGTTATACATTGTTATTACCAATCAATTTTTAACACAATTGACACAGATTACAGGCATTTAAATTAAACACATACTAAATAATGCTTATAAATTAACCTATCCCTTTATGCATCGGGCTACTTTAAATTACAATGAACGTCATACATATTCTGGCAAGTGAGCCTTCCGCTGTGAGGTTTGTTTCTATGCACAGGTCCCGGAGACCAGCATCTTGAAAACGAGCTCCTGGAATTGCGCAGTATATTGCAGACTGTATGGAAACTAGCCAGACGGAGAATGATTCGTGAATACTTGTCATTGTGTTTCCAGATTATTTCGGCTGCCTTAGCGTATAATGCCTGGTCCAACACTACGACAATCTCCTCTAACTGTAGTGCCTTCCTCACAAGTTCTGACTGGTTTAATATTTCAGCGACTGTAGTCAATTCCTGTAGCTGGAGCATTGATCGTGGGCATATAACCAACAACATCCTTTGAGACTGTCAGAGAATCTCTGGTGTTTATATTGAAACCTGTCCAGCTTGGTATGCGCTGCTTCTCTGCGTCGGTCATTCGAGCAAGTATCCAGATGAGGTTTTTGTTCGTAGCTGTGTACTCTGTTACTATGCTCGTGTCTGTTGTGAGCAACTGTGGTCCAACGCGCTGTCCAGCAATGTATGTTGTCAATTCGTGATCAGAGACATCCAAAGATCTTTGCTTTTTTGGGCTATCTGCAGGAAGCGCTTGTTTCGGAAGATGTGGTCCATAAACTCTGGCCTGTACCACGATACCATTCACACGATGTGACGTTCCCTTTCCACTCAATGTTTCTTCCAATCTATCAATTTGCCCATGCCAAGTTGGTAAACGTATATGGTTGAATACTTGTTGGTATGAGTGTCTGCTGATTTAGATTAGCTGCGAGCTTCTGTAAGCACAAGGCTGTGTCATTTTCTTCCAGCTGAGAGTAAGATATCCCATGGCCTAATCTGTTCAACTCCGTATCAACTCCGTATTCCCAGTGAGTGTTTTAACCATGTATGGAAGCAGTATATGTTTTGGTGGCTTCTGCATACCACATGTCACTGCATATACCACATCTTGACTGAAGGATTCCGTGAGCATTGTTACTCTCCGTGAAGTGTGTTGTGTTCTGGATCACCAGTTAGTAGACCGATCAGAAAACCGTCGAAGATATTCTGGTGCAGTGAATGATTCCTTCTCCACGTCGGACGGGTGATAGGGCCAGGTTGTTGGTTTTTCTCGTCCTTTATTGTTGCTCTCAAAAATGACGATGACTGATTAATGATCTTCGAGATATTGTTGATTATCTTTCCAAGTTTTCAGCTCCCTTTCCATATCGCAATACTCACTGACGATATCTTGCATTGTTATGCAATCAGGTACAACAACAAGTTTTCCTTTTGTGTCAGCGAAAATCTGAATACAGTCTCCCAACTCCTGTTCCATTTCCGACGGAGATGTTTCTTGGTGGATTCTGTTAGACTATGTATGCCTCTGGCAGACATCATCGTTCGCAGTTTCTCTGTAAGCGTTTAACTCTGACAATTTGCTTGTTGGGAACGATATCAGTTGGTATATAATGAAACAGTTCTGCATATGATTCGTCTTGCTTTCGAGATAAATATCATTCTCCTGAGAAGGAGCAGGCTCTGTATCGAGACCAGGTGCTGGTCTTGTGTAGTCCCTGTAGCAGGAAGCATGATAATGTGCTTCAGCAGCAACTATGTCCCTACTCGTTATGGCTAAAAGCTTGGTGTCACACTTGCGGACTGCACAAGCTCGAAGCTTCTGGTCCGATCTCAACTCCACAGAATTGGACAAGTTTTCCCGAGTTGACATTCCCTTGTATCTCTTGACATTTCGCAGAAAATGCATGTGTAGTCATAGATGCGTGATTCTGATGAGGATCGGCTTGCCGGTTGCTTAGCATTGGAACACCCAGCAACAGCCCTCAGTTGAGCTTGACGTTTACGTTTAAGGCTTCCAGATCTCTCTTCATCGTGAAAATGCTCCTGCATTTCCTATGGTAGAAGATCAATGGAATCTCCTTGTCTGTCACCGATTTAGCAATGTCAAGTATAGGGGAGTGATCTCTTACTTGAGCAGCATTTATTAGTGTTTTCCATGATTCAAAACTTTGTGGACTGGTAAGTTGTTCATTTGGATCAATACTCAGTGATTCCTTGTGAATTATACAGTGTCTTCCAGTTGGCTCTTCGGCCTCATCTCTGGTTTGTTCTTCCATTGCGATTGTACTAGCAACTACACATACTGGGCAAGCACTAACACCACCACCACCACCATTACCACATTACCTGAATGACAAAGGAAATAACAATTTAGTTGGGTAATACAGATGGAAATACAGTAATGTTTAAGGCTATCCACTACTTTTAGGCATTTTTAATATATGTAGATGTTTCAATTTGTGAAATATTGCATCTGGATGTTACATATTTATCTAGTTTTTTGTAATATTAAATAGTTAAACCAAAAATTACACTGAGATACCAAAAGTAGACGAATAAACCTAAAATGTTCAAAATCTATGTTTTGTTCCAAAATATCAAAATTAGGGGGTATGGTTGAACTTTGCCAAAATATGTGCCCCAAACAACCACCATATTACAAAGTATGATATATTCCAATGCAGTGGTATTTGCGAAGATTTTGAGGGGTCAAATGTTACTCTGGAGTTTTCATTTTGAAATATTGACAAAAACGTACAATGTGAATTCTGAACTCGATGCGATTTCGGCCACTTTTTCACTAAATTTAACTTTTTTTTGTCTTTATATCAAAAGTTTGACAAATAACCCCTATAAATGTTCTATATTTCTATTACTATATTAGTTGGCATCCAGTATGCAAATATTGGCACTCTGTGGTCCTTAAAAAAAATTTCTTCCAATTTTAGCAAATATCACATTTTTTGGCGAAGCGAAGCGGGCGTATATAATATTTCGGGTGATAACACAGAGATGGCCGAGAGTTATACACTGCTATCACTTTTTTTTCATATCTAGGGACATATATCTTGCTAAAAATCACAATGAGCCTTACTCCATCTGTATGGTACCGACCGGTCAATTGGGGGTCTGCTCATAGCTTAATCAGTGTTTAATATTTTTGGAGTTTGCTCTGAATGTCCTTTGACAGCATAATACTCACTAACTGTTAAGACGGCTAAGCTTTCTTGGTGAAGTGAATCGATGAAAAGATAATTATACGTTTCTGGACTTGACAGTAATTGTTTGTGTTTGTTTTTTGTTTTGTTTGTTTTTTTACTTCCAGTAGGTGTGCAAACCAACGACTCGGAACATATACACCACGTGCGCAGCAAAAATGCACTTAACTCAAAATTGCATGAATATCAGTACATTTGTAAACCTCCGCGTCCACTGTCCAGACCTAAGAGCTCTTAAATGAGGTATCATTCAGCATTTTACTTGCTGTGGTTACGACGTTTACCCCTTTCAGCCACAATTGTTCAAGTTGCATTTATATAAAGATAGATAGATGTATATCAGAATCAAGTTTTGAAATAAATGCAGTTCAAGTTGAGCAGTTTAAAGCTATAAGTATAATTTTGACAACAGAGTAATGTTTTTTATTGGAGCTTCTTTGTGAATATGTAGCAAGAATTTCACATTGACAAATACTGTACAGTGGAAAATCGATATAACGCTAAGCGTTATAGCGCTTGTACTGATATAACGCTCATACACCTTGGACCCCAAAAATACTACTATTCATGTTTAAAGGCAAAAAAGTGAGAAAATAGAGACAAAGTTAGTCCAAAATAGCGCTAAGTGGCGAAAAAATTCAAGCTGTCATCGCCCTGTGTTGAGTTGACATGTGGTGTGAAATACTCATGAGCTGTCATGTTCTCGCACCTTTCCGTATATGGCGAAGCTGATGAACAAATCAATTCAATTCAAATCATCATAGCATCCGTATCTCCTGTAACTCACTTGACCGCTTCGTCATCAACCCTTACAATCCAAGATGGCGGACGTACAGTCCACGTGTTTTGGCTCTGGTTTGTATATAAATAAATATTTTTCACTGCATCAGTATAGCGCTGTATCATTTATAAGCCCTAGTCGCTTTGGACCCCACCGGTGAGCGTTATATCGATTTTCCACTGTATAATGAATAAAATGGTGCAATTCAGTTTAAGAACTAGTTGCCTTCAAAAATTCATACAATGGGATACAATGGTCCAAGAAAGGCAAAGTTTTAATTTTTTTCTATAGATAGTTATACATAATTGGTAAGAAAATTTTTCTTTCTCCTTATATACAGTACATACATTGAAAGATCAGAATGCATTGATATATATTTTTTTTTTCGACCATTGTCAGTGTCTCGTTCCAATAACCTTTTATATGCCCTTGTATCCTTTTACCGTATCAATATCTGTCCTCGTAGATCCGAGTATTTTTCCACTGAAGCATGTCATTGTGTTAGTATCAATCGCAAAAATATATGCTGCTCCACTTCTGTAAATTGTATATTTCTCCGACGATTTATTTATTTATTTTAAGCTTTTAAGAGGAAGATTTGCACCAGTAACACACAAGTTGTAGAACATTATTTTGGTCTGATCATGTACGTTGTTTGCTTTGTTTTTCCTGTAGTACCCTGGTTTTTCTTTACTCTTTACTAATGCACGATGATCGGACAATGATTTAATTTTGAAATGGGTGAAAAGTTTTCATAGAGTTGTGCATGTGATTCGTATGCATATATATGCGACAATTTTCCGATAAATCATCTCAAAATATTGGTGGATTAATAATAATTTGGTCCTTTTTCAAATCCTTCTGCTTGCTAGTCTGCTGAGCAGCATGATTTGAGAATGGGGAAATAGCAAAGAAAACAAAACATTTACTTCTGATCGAATGACCCTGCCTAATATTGATAATGCTCTGCCAACCAACCTTTGTATGTTGTTGAGGGAGATCTTGGGTAACTGCCTTTTCGTAGAGAGAAGTTTAGTGCCATCCCAAGTAGGCCTGAGGGCCATAAGAGTCAACCACAGAGATCTGCAGCTCCGGATAGAACGGATAATGTGGGCCAGGTAGATTACCTCCTTCCTACAAGTAAAATAGCAGGCCAGCTGGGTTTTACCTCTTATACTCTGATGGCAACTTGATTCTCCTCTGAATAGTTTGTTTTCCAGTTTAGGATGTCTGTGATAATTCTAGTCATTGTTTTTGTTCCCTGAATGTTTGCATTGAAAAGATGGGTGGGGAATGAAGTATCATAACTGTGAATCCTCATCTCTCACACAGAGACGACAGACACCGAAATTACCACAACGGAGATTATAAAGCGTCGTGACGTTGGGTACTATGGACTTCGATCCGAGTACTGCATCCGCAAGATTGTTTGTCCCATTGATGTTCCGGAGACTAACAAAGGTGCTTCCCTTAGTGTTGGAATGTTTTTGCCACCAAAAAGTTATTCAATGAATTTTGTTTCTGGAAATGGTTTGGCAGTATACATCATTTTTGTAATTCAAGAACCACTACATTTGGTCATTTTTAATGCACACTCCGATTTTGCCTCATTACCACAGAGCCACCAACACCCCAGCGTAAAGGACTACGCTCAAGCGCTCTGCGCCCCAAAAAGGTTGAGGGACCTCGTCAAACGGAGCCGGTCGTTTTGGAAACTTGGGTTCCTGAAGAAGAACTGGAGCCATGGGAGATTCGAGCATTTGCCGAAAGGTACTTTTACTCTACTATTCTTTCCCTGTGCCTCTTTTGAGAATCCTTTATCTGCACATTGAAGAATGGTGAAATCTAGAAATAATGAATGTCAGAAAACTACTAAAGAAGTGGTTGTGATTTTTAACTCGCCATTGGCCCTTGTATTTTTTTGCCGATAAAAATGAAATTTTACATATCCATTGTTATTGCTGTCTACAGGGTTGAGAAGGAAAAGGCGGCTGCAGCCCAGGAACAAGCCAAGGCAAATGAGCAGCGCAAGGCAGAGGAGTTCAAAGCACAGCTTGAGGTGCAACTGAAGAGCCAGAGGCTTGCAGCGCAGCAGGTTTCAAGTCCGCACCACACACAGAATGGGTGATGATGAGGTGCAGTGTGGTAGTTTTATCAGCTGACTGGCGTTCATTTACTATGAGAATACAAAGCATTATGACGATTTTGATGACATGAAATGCATCCGTAAACATGCTTGGTTTTGGATAACATGCAGTTGAGTAGATGGTTTCATGACAAAATTTTCAATTTGCTCATTATTGTTTACCACTTGCCTTACAGTAACAATTTTATGCTTGTTAATATGATATGCAGTGCAGGGTCGTGATGAATTAATGGCACACTAAATTTACTCCTTCACTTTGATTCACAATTGCATCTCCTTTCCCCGGTGTCCCGCAGAAGCGTCTGCAACAAACGGAGGGACAGAAAGTAGTGGTTACAGGTTGTGGTGTCTTGGCGAGTGGAACGCAGACTGTGGTTGTGGGCACAACTGGGGGACAATCCTTAGTGGCCGGGACCAAACTGGTAATCAGTAAAGTCAGCGCTTCCCCCAGTGCTAGTCCCATCTCATTCCAGGCAGGCCGAAACTTCCAGCAAAGTTTCGCGACATGGATTGGAAAGGCCACTGCTGCACAAACAGGTTGGTTACGCCGAATAACAGTTGATCTTGCCTGTGTTATTCTGCCCCATTTGTCCACCTTTGCCTCATCCACATTTTGCAGAACTTTTCATATTGTAATCATTCGTTCCTTTACCACCGCATTTCTTCATGTTCCCCCCACTCTCCTCTCCCACCATTCTCCATTGTCCAAATCCCCATCTTACCTCCTTTTTTGCTTTGCCAGCTCCTTTTACCTGTCTTGTCTTTTACATAATGTCCCCTTTCATCCTTCTTGATCTTCATTGCACATTCACATGAATTATTGACTTTTCTTTTGCACATTATATATTGACTTTCCCCCTTTCCCCATCATCATTCTTTTATTTCCTCACCTGCCAAATGCCATTGCTGTATCTTTTATTTATTTTACTTATCACCAGCTTATGAACAATTTTGTTGTCTTTCTTTACCTTGTTGCTCGTCTCGTCATTTTCCCCTTGTTGCCTGTCTTTCCGCTCTGTTGCAAACCTTGGCATCGTCTTTTCTCTTTCCCAAATCTAATTTATGTGTGGACTCACTTTCCTCATCTCTTTTTTTTTGCCCAAATCGCCATGTGTCCTCCCAGCCCACCCTACTTTCTTTCACACCTCGTATGATGCCCTCTTTTTAGCATGTTACGTCCTGTATAAAATAATTCTTATTTATGTAATCCAAATTCAAAATCTTTGTTGAAACCATTTGTTTGTTTTCTTTTCTCATCTCTATGTTTTTTTCTGTAGTTACCAGCTCTGCTGCAGTTGCAGTAAGTGCAGCCAACGCAACACTTCAACTTGCAGGTTCCCCAATCACAGTGGGGAAGCAGCTCATGACGACCAAACTGCCGCTGCCTACAAACAGCAAAATCGTCACTCTCAACGTGCCAAGCTCCCAGACAGGTGTGGTATACATGTGTAGGCTCTGAATTTGATTTCCTGCCTTACCAGACTCGATGGCATAATGTTGGAAGTGTCCACTCTGAGCCTGCGAGGTCAGCGGTTTGATTTTGACCCTGGCCGAGTCATACCGAAGACGTTAAACTTGGTACGTGCTCCTTCCTTGCTTGAGGCTCTGTAATTAAAGGATAGAGCATGGACAAACTCCATAGGTTGACATCCATAGAGAGGATGAAATTCCTGCTTAATTGCCCTGCTGAGTGTGGAGAGAAAAGCAACATCATCATCAAAGAATAGGGTTTTAGGTTGTATTCACAGATGGATAAATTACAGATCAAAGGAGGTAGTGTTAACACTGTATAGGGATTTAATGAGGCCTCATCTGGAGTATTGGCTTCAGTTTTGGTCACCATATCTGAGGAAGGACTTAGTTGTCAGAGAGAGGGTTCAGCGTAGAGTGACTACATTGATTCCGGGTCGAGATAGACTTCGGTGCAAGAAGAAGACAGGACTTTTTACAATATAAATGAGGAAATTACGAGGGGATAGAGATGTTAAAGATAATGAAGGGTATTGACAAAATAAGTGTAGAATCCTATTTCTACAGAATGGAGAGTGACAGAACCAGGGGCCATAGTTTCAGAGTAAAGAAGAGATTTGGGATGACAGTAAGGCAGGCATCTTTCACTCAGAGAGTAGTAAATACATGGAATCGTCTCCCTGGAAAGATGGTGGCAGCAGAAATAGTAGATATGTTTAAATTTGAATTAGATAGGTACCTAGCACCATTGGGGATGGAAGGGTACATGGACATTTGCAGGAATAATAGGTAGCTGAGGTATGGACGGATGATTGTGTAACTGTGTCATGATTGGAGATGTATTTGTGAAAGTCTTGTCAAAAGTTGATTGTGCTGTCTGTGTTGTTCATTCCTCACCTTACAAAACTGTTGGATTGAATTGCTATGGTATAGATGTAGCACAGGCTTCATGGGCTGAATAGCCTCCACCTGCATCCAAGTTCTTTGTGTGTCCTTGTGTAAAGATAGCATCCCTATTACCCAGAGTGCTCTGGGAAATGATGTAATTCCCCCCAAGCTCAGCGGCTGTGTTTATCTGGTCAACTCAGGTGTGGTCTCATGTATTTGTCTTCAGGTATGTGCGGGATTTGTGTTGCAGATCCACCATGAGCCTTAGACCCTATAGAAACAATAAAAAGGTGTCTGCTTTTTAATATTGATTGTTGCACCTCATCAATCAATCAATCAATTTCTTAGAGAGTGGTTTTCATTTGGAAGCAAAATCGAAAAGGGCTTCACAAAGATGGTGGAGTGAACAATAGTAGTAAAAGCAACTGCAAAGGATGTGATTTTAAGAGAGATCTTAAAACTGTAATAAAGAAGAAGGTCACTTGGTGGAGCGCATACCTCCGCCACGTAATGACTGATCCGCGAGAACATATCGGGCCCAACACATTTTTGAAATATCGTGCTATATATCGTTTTTGGCCCCATCTCTCAATGGTGAAGAATCACTTTTAAAATTAAATAATTCTCGTATCCAGATCCGGGTTCGGATCTTCACCGAAATCAAATCAATTCGTCCTTGCGACACACCCAACCTGTCCACCAAGTTTCGTCCAAATCCGTCCACAACTTTTTGATATATCGTGCTCTATATCATTTTTAGCCCTGTCTCTCAATGGTGAAGAATCACTAAAAAAAAATTCTAGTAGTTGGATCCGGATCCGGATCTTCACCAAAATGGAAGGAATTCTTCCTTGTCACACACCCAACGTGTCCACCAAGTTTCATCCGAATCCGTCCACAACTTTTTGAGATGTCCTGTACACAGACAGACAGACAGGCAGAAATGGGTGAAAACATAACCTCCTTTACCTTCGGTGGCAGAGGTAATGAGGTTGTGCAATGATTTGAAGGCAGCAAGTTACTATGCATATTTGAAGAATGCTCGACTGCCAAAAGTCTTCATCCTCAGGTAAGAAACTGCCATCAGATTCCTGGTATTTGATCATAGCTTTCTTGTAGGGGGTGTCAAGTGTGATGAGGTCAGACATGTAGACTGGGAAAAATTTATGTTCGGTGGGAACCAAACCAGGATTCACTTTAGCATGTGGAATTGGGCCACAGCCCTAGGCATGCGGGGATGTGTCTTGGTGTGCCAGGATACTGCACAGTATACCATTGAAACCTCTATCCATAGCACGCGAAAGCTAAGATGTATCATAATATCACATTATTGTTTTACATTCCATTCACGTTTACTGTCCTCGTCCCACTTCCTCGTGTTTTTGTTTCACTTGCTTGTGCCTGGATGTCTGTGCAGGTGTTGTGCAACAGAAGGTGCTGAGTATCTTACCAGCCTCTGGTTCTCCTGGTCAGCCGACCATTGCGACGTATCAGCCGCGCACTGCCACTATAACCATAAGGCAGGGGACGCCGGGCGCTGTGCAACAGGTAAGGAAAGCACTCGTACTTGCACTGCACACCACTTGAGTTACCAGTGCTCTCTTGGTATTAATAGTTGTTAAGCTGATTGATATATTGTACTTTGGCTGATCACAATGTTTGATCTGACAGCGATTATGACTAATTACGTCTGCACACTGCAATTCCAAAATTTGCACTTTAAATTAATTTTGTTTCATTCATTCTCATTTCTGTGTTGTACGACCTTAATTGCCTACTCAACAGATTTGATGTAATTCCGTGTTACTGACTTTGGTATTTGTTATAAATTTCTCAACATTCAGCCTTTGGTATTAATCGGTCTTCGTCGATATAATTAATGCCTTAAACCGTTTAAAAGTAGCAACAAACGATTTAAAGAGTTTGTGAGACAATAAACCAGTTATCTCAATCCACACCGTGAATGATGGGGTCTTACCTCTTGCTGTTATATCATTGATCAACCTCAAATGATCCACATTTTTCAGACAGCATTGTTGGCTATTAAAACTGAACTTTCTGTGAGATGGCCATAAGTTTCCAAATGAGTATCCTGGGGTCCCTGAGACATGCAATTCCACTTGCCACAAAGACACCTTCATGGTATTAATTATTCAGTTTCCTCAATCCATCTTTAATCCTTAAATCTGCTTTCCTCAAATAAAATCAGGCTGCTTCTGAAACCTGCTGGATATTCATCTGCCTTGGACAGTTTTATTTTATTTCCTTGTTTGTTTTATTTATATTTTTTTAACGTTGATCTGAGGCTTGTGGTCGAGCTTGTATCACATGCAGGACAAGTTCATTCGTAGACATCAATATCCTGTTACATTAATTACAAAGACATTAATAAGCCAGGGTTAAACACATGGATTTGAACCTGGGTTCCCGACCTCATAAGACAGAGGTTCAGATGTGTGCCGCAAGCCGACCCAGCAGTATTCATCTATCTATAATTCCAGCAATCCTGTGTGTGTGTGTGTGTGTGTGTGTGTGTGTTGTGTGTGTGTGTGTGTGTGTGTGTGTGTGTGTCTGTCTGCGACCGCCGTTTCTCGACGACCGCCGGTCCGATCTGATTGAAACTTGCCAGGAATATTGCCGGGGCCCCGCAGATGTGCCTTTTCGAGGTTTGATATCGATCGGACGAGCGGTTCCCAAGTTATGCCATTTTACTGCTTTTTCAGTGTTGAAAAGGTGTATATATGGCAGCTGAAGGTGTCGTTCCACTTTCTCACTTATCATGCCATTTTTTCCCAAATTATTAATAACGGGACGATCACCGGTCCGATCGGATTGAAACTTGCCAGGAATATTGCCGGGGCCCCGCAGATGTGCCTTTTCGAGGTTTGATATCAATCGGACGAGCGGTTCCCAAGTTACGGCCATTTATCTGTCGGCCAATGACAAGACACGGTGCTATGACATCACGAATGACGTCACAATTAATGTTTATTTATTTATTATTATTATTTTTTTTTTTTTGCATGATCGACGGTCCGATCTGATTGAAACTTGCCAGGAATATTGCGGGGCCCCGCGGATGTGCTTTTCAAGGTTTGATATTAATTGGACGAGCGGTTCCCAAGTTACGGCCATTTATCTGTCGACCAATGACAGGACACGGTGCTATGACGTCACGAATGACATCACAATTAATGTTTATTTATTTATTTATTTTGTATTATTTCTTTTGCACGATTGAAACTTGCCAGGAATATTGCCGGGACCCGCAGATGTGCCTTTTGAGGTTTGAGAGAGAGAGAGAGGCTGCGCATACTGGCACGCACCTACGGGCACGCACCTACGGGCCCGTACTAGTCTATCTATAATTCCAGCAATGTGTGTGTGTGTGTGTGTGTGTCTGTCTGTCTGTCTGTCTGTCTGTCTGTCTGTCTGTTCTGTCTGTCTGTCTGTCTGTCTGTCTGTCTGTCTGTCTGTCTGTCTGTCTGTCTGTCTGCAACCGCCGTTTCTCGACGACCGCCGGTCCGATCTGATTGAAACTTGCCGGGAATATTGCCGGGGCCCCGCAGATGTGCCTTTTCGAGGTTTGATATCGATCGGACGAGCGGTTCCCAAGTTATGGCCATTTTACTGCTTTTTCAGTGTTGAAAAGGTGTATATATGGCAGCTGAAGGTGTCGTTCCACCTTCTCACCTTATCATGCCAATTTTTTCCCAAATTATTAATAACGGGACGATCACCGGTCCGATCGGATTGAAACTTGCCAGGAATATTGCCGGGGACCGCGCGGATGCCTTTTCGAGGTTTGATATCAATCGGACGAGCGGTTCCAAGTTACGGCCATTTATCTGTCGACAATGACAAGAACGGTGCTATGACATCACGAATGACGTCACAATTAATGTTTATTTATTTATTTATTTTTTATTATTATTTTTTTTTTGCACGATTGACGGTCCGATCTGATTGAAACTTGCCAGGAATATTGCTGGGGACCCGCTGATGTGCCTTTTCAAGGTTTGATATTAATCGGACAAGCGGTTCCCAAGTTACGGCCATTTATCTGTCGACCAATGACAAGACACGGTGCTATGACGTCACGAATGACGTCACAATTAATGTTTATTTATTTATTTATTTATTTATTTTTGCACGATTGACGGTCCGATCTGATTGAAACTTGCCAGGGATATTGTTGGGGACCCACGGATGTGCCTTTCGAGGTTTGATATTAATCGGACGAGCAGTTCCCAAGTTACGGCCATTTATCTGTTGACCAATATCTGCGAGAGGGGGGACGGGAGAGGGGTTGATGAGAGTGGGGGAAGAGGAGGGGGAGAAGAGGAAGGGCGAGACTAGGGTGGATAGAGGGGGGGCAAGAGAGGGGGATAGAGGGGGCAAGAGAGGGGGGGAGAGAGGGGGTGGGAGAGAGGGGGATGAGAGTGGGGGGGCGAGAGAGGGGGGATGAGAGTGGGGGGGGGCGAGAGAGGGGGGGCGAGAGAGGGGGCGAGAGAGAGGGGGCGAGAGAGGGCTGCACCTACGGGCACTCACCTACGGGCACGCCGCCTACGGGCCCGTACTAGTGTTTATTAAAATTGATTAAAAGACTAGTTTTTGACACAAATCTGCAGTACCAAAGTATCGATATATGGGTTTCGCAACATTAACTCTACCCCTGTTAAAGAACCCGATTCTGTAAATTTTTCATTGGATGCCTATGGTTATATCCATCAGGTGTTGACAACTGGAGGAACAGCGACACTACGTCCTGGTGTGACTCTCATCCGTACACCTGTACAGCAGCAGTCAACCTCTCTTGGCAAAACGATTATCCGCACACCACTCATTGTGCAGCAAGGTATATGAATATATCTACTCTTCCTCTTTTTTTTCAGCATTGATCATGTGCCATTTCCCCTTGGGGTAGTGGGGATAGGTTGGGGTGCACAGTATTTTCTCCAACTGCAAGGCCACAGGGTTCACCAGTATCATAAATCTTCTTATTCACCAACTCGAACAACCATTGCCAAAGTATGTGGTTGTTTCCTCAGGCCAGACACAGCAAGTCGTGACGCAGATCATTCGGGGACAGCCCGTTTCCACAGCCGTGACCGGGGGTGGGGGTTCAGGCCTCAGCAAGGTGCTGAGTGCAGCAGTTTCAGCAGCTTCTGGTCCGGCACATGTTAATGCAACTCCGCAAACCAGCCGCATTGTAGGAACAGTGGTGCCACCACCATCTACTACCCAGCAGCAACCACAGGCATCGCTCCCTGGGAGCAAGCCTCAGCAGAGCCAAGTGCGACTTACAGCATCACAGATCTCTCAGCTCACACAGGGACAGGTTTGCCTTAAAGCTTATTTAATCATTATGCAATGCATCATACATACTGTTGAATCATTTATTGAACATTGCTATGTGTACGGATCAGTGGACATGCAGTCAAAGGTCATCCTCTGTGTGTACAGTCCACTGGGCAGGGACTGAAGGTTATAGTTCAAGGCCAGGGACAAACTCAGGGGCAACTCCAGCTCATCCCACGAGGAGTGACTATTATTCCTGGACCTGGACAGCAGCTCATGCAGGCAGCGATGCCCGATGGCACTATACAGCGATTCCTCTTCACTCCTGGCTCCACACCTGGTATTCAGACCATTTCCAGACACATACCTGACACCCTTTAAGCCAGTAATTTTTTTAATACAAAGTGTAAATCATCCGAATGTGAGTAATCTGTCAGATTAATATTTCTTTCTTTTAAAATGGGGTACCAACACTTTGGGTTTGCTTGACAACCATACTCTGCTGCATGATGAATCAAAAGCCCTTTTATGAAATGTATGTCCTCATTATCTGATGAATGCAAGGCTTCCCACCTGATTCTGTGTTGTATGGTTTTCAGCCATCATAGAGCAGTCCTCCGTCGTAGCCTCCACTTCAAGTGCTGCATTACCATCACAGCCTAAAGTGCAACCTGCAAGCCAACCAGCAACAGTCCTCTCTCAACCCAGCACCCCGCAGCAACCCTCAACACAGGTGCAGCAGTCGCTGACTCCCATGACGAATGTATAACTTTCCTTATCCAAGATAACTTTATTTCAAAAGAATCCACATCGTTAAATCAACCCCAAATGCTTGGCAATCTTACAGATTTTATCAAACTCGGGACAAGAAGTTTCCACAGGGACATCAGCTGTAGCGCCTGCACAACCATGCGCAACCACCCTGTCTACAACAAGCCTGCTGTCAAGTCCTCAGAAGGTGCAAGTGCAGACATCTCCAGTCTTGCCGTCTGCCACGATTCCCACCCCTACCACCACGACGTCTGCGCAGGTGAGTCATTTTACTACTGATAATGTGTTGGGATGTCTACGCACATTTGCCAGCGGTTCAAAAAGGACTGCACAAATACGGTGCATCTCTCTTCCACCCAGTCCGTGCAGAACGTTGTGAGTGTACAGGCACCAAGTGTGCAGGAGCAGCTGCAACGGATCCAGCAGATGCAGGTGCAGAGGCACATGCAGCAACAACAGCGACGCCTTGCCATGGAGGCACGCAAGGCGGCAGAAGCCCCGCCCACCCCGCCATCGACTCAGGCCGAAATACAGAAGCAGGTGCCTTGCGTTACTCCTTGTGCCATTAATGATGGTTTACTAATTGAGTTATTGTTCATGAAGCCACAGGTGATTTAAATTTTTTTACTGTTAAGGAGCTCATCATTGTAATGGCTATTGACCTTGATTAATAAAGGGGAATTGGAGGGAGCAATTGTAAGGTATTGTGTGTAGGATTATTTATTTCTCGAAAAACAAAAGTAACTGCAAGGCTGTGTTCACCTATATTTGACCACTACATTTTGCTTATGAAAGTGTTGATTACCGCTACATCTAATTACCAAACTTTAAGCTTTTGAATTTCCTAAATTTAAAAGCGCATGTAGTTACGTTTGGCAGAATTAAATATATATTTTTATATATATATACATATGTATAATTTCTATGGATAAAACCATTGACCATTTATTTAGATTTTTATAAATTTAAATTTTCAGCATTGCGTAATACCTCTATTATTACTGTATTCCCATTTAACCACTCAAGGAAAACATAACTGCGTTTGCTCTTCCCTAGCTTTAACCCCACGCACACACTGTACACCGAATGCTCCACCCGGGAGCAGGCTGTTTTCACAGAGATGTAAATATCTGCTTCACCGATTGCATTTTCTTCACATTAATGGAACTATAATAAGTTGTTAACCATCATTTTATTTCTCATTTCTTTAAATTTCACCAATTAGCAAAGGAATTATTTTTTTCATCTGTCTGTGATATTGATCTGAAATCGACGTTGTTCGACATTTACCAATAAGAATCGAATCCTGCCAAGTTAACGTACTGTTGAACCCCGTTATTCGCGGATTTGCTATTCACGGACCCTGCATATTCACTGTTTATAAAATGCGACCTTCGACATTTACGGCACTGTGCTTCGCATATTCGCGGGGTTTTTTGGTTTTTCGCAGGCGTAGTCGTGGTTTTTTGCGGGCATATTCACGTTTTTTTTGTGTGTGTGTGTGTGTTTTTACGAGTGTATTCGCGGTTTTTTTTTGTTTTGTTTTTTGCGTTTTCGTGGTTTTTGCAGGCGTATTCACGGTTATTCATGGGATTTTTGATTTTCTCTCATGAACCGCTGGGAACCCCCTTTTCTATTGAAACAATTCCACAACATTGGCGTATTCGACATTTGCGGCATTTTCCAGGAATGTATTCCCCGCGAATAGCGGGGTCCGACAGTCTCATACATTGTGGAGCATTCCGTCCCCTGAGCACCTTCTTTCCCCTATTGCCATATCTCCAAAAGTTTACATGCCGTCTTGCACATTGACATTTAGGAAAGACAGGTGAAAGGTGTTGGAGCAATCTGTAGCCATTAAAGTTCTCGCCAGAATAATTTCTTTTAACATACGGGGATGCCTTTGAAACATTACAGAATAATGATTTCACAGTGGTTCACCTGTCAGTGACGTCACATTAGTCTGTTGTGGCTCGAGCATTTTGAGTCACAACTGCCACAAAAGCTTTAGCCTCATCCTCAAGCTATTTGGCTTGAGTATGAGGCTTAGCACGAGTATGAGTAGGGTAGATCGTAAACGAGAAAAAAAAATACATTTTGGTCTTTATATCCTCTTTAAAATATTTTATATTGTACCTCGAAACTAATCATGAGAATTGAAAGAGCTGAAAGCTCCTGCAGAATAATTTTGCCGTGTGTCCTCACAGCACCGATGCAACGGTTTTTAATTGAACAGGTTGTACAAAAGCAGAGTGCCGTTATTGAGCAGCTCAAGGCGAAGACGCGAGCGACATCGCCGACGGAAAGGGAGGAGGCTCAGAGGTATGTTCCATTTCAAAGCATGTTTTTGTTTTGTGGTGTTTGGTAATTCAAACTTTCCTCCTCTTACTTTTTTGCTTCAGTATGGTTCGATATAAAGGACTTGGAAGTTATAAAAGTCACAGCATATACAGTAGTTGACTTGGTAATTCGCAAACATTAAATAAATGTTTTTGTTTGACCAAACAAAGACATGGAGTGTAGGGTGTAAACAGATGGTCACACTGTAAGGGGTATCTACATATGTCGTACAGTAAACTCTCTAATATCGCGGTGGTTAGGTTCCTGGAAAATGCTGAGGCAGTTAATACCGCAATATTGGAAACCAAGGGCTAATGGGAAAGCGGGGGTTCGGTTCCTGGACTTCGAGGAAGATCGACGGCAGCCAGAAAAATCACATTGCAATTGAAATAAACACGTAAATACATATAAAGCATGTTAACACTGAAATAAACATGTAAATAAAATGAATATGGTGTAAATTAAACAAAAACACAAGACTTTTACCTTTTAAATTTATTCCAAGACAGCAAGGTGGGTGAGGGTAAACATATTACGTACTCGTTCGTATTGCACTTTGCTGTAAATAGAAAATACAAGACTCAGCAAGGAGATGATGCTGTTCGAGGGGGGAGGGTGGAGGTTAGAAAGACGTGGATGTAGAACTTGTGATGGTTGTTGGATCATCGGGAGCACGACAAAGTCACCTGCTGTGTTGCCACATAGAAGAAGGGTAAAACGATCCTTCGCCACCTTGATCCAGAGCAGATCTTCCCTGCTTGGACAGGAAGGTACAAGATGGCATCCTCTTCCAAAATAATCCCATCTCTTCGGCGTTAAAAACCTGTTCCGGCATAAATCCCTTCGCCTCGATTAGTTCCATGAGCCATCGTTGAACTGGAGCCTTTGGCCCCAGGTGCCTCGTGAAAACATTGCTCAATCCATAATGATTTCTGCCGTACACCAGTCCACTCAAAGGCATTGTTTCTGTTTGGTCCTCGATCCAAACATTAAGCACTTTTTCCATCCTTTCAGTGTGATGATCAGAGGATTGGAATGAGCCTTTTGCACTTTGCTAGCAGGAACACTTGCCCGGATATTTGACTCCTGTTTACCCACAGTTCATTTATTGACCACGTAATGGCGGCCCACAGATACCGCACTTTCACTTCTTGCCAATGTATCTAACAACTCAACTTCTTCGCACAATGTCATAACCTTTCTCTGCCTTACGAAACAATTAATTTTGTCCATCGTTTTACGTTTGAGCGCCATTATTAACTGTTATTTGTCCACTAGATGTTGTAGCTCGAGTATTTCATGATCTCCAAATGTCATTTCCTGTTTGATGGCGATTAATTACAGTCTTAGATTTAACTTCGTTCCCGGATGCTGGTCTGATTACTGCATTTAATGGTGCGTGAGAAACAACAAATGGCTCGTAATGGGAGGTAATCGTACATGCGGACGCAGTTTGGGTGCCATTATTAACTGCTGTGTGTCTACTAGATCTTGTGGATCTAGTGTTATAGGATCTCCAGATGTCATTTCCTGTTCGATGACTATTCATTATTAAATTTAGCTTCATTCCCGTATGCTGGTCTGATTACTACATTTAACGGTGCATGAGACACACCAAAAGGCTCGCAATGTAATCTTACACGCGGATGCAAACAGTGCCTCGTCTCAGCTCAAACACCACGACTGGCCGAAATTAAATACGGAAATCATGAAATCGGAACATAATAGGTTGCCCGTAATAACATAATAGGTTGAACATAATTGGTAGAAACCAGCAATATTGGAACCCGTGATATTGGAGGATTTACTGTATTCAAAAAATTATGGTCCTTTTTTTTGCCTGTCGTCTGCTTCACATACTTGCGCTCCCTCTTCTTTGCATCTTTTAGGCTGCTCGTCTGCAACCAGGTGTTGAAGTCAATGCTTGATCGCATTGATCGCGATGAGCGTCAGGCACAGAAGAAGCGGAAACGTGAAGAGAGTGTGGAGCAAAAGCGATGCAAAGTGGCATCAGGACGTCTTGCAGGTTTGCTCTTTAAACACAAAGAGCAGTTGAAGTCTGAGATCCTGAAAAAGAGAGCTCTACTTGAAAAGGACCTCCAGGCTGAGGTTCAGGTGATTTAGTGCCTTGACTTTATGACCTTTAAGGAATTTCAAATTTTTTTAGTGAAGTGTTTGGCCATTCATGCACCTCATCTTTTCCTTACAAATCTTTGGGTTCCCTGCAGGAGGAACTCAAGCAGGATTTGAAACGTTTGAAGAAAGAAAGGGTAAGCATGGCTACCATGCCTGCCATCGGGCAGAAACGAAGACGTGAGCCTGAGGTCCGAGATCAAGGCAGCAGGACTAAGCACAAGAAGATGATCAACACGGCGACGCGTGATAGCAAGCGTGACAACAAGCTATATTGCATTTGCAAAACAACTTATGATCCGTCCAGGTATGTCCCAATCATTAATTCTGCTTTGTAATAATTCTGCTTTATGGGACAGATTATGGTCAAGGTGAAATTCTGCCATTTGTTGAGGCAGAAGCAATGAGGAATTGTTGACAACTCAATGCTCTATACAGTTCCAAATAATCATTGAAAATGTCCCTTAATCAATGGAATTTGTCAATTCCACGATAAAGCAAAATGTTTCCAGGATTCCAAAATGACAAGTGTACAGGTACACTGGGACATGTAACATGTTAGCTGGATATTGTCTATATGTAGAATATAATATGTCCAAATTGCATGACGACAATGTCAGGAAAAATATAGCATTCGAGATTTAAACCATTCCCGGAGCTTACGACTTGCTGGGCAAACAGGATTGCACTTTTTACCTTTTTTGGATGGTTGCTTTTGCATTTTAAAATGAAGATTTTCTTGGAATTGTTAAAGTCTAATTACAAACATTGCATTTGCTGTCATTTATGAATCGTCAGCATCTGAAAATTAAAAGGATCTAAAACAGTCATGCGAGTACAGATGCAAACGTTGGTGCCGAAGGTATTTCAGAAAGGTGAAGGCAACCTTTAATGCTCATACCTGTGCAATTTACAAACCATTATCAATAATATTATCGGTTGTACAACACGAATAGCAGTTTCATTAACGATTTTGGAGTAAGTGAAAAGTATGATGGGATCATTTGTGAGATCCATGATTTCGGAGGTTAGATATACCGTGTGATGCGAGAACCCTGGATTTGCTTAACATTTATTGCCTTCGGATTTCCATTCCCCACCCCGTTCTCAATACTGTTTCCAATTTGTGATGTAACTTTGTGTTCCAATTGGTATATCTCCTTGCTGCAGGTTTTACATCGGCTGTGACCTTTGCACTAACTGGTTCCACGGGGACTGCGTGGGAGTAACCGATCGAGATGCGGAGGCGATGGACGAGTACGTGTGTGATGAGTGCCGTCATGCACAGGAAGGAAGCAGTGAGGAGCTCTACTGCATCTGTCAGACGCCTTATGACGAGTCCCAGTATGACCTGTTCCACGATTGCAGTGGTTTTATTATTTTTTTTTCATTTTCACATAATCACGAAATAACTTTACTTAAATAGACGGCACTATTTTTATGTTGTAACAGTTTTTCCCATTTCTTTGCTCCTCTCAAATGAAAAAGGTTCTACATCGGCTGCGATCACTGTCAGAATTGGTTTCATGGGCGTTGCGTGGGCGTGCTGCAGAGCGAAGCAGAGTTCATCGATGAGTACATCTGCCCAAACTGTCAGTCGGCTGCAGATGTCATGACAGCGCTGAGCCCTCTCTCCGAACGTGACTACGAAAACCTCCGTCGCATCCTTCGCTCTATGCAGGTGATTTTCGTGACTCCAAACTATTAGTCACTTAATAGTTAGTCGACCCTGTTGCTTAACTTGCTGGTTCTAGGCAGGCACGTAAAACATCATCCATTGTCAGCTGCAGTGTTAATGTGGGGAACCCATGATTCCATCCTGATGATGACATAACTCGGTGATAGAGCCTTCGCTTTGTTATCAATCAGCCCTGGGTTTGAGTCCCATGTCATGTCATGACGTGTTCTTTTTCCACAGCCCCATGTGGAAATTTATAAAATTTTATGTATTTGCAGTAAGTGCTGATGTAACACATGGGGTGATACTCACCATTTTATTTAAGAGATTGTGTTAGTGTGTGCGTGCGTGCACACATGTGCATACCACGTCATTAACACTAGAGCCAACTTGAGTTATCCATCCATCTATCCATCCATCCATTGGGACCATACTCTGTGCGAAGCGTTGGTGCTGCCTTAGCAGTCTCCTTGGCCATTGGGCACAATCCTGGATGAGTCGCCACTCCGACACAGGATACCAGCAAGCTGGTACTCATTTTGCCGACCTCTGAAGGATGACAGGCAGAGTCAACCCCACCTGGTATTATTTAAACAGCAGAGTGGGATCTGAACTCAGGATCCACGGATCCCAAGCCCACCACCTTAACCATTAAGCCAACACCAGGCATTTTGAGTTATCATCATGTTAAAATCGTTCATGAACACTGCTATACGAATATATATTCGTAATTAGTAATTAAAAAATATATAGATTTTGTACCTTTACGATGGTTAACCAATGAGGTATCTTGGAGCTTGTGCTTTCCCACTGACTGCCTTCGCTCCATCGATGCGGCGGAACATGAGAAGGGGCCTGGAGACAGGATGATATATTGTTATGAATCTGGAAGCTTACTGCACTCAACATTCAGAGTCCCTATAGAACAGTTATATCAGTAAGTATGTGTTTATAGTTAGGCTCCCTACCTGTGTCTAATGGTAATTTAATGTTCATGCGCTGCGGAGTTATTATGATAGTCAGGGTTTTCTTTTATTTTTACACCACCAACATCAACTACAAAAAACCAGCATCCCCCCTACTTCACCTCGCTCTGACCGACGCCATTGCCTACGTGCGTGTCAGCACGTATGGGCGGCGCCCACGCAGGATAATGTTCCTCTGCCTGTTTGGAGGGCGGTCCACAGCGACGGCCGTCACCCCCCCCCCCCCCCCCCCCGTCCAATCAACGGCCTTGCGCCCGTTTTGGCAATGACTGCGACGAGCGCACTTTGCGCGCCAAAACCGTCCAGTGAGGGAAAGCGGGAGGAAGAGGCGACCCTCCCCCCCTGGACAAGAGTGAATAAGGTTGCGGCGCAATCGGACCTAGAGAGAGTTTTGGTTGTCGGGACGAGCGCGAGAGGAACGAAAGGAAGAGAGTTTTGGTTGTCAGGCGAGCGTGAGAGGAACAAGAAGAGAGTTTTGGTTGTCGGGACGAGCGCGAGAGGAACAAGAGGAGAGTTTTGATTGTCGAGACGAGCGCTGAACGGAGCTCTCGACTTTGATCGCATCTCGCTGGCGCCTAGTTCTTCGGACCGCTTTTCGAGCGCGTGTTCTGGGCT
>CM068959.1:43541301-43554159 GCA_035128595.1 Eptatretus atami | reverse complement strand
CACGTGGTGGAGTTATTGACGATTCGCGGTCCGGTAAGGGACCCGTACCCTCGGAGTTTTCCGAAAGGTACCATCTAAATTCCGGGTGTTCGGCAGAGTCGACCCTACTGCTCCACCTTGCGGTTGTGCTCGCAGCCGATACCCGGCCCGCAACAATATGACACCTCCTCCTGGAGTCCCAAAGATGGTCCCTGGTCTAGACACCGTTACCAGAGCCTACCCCCCCCCCCCCAACGGGGCAAAACGGACCACTTTGTGTGACACATCCAAGGGGCGCAGGTGAAGTGAATATCCAACTGAAAAACAGCCAGGGACCCCTCCCGGGGAAAATAGCCCACGGTCTTCCTTGGAAAGGAATGTACGGGATGGCATCATGTTCCAAAAGAGCCCCACATTAAAAAGTAGCTGGGGAGGGTAAACTGACACAACAGCTTTAAACTTCGACGGTTTTCATCATATAAACTGCTCTTTCACTTCATCATGAAAACTCAGTGCCATATCCCTCTCCTTCCGGCTCTTTCACTTCATCATATAAACTCAGCGCCTTATCCTTTGCCTTCCTACTCTTTCACTTCATCATATAAACCATGCGCCTTAATCCCCTCCTTCGCCGCTCTTTTACTTCATCATATATACTCAGTGCCTTATCCTTTGCCTTCCTACTCTTTTACTTCATCGTATAAACTCAGCGCCTTATCCCTCTCCTTCCTGCTCTTTTACTTCATCATATAAACTCAGTGCCTTCTCCTTTGCCTTCCTGCTCTTTTACTTTTAATCATATATACTCAGCGCCTTAGACATAATTACTACCTGGCTTAAAGGTATAGCATACTGAGTTATATCCTCAATCCAGGAGGATAAAAGTCTCTCCATTAAACTGCTCGAACATCTCATTGATTTTGCAGAGACTATGGAGGTCGTGGACTGATTAGATGCTTTAATTTTTTTTCTTTATTCTTTACAGTTGTCCTTACAGACGGCTCCCATAGACCAAATTCACTCCCAACAGCAGTGGCACCAACAGCCAACTCCATCCGCCTTAACACTTTAAATTTCAGCTCAAGGCTTTTGGCACATTTACCAATATGGCAGCGCACAGAGCAGGAAGACAACAACTTGCACACTGATTGGTTGAGAGGAAACACGCTCAGATACGTGCTTTTCGGTCGAGGCGATGCGTTTAAACCTGTAACTTTTGACTCGCTTGATGAATTTAAATAATTTCTTTTCTTTTTTTTGGTAATTCAAAAATATATATTTAGTTTGTGCTAAAGTGAATCCACACAAAGCGGGGTCGCTCAGATATATATCCACTCTATGCTGATGACAACCGGGTAGCCAGAAATGTTAAAATCACTCTTTGGGTTATGATGAAATCTATTGACAATGATTAATGCTTCTGGGAATTGAAGACCCATGCCCACCTCACACTCATGATGAAAAAAAAAATCAAATCAACTCCCTATTCCTATCCAGGGATTTCTACAATATGAAGCTCCATAACCTTTGAACCATGTATAAATAATTGTTGGTTGAACCGCCTCGAAAATGGGCTGGCAGAATGGCCTCGCGGTATACACATGGATGGTTGTGTGAGGTACACACACTTCTAAGCTGTCTAGCTGCGGTTTGAATCTGCCCCAGCTATAAACTGTCATCCCAGTGTTTCACAGGCAGGGTCATCAATGTGTGTGCTGTTTCTTGGATGGATGTTAAACTGGCGTCCCGCCGCCATTGGTGGATGAGTGTCAAAGATCCCACAATGTCTTTCCCAAAGAGTGGGTGAGCTATCGCTGGCACCATGGCCAAATTCATAATTCTTGCCCTAACTACTTAGTCGAACCTCAGGCCTGGCCAGCCAGTTCATCAAAGACTTGAACGAAAAAGTGCCCCTGGCCAACCCCACAAAAACGTAGGAATAATTGTGGCTATCAAAGAAGAAGAAAAAGAACCACCTGGATAATAAACCACCAAGAGATTTAATTATAATCGACTTGTGATAATCAAAGAGTAATGGGCCTTCGCTCCTATATACATTCTGTGGTGCGTCTGTGTATTTTTTGTCTACATGTTCCCTTCATCCTCTCTTTTTTCAGTGTGTTGATATACCACTCCTTAATTTAGCTCTACCATTACCCTCGATTTATTTGTCGAAGAAACCCGTTCTCTTCTCGATAATGCCTTTACTTTATTATTATTTTATTATATAGTGATCTAAGGCTCGTAGAGGAGAGGGAGTCGATAGTTCTTCACCCACGCCCCCCCTCCCCCCACCTCCCCACCTCCCTCCCCCCCCCCCAACCCACCCACTCAGAAGTCTGGACCTCGAACTTTTACTCTGAATCGACTTAGCGAAGTTTTAAGACATTCTTCTTCTCTCCCTCTTTCCTTGATTAGGGGTGAGGTCCGATGGTGCCAAGCTTCTGCCCTGCCTTGATCACGATACTTCACCTCCCTCTGTCCTCAGCCTACTCTCTCCACTCTCCAACCACCCCAACCTTATAGATGGGGAGGATCCAACCACCCCAACCTCCTTGCACAATCCTCCCATCTCAACCGTGGTCAACCTCCTTTCCTACTACCTTGCTCCCTCAACCTATCCGCTCTCTTTTCCATTCTCTCTTCCCCCATCTGCACCAAGTGTCCAGCCCCTCTCAGCCGGAATTTCACTAATCTCCCCGTAAAGCTCATCTGCACACCATTCTCCTCCCTCAGTATTATCCTCTTTCTTTCCACCCTCTTTACTCCCGAAATCCTCCTGACCCAGTTGTTCATGCAAACCTGCAGTCTCTGTTGTTGTCTCTGTCAGTGCCACCGTCTCCAGACCGTAAAGGTAAGCCAGCGTTACACATGACAGAACCTTCCCTTTCAATTTCCTTGACATTTTTCCATCTGCCATTACTCCCTCCACCCTCCTCCATGCATTCGCACCTACCTGAATCCTCCTCCGCACCTCTGCCACGGACTTACCATTCCTGGTCACTGTTTCCCCCAGATACTCAAACCCATTTCCTTGTCTGATCTCCTTCCTCTCTAACCAGATATTAATTTCTTTTCTCTGCTGCCCGACCCACATCACCTCAGGCTTCTCCATAATCATCTTCAGCCCATGCCTCCCAAATGCCTCCTTCCACTCCACCAGTAATTTCTGGATCTCTCACCCACTCTCCACCACAATACCGCATCCTCCCCATACTGTCCCTCAAGCTCACCTTCCTGCTTACCAGCTCCATCACCATGATAAACGATAAACATGAGTGGATTGAGAGCGCTTCCCTGCCTTAAACCAATGCTCACGCTGGACTCCTCAGACATTCTAGGACCAACCAAAACTCTTCCCTTCGTTCCCTTGTACATCCCTTCCACCAACCTAACTTCTGCTTCTGGCATTCCCATCCATCTCAGTGTCGCCATCACCATCTCTCTCGGAACTGTGTTATAGGCTTTTTCCAGGTCCACAAATCCTAATGCCACCTCACCTTGCACCTTCAACCTCTTTTCCACCTGCTGTCTCAGCAGGAACATCCCAATCAACGTCCCCCTACCATTTCTAAACCCCAACTGCTCTTCTCCGATCTCCATCTCCACACTCTTCCTTATCCTCCCATCCAGAATCCTCTCCAGCACCTTCATTACATGATTGAGGAGTGTAATGCCCCTGTACATCCCTGGATCTTAAACATCGCACTTCGCCTTCCATATTGGCACAATTTACGCTCTCCTCAATTCCTCTGGAATTGAACTCCCTCTCTCTCTCTCATACCTATATTCAGCAGCCTCTTCGTCCAACTGCCTCCGACTTCTTACGTTACAATTATCATCTTTGTACACACCTCAATGCCTGGTGCTCTTCCCTTCTTCATCCTCTTAAATGCCGTCCGCACTTCCTCCTCTGTCATGTCCACTTCCCCTTTACATAACGCGGTTGCTCCAGCTCACTGTTGCTTCCTTCCCGGTTCAACAGCTCTTTGAAATATCCTTCCCACACTTTCAATACTGTCCACCTCACTGTCACTAGCCACCCACCACCATCCTTAATCATTCCCCCCCCTCCACACCCCACTCATGTCCTTACTATCCACATCCCTGTCACAAGCCAATTTGTATACAGTATCATCTTCTTCCCCCCATCCTCTTCCAACTTGTTGTACACCTCCTCTTCCATATCATTCCTCGCCCAATCTACAGCTCTCCTTGTTGCTTTCTTCTTCTGCCCAAACAGGTGCAGCAACCCTGCATCCAGCTGCCTCCCCCTACCCTTGATATTTTCTATCCTCTTTCTGATGTCCTTCCACACAAAACTTCTGCAATTCTCCAAAACGCCTCTCCGTACTTCTTCCACTCCTCCTTCAAACCTTCCGCTTATTCACAAATTTGCTCATACCTAGCCTTCATCCTCTCCTTTTACTCAACGACGACATTTCCCCTGCACTTTCCCCACCTAATAATCTTCCTACCCCTGCTCCTAACCTCCCTCCTTTTTTCATCCATACCATAAACATCACAGGCTTGTGCTGGTTGGTAACATGCTCTCCCGCCACCGCCTTACAATCCTTAACCCTCCACAACTGCCGCTTCCTTACCACCACCAAATCCAATTATGTTCTATGTTGTCCACTCCTATCGGTAATTTTGTGGCTTTCCCGCTTTTGAAAGAATGAACCAGCTATCGCGCACCCATTCCTCACCAGCAGCTCCACCAGCTTGTGACCCTCTCTATTCCTCGTTCTCCAACCAAATTTACCAACACATTCCTATTCACCCGGCTCCGCTTCTCCCACATGCGTGTTAAAGTCCCCCACAATGCACAGCATCACCTCTAGCTCAACCATTCCCCTCATCCCCTCCAGCGCGTCTCTGAATTCCTGCTTCTCCGCCCTGTCCTTCCTGTTTGTGACCCACATTCCGACATAGCACATACCATTTGCCTCCCCATACCATAACCTCCCCATGCCCCATGCAACATAACACCCATACCATAACTATCCACCTCTCCCATCTTTCCACTCTGACCACCTGCTTGCTGATCTCTTCCGACACGATTATTCCCACGCCAGTACCCCTTCCATCCCCACCCGTGTGCAACAACTTGTATCCTCCTACCAACCTCCTCGTCCTATCTCCTTTCCATCTGGTCTCCTGCACACACAACATTTCCAACCTTCCTCTCTGTATCATCTCCACCACCTCGACGACTCTTCCCCCCCACACCTCCCCCCATAATCCCACATTCAAACTACCTTGCTACACGACCGGTCAAAAGTTTTAGAACACCCCCATTTTTCCAGTTTTTACTGAATTTAAGTAGTTCAGGGCCATTGAATAACCTGAAATGGCACAAAGCTAAGTGATAAACTGCCAGAGGTTAAAAAAAGTTTAGGTTTCCAAAAACTGAAAAAGAATGTAAATTTCAGAGTTGTTTAAAAAGGTCCTTTTCAGGGAACAAGTAATGGGTTAGCAACTGCAACTGTTCTGCAGCAATGGAAGTAAATTAAGCCTTGAAAGTTAATGCAAACAAAATTCCATACAAGCGAACTGTCCCAACTTTTGTTGATTAGTTACAAACCCTCTGTCTGTATAAAAGTAGTGTTGTAACAGACTGTGTTGCTATACCCTCTGAAGCATTATTTGGACAATATTGCACTGCAGGAAGTAGTATATTGATGTCATAATGGTGAGAAAAAGACAATTAACAAAGGAAGACAGACAGACCATTATAACCCTTAAAAGTGTTAGGTCTTTCCTTTGGAGAAATTGCAAAGAACCAAGGTGTCAGTGAGTACAGTTTCCTACACCATCAAAAGGCACTTGGAACTGGAGGAAACTCTGACAGGAAGAGGTCTGGCAGACCCAAAGCCACAACACAATCAGAAGATAAGTTTCTGAGAGTCAACAGCTTGCGTGATCGGCGGCTCACAGGACAGCAGCTTCAACAAGCACAGCTTAACACTGGTCGAAGTAAGGAAGTCTCAGTTTCAACTGTGAAGAGAAGACTTCGAGCTGCAGGTTTGACAGGTCGAGTGGCAGTAAGAAAGCATTGCTAAGATGGCAAAATAAGAAAAGAGGCTTGCCTGGGCCATGAAGCACCGCCAGTGGACTACTGAAAACGGGAAGAAGGTCTTATGGACCGATGAATGAAAATTTGAAATCTTCGGTTCATCACGCAAGGTTGTTACGCCGTCGAGAAGGTGAAAGGATGGTTTCTCATTATGTAACACCAACTGTCAAACATGGAGGAGGAAGCGTGATGATCTGCGGCTCTTTTGCTGGATCCAGAGTCGGCGTTATGCATTGGCGTGCAAAATGCTGTGGTAGCCCTTTTTGGTTCAGGGTGCCAGTCACTCTGAGCAAGTCGCCGACTCTGGATCCAGCAAAAGAGCCGCAGATCATCACGCTTCCTCCTCCATGTTTGACAGTTTGGTGTTACATAATGAGAAACCATCCTTTCACCTTCTCGACGGCGTAACAACCTTGCGTGATGAACCGAAATTTCAAATTTTCATTCATCGCGTCCATAAGACCTTCTTCCCGTTTTCAGTAGTCCACTGGCGGTGCTTCATGGCCCAGCAAGCCTCTTTTTCTTATTTTGCCATCTTAGCAATGCTTTCTTACTGCCACTCGACCTGTCAAACCTGCAGCTCGAAGTCTTCTCTTCACAGTTGAAACTGAGACTTCCTTACTTCGACCAGTGTTAAGCTGTGCTTGTTGAAGCTGCTGTCTGTGAGCCGCCGATCACGCAAGCTGTTGACTCTCAGAAACTTATCTTCTGATTGTGTTGTGGCTTTGGGTCTGCCAGACCTCTTCCTGTCAGAGTTTCCTCCAGTTTCCAAGTGCCTTTTGATGGTGTAGGAAACTGTACTCACTGACACCTTGGTTCTTTGCAATTTCTCCAAAGGAAAGACCTACACTTTTAAGGGTTATAATGGTCTGTCTGTCTTCCTTTGTAATTGTCTTTTTCTCACCATTATGACATCAATATACTACTTCTGCAGTGCATATTGTCCAAATAATGCTTCAGAGGGTATAGCAACAACAGTCTGTTACAACACTACTTTATACAGACAGAGGGTTTGTAACTAATCAACAAAAGTTGGACACCTGTTAGGAATTGTTTGCATTAACTTTCAAGGCTTAATTTACTTCCATTGCTGCAGGAACAGTTGCAGTTGCTAACCCATTACTTGTCCTGAAAAGGACCTTTTTAAACAACTCTGAAATTTACATTCTTTTTCAGTTTTTGGAAACCTAAACTTTTTTTAACCCTCTGGCAGTTTATCACTTAGCTTTGTGCCATTTCAGGTTATTCAATGGCCCTGAACTACTTAAATTTCAGTAAAAACTGGAAAAATGGGGGTGTTCTAAAACTTTTGACCCGGTCGTGTAGGCAAGGTAGTTTGAATGTGGGATTATGGGGGGAGGGGGGGGGAAGAGTCGTCGAGGTGGTGGAGATGATACAGAGAGGAAGGTTGGAAATGTTGTGTGTGCAGGAGACCAGATGGAAAGGAGATAGGACGAGGAGGTTGGTAGGAGGATACAAGTTGTTGCACACGGGTGGGGATGGAAGGGTACTGGCGTGGGAATAATCGTGTCGGAGAGAGATCAGCAAGCAGGTGGTCAGAGTGGAAAGATGGGAGAGGTGGATAGTTATGGTATGGTGTTATGTTGCATGGGGCATGGGGAGTTATGGTATGGGAGGCAAATGGTATGTGCTATGTCGGAATGTGGGTCACAAACAGGAAGGACAGGGGCGGAGAAGCAGGAATTCAGAGACGCGCTGGAGGGGATGAGGGAATGGTTGAGCTAGAGGTGATGCGTGCATTTGGGGGACTTTAACACGCATGTGGGAGAAGCGGAGCCGGTGTGAATAGGAATGTGTTGGTAAATTTGGTTTGAGAACGAGGAATAGAGAGGGTCACAAGCTGGTGGAGCTGCTGGTGGGATGGGTGCGCGATAGCTGGTTCATTCTTTCAAAAGCGGGAAAGCCACAAAATTACCGATAGGAGTGGACAACATAGAACATAATTGGATTTGGTGGTGGTAAGGAAGCGGCAGTTGTGGAGGGTTAAGGATTGTAAGGCCGGTGGCGGGAGAGCATGTTACCAACCAGCACAAGCCTTGATGTTTATGGTATGGATGAAAAAAGGAGGGAGGTTAGGAGCAGGGGTAGGAAGATTATTAGGGGGGAAAGTGCAGGGAAAATGTCGTCGTTGAGTAAAAGGAGAGGATGAAGGCTAGGTATGAGCAAATTTGTGAATAAGCGGAAGGTTTGAAGGAGGAGTGGAAGAAGTACGGAGAAGGCGTTTTGGAGAATTGCAGAAGTTTTGTGTGGAAGGACATCAGAAAGAGGATAGAAAATATCAAGGGTAGGGGGAGGCAGCTGGATGCAGGGTTGCTGCACCTGTTTGGGCAGAAGAAGAAAGCAACAAGGAGAGCTGTAGATTGGGCGAGGAATGATATGGAAGAGGAGGTGTACAACAGTTGGAAGAGGATGGGGGAAGAGATGATACTGTATACAAATTGGCTTGTGACAGGGATGTGGATAGTAAGGACATGAGTGGGGTGTGGAGGGGGGAATGATTAAGGATGGTGGTGGGTGGCTAGTGACAGTGAGGTGGACAGTATTGAAAGTGTGGAAGGATATTTCAAAGAGCTGTTGAACCGGGAAGAAGCAAACAGTGAGCTGGAGCAACCGCGTTATGTAAAGGGGAAGTGGACATGACAGAGGAGGAAGTGCGGACGGCATTTAAGAGGATGAAGAAGGGAAGAGCACCAGGCATTGAGGTGTGACAAAGATGATAATTGTAACGTAAGAAGTCGAGGCAGTTGGACGAAGAGGCCTGCTGAATATAGGTATGAGAGAGAGAGAGGGAGTTCAATTCCAGAGGAATTGAGGAGAGCGTAAATTGTGCCATATGGAAGGCGAAGTGCGATGTTTAAGATCCAGGGATGTACAGGGCATTACACTCCTCAATCATGTATGAAGGTGCTGGAGAGGATTCTGGATGGGAGGATAAGGAAGAGTGTGGAGATGGAGATCGGAGAAGAGCAGTTGGGGTTTAGAAATGGTAGGGGGACGTTGATTGGATGTTCCTGCTGAAGACAGCAGGTGGAAAGAGAGTTGAAGGTGCAAGTGAGGTGGCATTAGGATTTGTGGACCTGGAAAAAGCCTATAACACAGTTCCGAGAGAGATGGTGATGGCGACACTGAGATGGATGGGAATGCCAGAAGCAGAAGTTAGGTTGGTGGAAGGGATGTACAAGGAACGAAGGGAAGAGTTTGGTTTGTCTAGAATGTCTGAGGAGTCCAGCGTGAGCATTGGTTTAAGGCAGGGAAGCGCTCTCATCCACTCATGTTTATCGTTTATCATGGTGATGGAGCTGGTAAGCAGGAAGGTGAGCTTGAGGGACAGTATGGGGAGGATGCGGTATTGTGGTGGAGAGTGGGTGAGAGATCCAGAAATTACTGGTGGATGGAAGGAGGCATTTGGGAGCATGGGCTGAAGATGATTATGGAGAAGCCTGAGGTGATGTGGGTCGGGCAGCAGAGAAAAAGAAATTATATACTGGTTAGAGAGGAAGGAGATCAGACAAGGAAATGGGTTTGAGTATCTGGGGAAACAGTGACCAGGAATGGTAAGTCCGTTGCAGAGGTGCGGAGGAGGATTCAGGTAGGTGCGAATGCATGGAGGAGGGTGGAGGAGTAATGGCAGATTGAAAAATGTCAAGGAAATTGAAAGGGAAGTTCTGTCATGTGTAACGCTGGCTTACCTTTACGTCTGGAGACGGTGGCACTGACAGAGACAACAACAGAGACTGCAGGTTTGCATGAACAACTGGGTCAGGAGGATTTCGGGAGTAAAGAGGGTGGAAAGAAAGAGGATAATACTGAGGGAGGAGAATGGTGTGCAGATGAGCTTTACGGGGAGATTAGTGAAATTCCGGCTGAAGGGGCTGGACACTTGGTGCAGATTGGGAAGAGAGAATGGAAAAGAGAGCGGATAGGTTGAGGGAGCAAGGTAGTAGGAAAGGAGGTTGACCACGGTTGAGATGGAGGATTGTGCAAGGAGGTTGGGGTGGTTGGATCCTCCCCATCTATAAGGTTGGGGTGGTTGGAGAGTGGAGAGAGTAGGCTGAGGACAGAGGAGGTGAAGTTATCGTGATCAAGGCAGGGCAGAAGCTTGGCACCATCGGACCTCACCCTAATCAAGGAAAGAGGGAGAGAAGAAGAATGTCTTAAAACTTCGCTAAGTCGATTCAGAGTAAAAAGTCGAGGCCAGACTTTCGAGGTTGTGGTGGGTTGGGGGGGGGGAGGGAGGTGGGGAGGTGGGGGAGGGGGGGCGTGGGTGAAGAACTATCGACTCCCTCTCCTCTACGAGCCTTAGATCACTATATAATAAAATAATAATAAAGTAAAGGCATTATCGAGAAGAAACGGGTTTCTTCGACAAATAAATCGAGGTAATGGTAGAGCTAAATTAAGGAGTGGTATATCAACACACTGAAAAAAGAGAGGATGAAGGGAACATGTAGACAAAAAATACACAGACGCACCACAGAATGTATATAGGAGCGAAGGCCCATTACTCTTTGATTATCACAAGTCGATTATAATTAAATCTCTTGGTGGTTTATTATCCAGGTGGTTCTTTTTCTTCTTCTTTGATAGCCACAATTATTCCTACCGTTTTGTGGGGTTGGCCAGGGGCACTTTTTCGTTCAAGTCTTTGATGAACTTGCTGGCCAGGCCTGAGGTTCGACTAAGTAGTTAGGGCAAGAATTATGAATTTGGCCATGGTGCCAGCGATAGCTCACCCACTCTTTGGAAAGACATTGTGGGATCTTTGACACTCATCCACCAATGGCGGCGGGACGCCAGTTTAACATCCATCCAAAAACAGCACACACATTGATGACCCTGCCTGTGAACACTGGGATGACAAGTTTATAGCTGGGGCAGATTCAAACCGCAGCTAGACAGCTTAGAAGTGTGTGTACCTCACAAAACCATCCATGTGTATACCGCGAGGCCATTCTGCCAGCCCATTTTCGAGGCGGTTCAACCAACAATTATTTATACATGGTTCAAAAGGTTATGAGCTTCATTATTGTAGAAATCCCTGGATAGAAATAGGAGTTGATTTGATTTTTTTTTCATCATGAGTGTGAGGTGGGCATGGGTCTTCAATTCCCAGAAGCATTAATCATTGTCAATAGATTCATCATAACCCAAAGAGTGATTTTAACATTTCTGGCTACCCGGTTGTCATCAGCATAGAGTGGATATATATCTGAGCGACCCCGCTTTGCTTGTGGATTCACTTTAGCACAAACTAAATATATATTTTTGAATTACCAAAAAAAAGAAAAGAAAATTATTTAAATTCATCAAGCGAGTCAAAAGTTACAGGGTTTAAAACGCATCGCCTCGACCGAGAAAAGCACGTATCTGAGCGTGTTTCCTCTCAACCAATCAGGTTGCAAGTTTGTTGTCTTCCTGCTCTGTCGCTGCCATATTGGTAAATGTGCCAAAAGCCTTGAGCTGAAATTTAAAGTGTTAAGGCGGATGGAGTTGGCTGTTGTGTGCCACTGCTGTTGGAGTGAATTTGGTCTATGGGAGCGTCTGTAAGGACAACTGTAAAGAATAAAGAAAAAAAATTAAAGCATCTAATCAGTCCACGACCTCCATAGTCTCTGGCAAAATCAATGAGATGTTCGAGCAGTTTAATGGAGAGACTTTTATCCTCCTGGATTGAGGATATAATCAGTATGCTATACCTTTAAGCCAGGTAGTAATTATGTCTAAGCGCTGAGTATATATGATTAAAAGTAAAAGAGCAGGAAGGCAAAGGAGAAGGCACTGAGTTTATATGATGAAGTAAAAGAGGCAGGAAGGAGAGGGATAAGGCGCTGAGTTTATACGATGAAGTAAAAGTAGGAAGGCAAAGGATAAGGCACGTGAGTATATATGATGAAGTAAAAAGAGCAGGAAGGAAGGGGATAAGGCGCTGAGTTTATATGATGAAGTGAAAGAGTAGGAAGGCAAAGGATAAGGCGCTGAGTTTATATGATGAAGTGAAAGAGTAGGAAGGCAAAGGATAAGGCGCTGAGTTTATATGATGAAGTGAAAGAGTAGGAAGGCAAAGGATAAGGCGCTGAGTTATATGATGAAGGAAGAGCCGGAAGGAGGGATATGGCACTGAGTTTTCATGATGAAGGAAAGAGCAGTTTATATGATGAAAACCGTCGAAGTTTAAAGCTGTTGTGTCAGTTTACCCTCCCCAGTACTTTTTAATGTGGGGCTCTTTTGGAACATGATGCCATCCCGTACATTCCTTTCCAAGGAAGACCGTGGCTATTTCCCGGGAGGGGTCCCTGGCTGTTTTCAGTGGATATTCACTTCACCGCCGCCCCTTTGGGTGTGTCACACGAAAGTGGTCCTGTTTTGCCCCGTGGGGGGGGGGGGGGTAGGCCTGGTAACGGTGTCTTAGACCAGGACCATCTTTGACTCCAGGAGGAGGTTCATATATGTTGCGGGCCGGGTATCGGCTGCGAGCACACGAAGGTGGAGCAGTAGGGTCGACCTCTGCCGAACACCCGGAATTTAGATGGTTACCTTTCGGAAAACTCGAGGGTACCGTCCCTTACCGGACCGCGAATCGTCTCAATAACTCCACCACGTGGTACAGGGTTATTTGCCAAACATTCAAATACCTAGACCACGTGGCGAGGCTACCGAGATCACACCCTCGACGTACTCGTACGGACGAGCCGTATGCGCGCTCGGACCCGTGCGTGACCCGAGCGAATGGTCACCGAGCTTCCGTTCAGTCCAAATGCACCACCACATCTCTTCTCTTT
>CM068959.1:43515336-43526491 GCA_035128595.1 Eptatretus atami | reverse complement strand
CTCTCCCCTGCCCACCCCTCAGCTCTCCTTCCATGCCTGACACCTCACCCCCACCCTCGAGGCACTCATCCCTACCTCCACTGCACTCACTCCCTCTCTCTACCTTCTCCCTCCCTCTACCTTCCCCCTCCCCACTCACTCCCTCTCCTCTTCCACCCCTCCCCTTCCTTATGTCCCGATCTCCCTGCTCTCCTTTATACATTAAATTTGTGCTTATTCAGCTTTCAACAAGTAAATGCTTTTCACAAAAGTCACTCAATTCTCTCACAAAAATCACAGTTCAAAAGTCACTTAGTTCAACCCACATCACGCTCACCGAGTCCTAGCCACAAAGAGCACCCGCAGCATGAACTGTTGCTTTACTCCACCGCACCGCAGGCCGAAGCGAGTCCACGAGCACAAAGAGTACCCGCAGCATGAACTGTTGATTTACTCCACCACCCAGCGGGCTGAAGCAAATCCACAACATTGAATAGCATAAATGGAAAGAAACTACAAAGTGTGATATTTCTGAAATATATTGTTTAATTATTAATTTAAACACACGACAGCGTTTCCACTTAACGTCGTGGATGCGTTCCTAGAAAGTGCAATGTTGTGCAAAGCGTCATTAAGTAGATGAGATATTCCCATGGACGGAGTGTTATAATGGGGGATGCGTTCCCATGGCACATTTTCGGTCATCCAAACATAACTTTAACCTCACTTAACTACATATTAGAGACAATATTAAACAAATCAATAAACAACACAAATGATCAAATCCTCAAATTGACAATTAAATGAACAATTATAGGGTTACTCACCAAAATGTGGAGCCGAGATTGCTTGTCGGGACAAGAGATACACGGGTGTGGAGTGGAGGGTTTACAGGGAGGGGGAGACAGGTCTCCTGTCTCGGAAGAACTGCTCAAATAATTTTTGGGCTGGGAAGGCAAATGGGAGACATGCCCAGAGCGATATGGCGTTCCCTCGCCCTGATTGGGCTTTCGGGTGAGTCGCGTGGCAAATCTGGAGTCGAGAAATCTCCGATGGAGCTATCGAATGGACCACGGTGAATCCAAAGTGGAGAAGTCGTCATGGAGGTGCCGAGGGATCGTACGATCAGAGCACTGGGGAAATACGAATTACTGTTTTTGTACGAAGAGGAATCTTGTGTTGAGAAAACCAAGAAGGCTAATCACAGCTGCAAAGCTAGATGGACAAACATTGAGTGCTTGTATTACAATGTGTCAGGTGTTCATTTTTTTTTATGAAGGAGCATTGTGACAAAATATAATGTGCTATGAGGCAGTACTTTAAATACTGTACCTCTATATGATAACAAATATATTGGAAAAACTATTTACATTCCTAATGTGTCCAAAAGGTCGTCTCACAAAGTAATTCAAATAATATGCACAAAACAGCTCATTAATATTTATGACCCTGGAAGTACCATAATAGTGGGGCAACTTAGCTAAATATAGCATAACAATTGTGCATTTTGTGAGGAAAGCACCAAATATTTGGCACACTAGTAGCCTATCATATTATGAACAGATTTGGATATCGGCCATCTCAAATTCAGCCGCTGATGGCTGTGGCAGCCATTTTTCAAAATGGCCGCCAGTGGTTACTGTTATGACACATATCTGCTTTACTGGAGAGGAATGCAGGTTGATAGTGAAAGTTTTATTTACTAATAAAGGTCCAATAATGGTCAAAGAAAGTAACAATTTGATTTGGTTGAGAAAGAAAAGTTAAAGTGGACTAATTAGTCTATTAAGACAGATTCTGAATGAAAACCAATGATAAACATTCATAGCACTATTGGCTTGGCACATGGTAGTAGAAGTGGTGTGCGTGCATATTGACCCCGGAATCGCGCACGGTTGAGTTGCCAGCTTGCACTTGTTGACTCGATTCATTGTTGTTTTGTTCTGTGCCCATAGAGTTCTCTATGCTATCCCATTGTTAACCGTAGTTCATCAAGTTGAGTTTGGTTTGCGGGGTGCAGTTTGGTCATAGGATTATCTCAGTCACGGATTACCGGTTATGCAATTCGTCGGAACAAGCTGAAGGTGTTTAGCACTTCCACCCCGAGAAGTGTGAGCAAAGGGAAACAGCAGCTGGCCTCTCTCAGGAACGACGTGGCACTTTTCTCAGCTCTACATCGGTTGCCAGACGAGGGATGGAAACCTTGAAGAGTTCTTTCGTCATGAGAATCAAGCGTGTCCTCCAGCTCTTCCGATGGAGAAAGTCTCCGTCTAGGTACGAAGAGTGATCTCCTCAAATGCTTTGAAGAGTCTCCAATGCCCAATCAGAGGCTCCTGATACCACCAGCCTAGTTCTTGATGGGCAGTCATTGTCCAGATGCTGAAGCCTGCGGTAGCCAAGAACTTTGATGACTATGCCCGGATGTCTTCATACCGTACCTGTCAACAAAGCTTCAGACTGTGTCACGCCTGGACCTGGTCTGGGACCGCTACGTTGCCGATTCACTGAAGGCAGTGCAAGATCAAAGCGTGGAAAAGGAGTGCGTAGACGCGTGGTCGGAGCAGCAGTTATACCTGGAAACTGGCAGAACTTCCTCCGAGTGGACACCAACAAGACCGAGCTGTTCAAGTTCCTATCAGAGCTATCTTCAGGTGGTTTGACCAGGATGAAAGCAGCTGGTTATCACTGATGGAGAGGCAGTCCTGAGCAAGCCACCGCTGCTAGACCTGGCCTTGCTCGCCCATGCAGCCACGAAGAAGCTGACAGTCGAATGTTGTTGCATGCATCCCATGCAGCCAACCATGGTCACACACAAGATACTGATCAAGACAGTTGACACCGATGTTGTGGTGTTGGCTGTGTCAGTGCCCAGGGACTGCAACCAGAAGATGAACTGTGCTATAGTGGGGCAGATAACCTCATATATGGAATGTATGTGCATTTTATGACTAAAGCATGAAATTTTCAGCAGTGTTTGTATATACCATAAAGTTTATTTTCAGACATGGAGCCACTTCAGATTTGACTTCTGAGCCCTATGAGAGGTCATTGACCTTGTACTTCATTTTTCTTCTTCATTTTGGCATTATCGCAGGAAAAACCTCAATAATCACCACTTTTTTAAAAGCTATTTTACCTGTTGCTGCACATACCTCTTAGTTAGACTCCACATATATCCTACAGGTTACATTTTATATGCAAACAATGACCTCAGCCGGTGTTTATTGAGGCTGGATTAAACAAGTTTAACATATATGCATCTGTATCAATTATCTGAAGAATAGTGATGGACAGGGTGATAGTAATATAGTTCAGGCCATGTTTGTCCATGTTTGTCCTCTGTAGATGATCTAACAGTCTCCTAAACATGAGCACAGGGCAGTGCACTGAGGGCTGCTTGTTGCACTTGCAGCGCCCGGTGCACCCCTGCTTGCACCCACAGTGTATCAGTTCGTAGCAGGATTGTGATGCTTCTGGAAGGGTGGTCCAGAGTGGCTGCCATCCTGTTGCATCCTTTACCCATCCCCAATCAGAAGGGCTTGCGAGCTCAGGGTCAGGAACTAACGCCTGGTTCCAGATGTTGGCCTGGTAAGGGGCACGCATGATGTGTTTGCCTCAGAGCAGCCTGTGTGGGTGGGATATTCTCCAGGGTCCTGGACTTCTGAGTGAAGAGCTGTTTCCTCGCTTCATTTACCTCCATGGTGTCGCTGGTTCTGTCGTACATCAGCACCACGAAGCGCTCCACTAGTGACATGGACAGCTCGCTCAAGCACCTGGCACCCGTGAGAGCTCTTCAAAGGCCTCAGTCACTTCAGGGAGAGCCGTCCACGTGTCCCAGGCAGTCTTCTTTTCCCTGCCGCCGAATGCAGAGACAGTGTCGCATCCTGTGATTGCATGGAAGACTGGGAGAGTGGCACAAGGTTCTTGGATCCAGCTTGCCAACCACTTTGTGTACACCAATGTACCTGAAACTGACGCCAGCACCAAGAGCTATCCACATTCTTCCGGCTTTATCTTCAGGAATGCAGCCACAGCCAATACCACGACATCAGTGTCGACCGTGCGTATGGTCACTTTTGTGCTCCCTTTCTGCACAGCATCTGACACATGCAGAAGCAGCCGCGTGTCTGCTTCTCATGAGAGCATGGGGCGAGGTTGGTCAAGTCAGACTGGCCTGTTGAGCAGAGCACCACTCTTCCATGAGTTGCATAGATTTCCTTGTCATTCTCTGTTGGAAAACGTGTGACTTGTTCAGAGAGGAATCTGAACAGCTCAGTTTTGTTCTCATCAACACGTAGGAAATCTTTCCAGTTCTTTGGTATCACAGTGGTGGGAACCACTCGTCTCCTGACACCTTTGCCCCTCTTCTGTCGGGTTGTGCCTTTCAGGCTGTCTGGCAGATACACATCCCAGATGACGTCAACACGCCTCGTTTTCGCCAGTTGAGTTGATACGTAGGGCACAAAGACACCATCTGCATAGTCCTGGAAGGTCTTTGATGTACCAGGACTCAACATCTGCACTATGGCAGCACCATCAAGGAACACTGCATCGACCACAGGGATAGCTGGTGAGTCAGTCTCATCAGACTCTATGCAGCGCAGGAGATCGGCCTTGTTGGTGCAACTTCGCAGTTTGCCTCTGTCCGACAAGGATGGTGGTGCTGCCTGGTTTCATGGGTGAAGAATTGATCCAGATCCCCATCACATGTTTGGCAAGACACATACAGTCGGGAGAAAGAGATTGCAATCACTCTTCAGTGCTGCAAGTTGCATCTTTTGCTTTGACTGCATCTTCACTGTGGACGACTGAAGAGTGGCAGCTTGTTCTTGGGAAGTGTATCTGTGATTGGCTTTGTCGGCTGGTCTAGCCGCTCATCCACGAAGCTCTTGTACTGATCTTCTCCCAAGGACTCCACCTTTCTCACAGTTTCTGCCACAGATGCATCCATGATATCCTTGGTGTCAAGCACCAGAAGATCTTGGCTCTCCTCTAGAAATGGGTTGCCCATCTAATCCAGCACTGCTGTAAATGACCTCACATCTTTCAGGAAGGCTGCTTGTACGCCAAGATGCTGCTCATGGTGACGGTTTCTAGTATCGTCAACGCTCCTCTGTGCTTCCAAAGAATTGAGGCCCTCAAATTCTTCGGTCATTCTGGCGATTTCTGGACCCGCCACCATCCAGCGTCGCAAGGCCCCAGGATTCTCGGTCAGACCAACTGCTCCACCAGATCCTTTGACTGTTGCATTGTTCTGTTCGTGGCACTGGTCAATTGCCATGGCGGAGAACTTGTTGCTGGTTTTGTGCACGACAAACTTCCCAGCTTTGAATTCCTCCAGGATTGCTGGGTGTTTCTCAGAGAGAGTCATCATGTCCCGGACGTGTACTGAGAGCCACCTGGAGTAGTGGGTGTGGTCTAGGGCAAACATCCAGGGCAGGACTTGTGCCAGTGATTCCACATAGAGCTGGAAGTTGCCCTCACGCAGTGCTCTGACATACAGGAGCATGAGGATCTCGAGCGATAGGGTTTTCAGCCAGTAGTCGAGTGGACACTTTCATCAACTCGCTGTGAGCACCAGTCCTCAAAAGCCGAAGGAGTGGCCTCTGAGGTGCATGTTCATCGTAGGCTTGATGGAGAGTGTGTAGAGGCTGGCAGCTGTGACTTGGTGGGCATGGCGGGTCTTGGTCACCTGGCTGGCGCGAATAAAGGAATCTGCAGTTCCAGGACTTGCGATGTCAGCCTGCACCAGGGCACTTGTCCACCGCTATCCTCAAGCCAGTCTCCCAGCACCTGCAAATAAACACAGATAAAGACTTGAGTTTTTGATTAAAACTGTTGAGTTTATTTTCCATTTTGCATTTTACAGCTGGAATACAAGGAACAGGCCCATCATCCATAACTTTGTGATGTATATTGAAGCATACCTTCAAGACAGCCATCTCGATGTGGAGGCCACCGAGCATGATCACGAAGTGGTCCTCTCCGTGACTGGCTGGCCACGTCCACTGGTTTCCTTGGCCAGAGCATACAGAGGTTGGTCAGCAGCAAGAACCGGAGCTTGTCCAGGGTTCAGGTGCTGAACTGCTGCTTTGACGATGTCCATAGAATGTCGTATCATGGCCACGGAGTGTGCATTGTCCAGGAAGAGAGGCAGCAGTGCATTGATTGCTGCAGGTGGGATCACTGCTTGCTGGATGTCAGCATGGTAGGCAGACCACGAGACCCAATCCCCCTTGTCTAACTCCTCCTTCTCTAGGGCTGCCATCACCACTTCAGCCACTCGTTCTCTTCGTCTGCAGCTCTTGCTGCAGTCTGGAGGTCAGGGGGCCTCACAGGGCCTTGGACTTTAGGTGCAGTAAACTGCTTCGTCTTCAGAGCAGCTGGTGACACACTGGTATAGGCTGGTGGCAGAGGGCGATCGACCTGGTGGACGGAGTGGACTGGTTAATGACCAGCATGCCACGGTCAAGGCCTGCACATTCATGTGATGGGTGCTGCATCAGAGAGATGCCAGTGCCATGGAAGGAATCCTTGGCTGTTACAAAACTTGGATTGTGGTCAATGTTGTCCACAGCTCCTGTCGTGAAGAGACCACTGCGCATCTTTGGCGGGCACACAACACTCTTCCATCCTGAAGCGTTGGCAAACTCCATTGGCGATGTCGGATGACACTTGTAGGAGGCGGTCATATGAGACACACATCCCGAGATGGAAGAGTGTGTCAATGAGCCCCTCTTGCGTGTGACAGCATGGACTTTCAGTGCAATGTAGAGTGGAAGTGGAGTTTCACGGTCACGGCTGTGACGCAAGGTGCTTGATGACTTCACTGCCCGTGAATGTTTGACACTGTTGAAGACCAGCAGCTGTGACACTGTTAGGGCGGCAGTTGTGGTGGCTGTGTCCACCAGCTGGGTCTGGTTTTTGATGTTGGCCCCATCCTGAATCATGTTCACAGAGCCAAGAGTGTTGGTGGAACCGCTGCTTTCTGACATTCGGGCTGGAATGATCCATCAAAGGCGAACTTGGTGTCGAACATCTCTTTGCGCACCACCTGTGCTGCTCGCACCAAATGCATGGCATCACTGTCATGGTCACAGGCCTTCCTGAGAGCATCTCCAATGTCTTCTGCAAACGTCAGAAGTGTGTCTCTCCCTTGTGAATGTGCTCTTAGGTCAGGGAAGGCAGACACGAGTCGGATCTTCAATCTGGTGGTATGAATCCGAGTCTCCACTGTCGCACCCAGCTGTTCCAGTCGGACCTTGTACAGGTCACCCAGGTCTGCCAGCTTGAAAACAGGAGCACAATCGTCGCCACGCGTGTCCTCCATGAATGCCACCAACTCAGCAAAGCGATGCCATGCAGACGAGCCTCATCCCCATGCTCATCCTTGGAGGCAGCTTGTCTGGCTCTGTTGTAGAGAATGCGGAGGCAGTTGCGGTGATACTTGGCGTCGAGGGCAATCATGTCCCCGGGGGCAAGTTTGGCCAGCAGCTCCGTGTCCTCCAGCTCTAAGGCACACTTCCGAACATTCGTGTCTATCTGTTTGGTTGACGCTTCATGTAGGCCTTCAGAGCCAGCTGACTCATTGCAGAAGAAACACACAGGCTCTGTGAGCTTCACGTGGCTGTGAACAGACCGTGTGTGAACAGTCGAACCACCACTTGAACTCCGTGTACTAGTCGCTGAAGCTTTGTTTGGTTGTACTTTAACCGGCAGGTTTTATGCCACAGAGCACTGTGTGCAATCAGCGTGGCCTCTACGCCACCTCCATCGTCAATCTGTCCAGATTCAGCTCAGTCGGCATGTGGCCAATGTCCTGAAACTGGAGGAGGTCCTTTGCCAATGACACATAACCGCTACCCACAGGTTTCTTGCTGGATTTGGCTGGACACTGCAAGGCTTCCCATGTTTCTGCTTGGCAAAGAATACAAAGCTTCCAGTTAGTTGGGCAAGGTGGCTTGGGTTGCTTGGATGTGCTGCAAGGTTGAGTTGGATCTATCAAGACATGGTGTTTTGAACATGGTGACAGCGTCCTACACTACCCTGTGAATATAGTTTCTTCAGGCTTGCCACCACCAGTTGTTAAACAGTTCTATAATCTAAGGATAGCTGTTAGCAGAACCTCCAGGATGAGTCTGACAGGCTATCTGAAACACACAAAGCATAAATAGTGTTTGCGCAATCTAAGATGATTTACGTGAAAATATCATATTGAAATGTGTTGGACCAATGAAAATTAAATGATTTAGATCATCAAAGTACTGAAATTAACCACAAACACTCTGTAGGATATATACACATCTTTATTGGAATAAAAATGCATTGTTTACATCGTTCAACATGTTTATAATGAAGGATGGATAGTAAAAAACAGTTATCTTCGATGTTCGAGGTCATTGACCTCTCATGGTCATTAAAGGTCAAACACAGAATGGCTCCACGTCTGAAAAGAAACCTTATGGTATGTAGATGGTATGTTAGAACTTTCATGCTTTAGTCATGAATTGCACAGTTGATTTGCCTATCTGCCCCACTACTAGCATTTGGCACTGGGAAGAGTTTTCGGTACCTGGCAGCCCACGAAATAGCAGCTGGCCTAGGACCAGAGAAGGCACAGGCACTCCCAATGTTTCACGCTCTGACTGGGTTGACACTGTATCTAGCTTTGCTGGACATGGTAAGAAGACTGCTTGGACAATCTGGACCATTCTGCCAGAACTTACAGATGCACTGCTGAAGCTATCCTCTACACCAAGTGGCATACCAGACGATGTCATGCACACAATCGAGAGGTTCGTCATATTGCTCTATGACAGAACAGCCGTGCAACGACATTGACAAGGCCCGGAAGAAACTCTTCGCGAGAACAATGTGCAGCTGATCCCGCCAACCAAGGCAGCTCTGGAGGAGCATGTGAAGAGGGCGGCCTACCAGGAGGCCATGTGTGGGGTCAAACACTGCTACCAATGCCAGAGCTGCCTCCTCCATCCAGCTGGGGCTGGGTCAAGAATGACGAGGGGGTGTACGAGCCACACTGGACGAAGCTAGCCAAAGCAGCCCACACCTGCTATGAGCTAGTATCGTGCAAGTGCAAGAAGAGCTGTCTGAAGCGTTGCAAGTGCAAAAGGCCGCACTTGAATGCACAGCTTTGTGTGTGTGTGAGGGAGAGTGCTCACAAAATTGAGAGAATATTGACAGAGCAGACTGTGTCACTGATTCAGAACATTTAAATCAGACATCTCTCGATCAATTTCTATGAGTGAGATGTCGGTATTCATATGAATGAGACGCAGCCCATGATTCGTTTGCAACCATGCTCAACAACCACTGACTTTACATATGCGATGTTGGTATTCATATCAATCAGACGCAGCCCGCGATTCGTTTGCCACCATGCTCAACAACCACTGACTTTACATAAGCGATGTTGGTATTCATATCAATCGACGCAGCCTTGATTCGTTTGCCACCATTCTCAACAACCAATTTCTATGAGTGAGATAGTCCGGTACAACAAATAATTAGCAGCCATCTTGCAAAATGGCGGCTATCTTTAAACTTGAGGTGGCTACAGGTTATGTTTTTTCTTAATTCAGCTTTTAATAAATGTTCAAACCAATGTTAGAGTGAAATTATAGTAACCGCTAGCGGCCATTTTGGAAAATGGCTGCCACAGCCATCAGCGGCTGAATTTGAGATGACCCAATATCCAAATCTGTTCATAATATGTTAGGCTACTAGTGTGCCAAATTTGGTGCTTTCCTCACAAAATGCACAATTGTTATGCTAAGTTGCCCCACTATAAGTGGTGATGTGTTGTGTGTGCCAGGGAGAAAGTTACACCTCTATTGTCCTAACTGATGGTTTTGTTAACTACTGTAGTTGATTTTGCTTCACCTTATTCTCCAAATCGGCTTTTCGGTGAATGAAGGAAAGCAAATGGGAAAATTAACCAATTCGACTTGTACCTCACATCGACTTATAGGCAGAAAAATATGTTACATATGATACATTAGTGTACTTTTTCATGGACTACAAGGATATTCGTGGTCTCTCAGCATCATGAGCTCTGTGCATGCTCACAAGAGAAATCATCGAACAGGCCAAAACCACCTTTGATGATGGATTATTCTACAGCTAAGCATTAGGCTTCTCATCACATATTTTTGTAGAACCTTCACATCAATCAACTCAAACAGTAAATCATATGTACCATCATTGAAAATCTCTGCCTCGATGTGGCATCGTGTGAGTGCCATCTCTTCATTTCTTCATGAGAGTCACAGCAGTCCATTTGGAACCACATTTCTGCATCCTGTTCCTATTATCTGAGATGAAGGTCACTGGAAATGCACTTGAACTTTCTCATTTGTGTGTTTAAAGGTACTGAATCAGAAATTAATGTTTTGTTTAATAAAAAAAATGACTTGACTCAACACTTAATCATTGTTTTTTACTTGAATAAATATCTTGAAACGAAGATTTTGATGTTTTTTGGTGTCCTTGTACACTCGATTGTCCCTGCCCCCAAACACGCCGATGAGATTACGTCATTATCATAGGATCTGCGACGTCTTCTTCCGAACACTTTTGCTTCCGGACTTGTGTTTGCGTGCAGCCGACATACACTTTATACATAAACACCATAATCGCATCATCGACTTAAAAAAACTGGAGCGATTGAAAGCTGACGGCAATCCCCACGAAGATTAGAGATCATTCTAATGTAATGGAACGGAAGAAAAAGGACAGAAAAGCTCCAGAAACTGGAGGTAAGTAGTGTACTGTTGCCTTAGCGGTTGTACAGTTCTGTTGAATTAGTGCCAATTAACCTGTTTTACAGGGTGTTTCAAAAAAGGTGGACTATTTGAACTTTTTATTGGAGAAAAATTACCAAAGGTAGCAAGTTCAGTGATACATTGATGGAAAGCATACACCATGCCATTTTCAAATCACTCATCAGATTGCTTGTAGTTGATATTTTCAATGTGTGTTCCACTTCTGTTCAAGCAAGCTTTGATCCTGACTCCAAAATTCTCCACAACTCATTTGCAGGTGGTTGGAGTGGTAGCCAGATGGTAGTCCTCCAACTCCTGTTTCAGGACAGCCAGGGTTTGAGGTTTGTGAGCGTAAACTTGACCTTTGGCAGCACCCCAAAAGAAAAAAATCCAAA
>CM068959.1:43499430-43512054 GCA_035128595.1 Eptatretus atami | reverse complement strand
ATGATGTTGGCTAACAAATGATATGCAAAACTTAATCATACAATGACTTTCATTTTTTGGTCCCCCGTGTTCTAAATGTGTACATAATACCTTGCTACAAGCCATATCATCACATCATATCTCTATTATAATACCAAGCTTGCACACTGAAAACTCGGCTCGCCGTCACACGATCCCTATGAAATTCTAAGACTTCCCAACATGTCGGCATTCCGCTAACCCACAATTTCATAGGATCGTTGTGACGGCGAGCTATTTCAGTGTGCAAGCTTTTATTATAATAGATATGAGTGATGATATGCTGTAGCAAGGTATTATGTACACATTTAGAACCGGGGACCAAAAAATGAAAGTCATTGTATGATTAATTTTGCTATCATTTGTTAACCAACATCATGGGGATTCAGGATCTATTTGGGCAGGGCTTAATTTTCCTCTTTCTATTGCTCTGACAGGGTCAAAGTTGTTATCAATTATCTGTATCAAGGAACCACTCACATATCTTAAATGGATTGTCTGATGGCTTAGATATGTATTAACACTAATTGGAAACACAATATGGAGAATATTTGGTTACCTGATATTTGACCTTGAGCAAAGATCAATCATATGAAATTAAACAAATGATCAGTGTTCATTCAGGTCATAAATATATATGCACATAAACTTAACATAGAAATACATGCTGTGATGAACCAAACTAACATCTTAGGATTAAAAGTGCAGATTTCTTTAAACGTTACGTACTTCCTAACGACTTTGATGTTCTGTTATACTGAACACAACTGGCCTTTGGTATTGATTTTTATATCATAGCCATCTTGGTAACTTATTCTATGGTATAAAATCAATGCTTATAGCTACCAGTAATTTTGTAGCAGCTTGGTAAATGCAAATGTTACGTACTTACTAACATTTTTGATCCCATCATGGAAGTGAACCTAAAAACTGGTAATAGTAAGATCCATGAAACTTGCCATTTAAATCATCACTTTATGCAGAAGTAAATTCTATTTAAGATGTTCTATCAGATGCATTTCAAATTTCTGGAATAAGATTTTGTAAGCTTCACTATGACTGGGGAAATTTTGTAAAATCTGAGATTTTACACATTTGAAGGTGCCCATATGCAGAAGGTCATAAGAAATGTACTTTTTTGAGGAATTTCTATTCTTATGTATAATATATATATCAAACAAAAAATGCATTTTCAACCATTGTACAACATATACAATCATACATGTAACCCATTTCTAAAAAATGAGCTATAAAATGGAAAAAAAAGCCTGTGTTTGGATAAAAAACATGCTTTGTAAGCAACTATATCCATAGGACCATAGCAAAGTATACATTTTCTGAAAGCACAGACACTTGGCATTGTATAACATTAAGATTTTATCTTATTAAAACTGGGTTCAATTCTAAGCTTTCTCCTCATTTAGGACCACAGTGTACACAATACCATGCTACAAGCCATATTGATTTGGAAGTAATAACCAAAGAACTGAACTGTTTTATTTCTAATAATTTTGAGTGTTAAAGTTTTAAAAGCCCACCTGGCTAGGATCACCCCTAAAAATGCCAGAACTCCATGGTTATTGCATCCCATATGACATCATCACCGTAGATCTCAACACACAAAATAATGGCCACACAACTCGCTCAGACTCCATCGGAAAGTGAATTTGACGAAATATTAGTAACTCGTGGGAGGATCTCTATAGTCTACTCACGTTGTTGTTCTTCATCTTTTCTTGTGGACTTTTTTGTTTCACAGCCTACAGTTTCATCGAACTTCTGAAACTTGCATATATATGTAAAATACCCTGCGCAGACAGTACCATCTTCCGATTTTGAAAATTCCTCCATAAAAAAGTTATGAGGTCAAATATCTCTGCTAATGAATAGCCTAAAAAATTATCTCCGAACTTTTTGAATTCTGTTTGCGGGAATCGAACAGGGCATTAGCAGAGTGATTACCGCACATATGATACAACACTATGACGTCATATCAATTTTATGACTCATTCCTATTTTTGACATTTTTTGTTTCACAACCCAGAGTTTTCATCGATCTTCGTGAAATTGCCATGTATATGCAGAAAGCCCAAGCGCAGCAGTAAACCATCTCGATTTTGGAAATTCTTCCTAGAAAAAAGTTGACGTCATAATATCGCCGCTAATGATCGCCTATACCATATCCCAAACTAGGCAAGCTGTTTGAATTTTGTTTGCGGGAATCAACCGGGCATTAGCACAGATAATTATCCAAACCTGATACATCACAATGACGTCATATTCGTTTTTATGACTCATCATTAAGAGGACGCAGGATCTAGCTCATTGTGAGCTTGTTTTTTGATCAAGAATCCTCATATCCGACGATCATCAAAATCATGATGTAGACAGTGCTGTCAGACCATACATGTATGAACTCAAGGTAAATTTGAGGGATGACGGTTCATGAAATACCTAGCATTCCAAACATTCAGGACGACGTCGAAGAAAGACTCGGCAATAATAACTAGGTAAGTCACAAATCATAGAGCTAGAACATGGTAAATGTGGAGTTGTTATTTTGATGTAACACTTTCTGCTTTATGTTGTAGTAATGAGAAATGCACTCATTTAAAAGCAAAAGACATACAATGTTGACACCAGTAGCGCAGCTTATACCATTACGGATTGACTATCTCACAATAATTGGTGAGTGAGTGATGTACAGGGTGCTTCAAAAAAAAAGTGAATACTTGAGCAGAATGATATTTGCTTGTTTCTAATGCTACATCCTTCTCTCTTGCAGGTTGTGTGGTGGTGTGCCATTCTAAAAAGTAGTCAGGAGGACCCTACATCAACTATGGTGTTCACAGTGGAACAAAAAGTGAAAATCGGACTTTGTGGTTTGAGACAAATACGACGACAGGGGCCGACGATACTGTCATTATTACAAGTGTTCACACCCAAATGGACCTTCCAATGGAGAGTCAGTGGTTTAGACACCTTTCAAGCACATGGAAGCATGAAAATCAAAATAAAGGCAACAGTGCCCACAGCAAGTGTTTCCAAGGACAAGAGAACATTAATCTTGTGTAGATTCTGCTTTCGAAAGTCCAAGAAATCCCACCATCGGTGTTCCCGTGAAACTGGCGATCTCAGCCTCATCTGTGTGGCACATTCTCACTTCTGAACTCAAGATTCTCCTACATCATAAGTGGAAGGCATAAAGTAATTTTGAATGACCATGGTAAGCTAAGTAACAATGTGTGAATTGGTCAGTGACCGAATGGATAGGTATCCAAATTGGATTCAACTTGTGTTCATTGATGAAACAACTTCCATTGAATGGTCTATCAGAAATCACAAACATCTTCTTCTGGGTCTGTTCCTCCTACGAGGTATCTGAATGTCCCTCCAAGCCCCATATAAAAGTTAATCCCAAATAAATAGCGCTCTATTCGCGACCGAAGATTTTCTCAATATTATGCACCATAATTGACTTTGTAAAATGTCAGACTGGTCACTAAGTACTTGATATAAGAAATGATAAAAATACGATGTTTCTTAAAGCCTAATCAAATCAATCCACGACAAAAAAAACAACCTACATTAGAATTAAAGTAACCCCAGACGTCGACCAAGCCCCAAAATACTATGACTGTAAAAGCAAGCTCTCGAGCAGGCACTAGCATTAAAGCGTACCGATCCAAAAAATCTTAAGTGCCTGAACTATTTCTACAATAGCCCACATGCCGTGCCCGTCATCACCTAAACATGACCCAATTCTCCAAAAATGCACCGACAAAACCGTGCAAAACTTCCCCAACCTAAAAGTCATGACCCCACACATAATCACAATGCATCGCACCAATAAATGCCGCCATAAGGTCATTCTCTGCACAACACCAATCGAATTCTAGCTTGAGGTAGTTACCAATTTTCAGGAAAAATGCTCTTAACCACAAATCATTTTTTTGTCTGCATCTAACTTGACCATTTGTTCAAAGAAGAGTCATGGTCAATATTTACCATTGAACAAGAATTTCTCACAAGCGTCGTCCAGACATACCAGCCCTGCAACCAACAGACCCATGCGTTTGAAAATAGTTTTAAAAAAATTCGGATATTTCAAATCTTTTAGTTTCTTATATCTGGTTATTTCCGATGAATCGTAATGGTTCTGAGCGCCCAGTAAGTTTCAAAAACCAAATACAAAATTATAATCCTTATTTCTATCTCTCCTTATAGGCGCTTAAATAAGTCGTCTGCGTTCCCAAAAATTATCGAGTTCTCAACGCATTTACCCGCCTCAACCCAAATCGTAATTATACCCTTCAACAACCCTGGCTCGTCCTGAAAAACAGGAAATCTTGAAGCCTGCATATTCAACTAACCAAATCACTAAAGATCCGTAAACTAACTCCAACCTAACACTTCTCCAATGTAATATGTTAGTTGTTCTTAGGGTGTCACTGATCAATTTTGGATTCATATTCACAATCATTCACAGTTTCATCTTACTCTCAAACGTTCCCTGAGCTTTCGGCCGCGTTTAACAATGAAAAGTGCTTCAGAAACAACCCACCATTCATAAATATATACAGACTACAAGGCCATGTCACCTATCCATGGCTTTCATGAACAGAATCTTAGGACAAATGGTCCATCAATCATGTGCCATGCTGCCTCATTCCCACTCTACCCAAAGTATCCCTACTAATAAACTATAGCTACCTTATCTGCGAGTATTTTTCTGTTCTTCTCCAAAAAAATACGTACCAAATATGTCCACTCGTTTCTTGAAACACCCTGTACAAAACAGGTTAAGTTAGGCTACATAATTCAACCTAACAACGTGGTAATTATACCCACTAAAGACAGTGATGGCCAACCCAGCAACCACCTATCTCGACCATTTCTGAGCTTTCTGTCCTTTTTCTTCCGTTCATTACATTAGAATGATCATCTAAATCTTCGTGGGGGCATATCCATCCCGTCCCAGCTTCCCCCCAACAAAAAACTGTCCATCAGTATTTAATTATTATATGTCCCGATTATTTCTAGCGAATTAACTTACAGGGACACTTGTTATACCATTATAACAAAAATTACTGCATCTTCCCACCAGGATTATGCTCATGCACCCCACAACTAAACCAAGTCCCGGCATAAGCGACACAAACAAAAAAAAATGTAGTTTCGATCCATGTGAAAAAAATCAAACGTCCGCAGCATCCCTAAATTATATATAACAAACATAAAATTCCTATTCATCCCTATTCAATTGCTGCCACACAAAGACACACAAGCACGCTCACTTGGAATAACAAGAGGAAATCGTATGCTGAAAAAACTTTAGCAACCCTTCTTAAACTTTCATGCAGTTGCCCTTCAGGGCTCAAAGCGAAGAGATTAAAGTAATAACACGGTGAACAAATATTAGACGACAACACCCTATTATAATAAAGCACAACAATACCCCTAAGAATGTCCTAATCATAACGCGAATAACAAAATCAAACAATTAAAACCCCAAATTGAGTATAATAAATGGAGTATATAAAAACCAATAATTAAGTTGTCACGAGTCCATAAACTGAGCTATACAAATGACACCCATTTTGTTATGAAATAATAAACGAAAAAACCTTTATCCCAATTTTATTTTCCCCCTCACGCTATCACCAATAAATTACACATAATCCCCAACCCAACAAACCAACATGAATGCTCATATTGTCCTAGACTCCGCGCCCCCCCATTCCCCCCCACTTAATTTCCCCTTTCTCAAAACAATCCTCATATTTCTATTCCTCTTCCTCAATCAACACCACCTAACCAAATCTTGCTCAACACACACCAGCATAAGCCCCCTAACATTTTCTCCGCTTTTCTTCAATATAATTTCTCGCTGTTCCCAAAATCAGGCCCCCATCATACCACTGCCTGATATGTAAACATAACTACCATGAAGCAACACAATGACAATGAGTTTTATGCCTACCTATTACTATCGACGAATGTATTATAAAAAAAATCATCTTTCATGTGCCACATCAGCGAATCACTACTTTGCCAAGATGTTTTTAGTTCAATATGGTACATATGATTTACGTTTGAGTTTGATTATGGAAGCCTACAAAATATGTGATGATAACCTAATGCTTAGCCTGTAAAGATATAATCCCCATCATCAAAGTGTGTTTGCCCTGTTCCGGATGATTTCTCTGGCTGGATCCTAATTCAGTTCAAAATCCCCTGGCTGTTAATTAATACCAGTGGTGACTCAAAAAACTTTTTTTTTTTTTCCCAAATCCTTCTTTGGATTGCAAATTGATAGAAGCACTTGCTGGATGATGACCATTCAAAAAATATCCTCGTCCAAATGTTAACCCACAGGATTGTGCCCAATCCACCCAAGAGGACTGCTTCAAAGCACCACAATGCGCCGTACAGCAGTATTCGCAAATGCAAATGGACTCACCTATAGATTAGTTTCACATGCTATTGTCCTTTAACACAAAATTCCAACTAAGAACCTTCTTGCATCTGTGCATATGAACATACCACTACTATCGCGGACAGAAAGTTGTAATAAGCCAAAGCATGTATGCATGTATACTCTACTTTAAACAATGTACAATAAAATAAAACCATCCAATATAACCATATTTATTTAACATACGAGCTTCCATATATTATCGATCAGCATTTTCGTAGCCACCATTTTTCTACAAGTATCGCCATCCATATGTACAGGATTAAGTGTTCCCATTTGCATGTCCCCCTCCATAATTTCACCCTAAAAGGCCCCGTGTAAATGCCAAAAAATTGCTAGGAGTGATCTTCATGGAAAAAAAGCATAAAATTTTAATTTGAAAATTTATCAAGTATATCAAAACTAACCATATCAATGTACCACGTTAATCTAAAACCTCTTACAACCGTAGAAGACATAGGAAGTTAAACTTCTCCCTTTCACCCACAACCAGAACGTATCTGTATTCACCCTGTCAGTCCTAATTCCATCCTATCCTTTTACTTTAGTGTGCAGAACAAATAGACATAAACAATTAGTGTGCATTTATCGGAGAGGAAAACCCAACCGCACCCACAACATATTTAAGCAAAACACCTAGTAGTGTGAACAAGAACTAATGATCTTGATTTTGGGAAAAGATCCGCCCTAATACTCATTAATATTTATTATAGAACTATATTTTTGCATCATACCTGATGGATACGATCTTAACAAATTCCAGAGGCCCCATTATAACTTGATACTGCATCAAAAATTAATGAAACATTTGACAAACATGGTGAGAGTTGGTATTTGACATAGCCGATTAATGTCACATTTTTTGTATTTGACCAAATCATATCATCCGAATATCTGTTTGTTAAAAAAAAAATTAAAAATCATTCTTCACCATGAAGTATAGCGTCCAAGAACAGCGTTTGTACCATAATACGATTATAATTTCACTCATTGTTATAAAACAATTAAGTGATTATGGTTGAACAGAACATTTTATTAAAAACACAAGACACTATTCTAAGAAAAAAAGAATTCATACCAGTTTTATGTAGCCACCGCAAGTTAAAATAGCCCCTTTGCAAGGAGCTACAGAACTAGAAACAAAGTTTCTTGTAATACACGTGTACTTAATCTCACCTTCCAAGAATAATCGTGATGTCATAATCTTACCTACCAATGGTAGCCAATACGAACATGTAAATAACACAGCGTTCTCGAGTCTGCGAGTCAGCGTTCTTTCACTAATGGAAATAGTCCCGACATCTGCCTTTACTATAAAGTTCAGCATAAGTCATTTGTTGAGCATTCACCGTGTTAAAGCCAATATCTGTTCCAAATCGCGGCTGCTTGATGATATGAATAACACAATGACCCTAATCGCGTATATGTTAAAGTCGGACTGAAACAGTCTTAGATAATAGAGCACGGACTCAGAGTGCAACAAATCAATGCGGGCTTCAGTCACAGTATATACTACACTATGCGTGCAAGCTAAACCCTGACTTATTGTCAAAACTACATCATATTTAATTAATTAGTCAATTAAATCCGGCTTTAAATTGTTTGACTGAAGCTAAAAAATAAAGATTATTTCCTCAATCAAAATCACTCTTTGACACACAGATTCCATGCTCCCAGTCAGACATTATTTCTCTCACTCACTGATATAAAAAGACATATTTTCTCTAGAGACAACACTTCTTTTCGTCGTCTACACAATCACACACCAAAAATCTTCGTTCATGCCCGATAACCGCGCCTATATTCGACCACTATGTCAACAAATTTCGCTTTCACATGCACCACGCTTCTCTGCCCTACCGGAGAAAACTTAACCAAGTGCTACTACGTCTCAGAGATCCAGGTCTGAGAGACATGCTTGCTGTTTGCCCATAAGCTATCAGTGGCCTCCACCAGTCTCTATGATACTACACAATCCCACTCTCTATTCTTACTGACTTCAGCCCTACACAAGACTCGGCTTCCTATTATAGCATGCGATATTCCTCATCTCTGCCTACTAAATACAGGTGACCCACACAACTTGTGGCACTCCCTGGTCAGCCCAGCTCTCTTTTCACCTCCATGTCCTCCCAACTTCTATTGTGTATGACACCAGAGAGATGGAAAAATGGCGAGCAATCCACAATTTATTTGCTTGAGCACCAAATTGTCATGCTCCTCCCAATCATGCAAGAGAAGCTGCACGAAGTAAACTTCCTATCTGGATAACTGCTAAATTCTATCGGTACGTTTATAGCCTCAGATTGCCGATGACTGCATTTTCTTCAGCTAAGAGTACAGCATAGAATAACTGACGACCCTATCATACAGTAATTAGGAGAATACTCTATGCGAGACCAATTACCAATTCAACGCCTCTGGAGTAATATGATCGCAACATCTTCGCCAAAATTCTTTAAAAGCAATTGTAGAGATACAACCAATTCAGAAAAATAAACATGCATCCTGTTAAATATCTGCGTCTAAAGAACTGTCAGTTAAATCTATACCAAAAGCTCTTCTTACCTATACCAACAATAGTCAGATATTGAATTCAATTAAAAATAGTCTTATGAAATTAAATACAAAAATAAAAGATTTTCTATCACCCAAATACAGAGCTCAAACATTGAGGAAAAAACAGTGCCTGTATGCCCATCTACTTTTTCTACCCTGAGCGACAACTCCCATATTTCTCTTATAAGTTAGGCACTACGCTCTGTCACCAACTCGTGTACTAAACAAATTATAAAACGCTTCTCTCTGCACTCCATAATCTTATGATGTTCCTGTGTCAATTAATAGCACTTGAATTACAAAAACAATCATTGTCGCAAATTCGTATGACTAAAGCATGTAAACAAGTTCATAGACTATCTCAACCTATTTCTTGCCTTAACCATATATACCATACAAAAGGATTTTATTACAAAAACGTATCTATCACCCATTCCTGTCCTCGTTACTCCGCACTATATAAATCATGAGCCATCTGGAACAAAAAATTCAGACCAAAAAACTAGCTTCTCAAAGAATTCGTCGCCCAGCATGTTCAAAATATAACATCTCAAGGGAAATCAATTGTCCGATCAGAAGGACTGAGTTTACAATCAGTAACTGTTTTTACTTATCCCATCCTTCATTATATAAAATGAACTGTTGAACGATGTAACAAATGGCCAACTATTATATCCACAACATATCAAAGTAGAAAACTGCAATCGCTATATTATAACCCCACAGTTGTGCGAGCTGCGCTTTTGGTTAATTTCCACGGTACTTTGATGATCTAAATCATTTTATATATTTCATGCCAACACATTCAAATATGATATTTTCACGTCATCAAAAGAGGTCATCTTAGATTGCCGGCCAAATCACACAAAGATATTTATCGCTTATGTGTGTATTGAACACAGATTATGGGCATCTTGCCTGGTCAACTCAATCCTGCCGAGTCTGGTATTTCTTGCTAACACTCTTATTCTACAATCCTTACTTAATATCAACGAGTAGTGGAACCAAACGGTAAGTGTGCATTTTGCAAAGCCTGAATAAAACTATATTCACAGGGTAGTTGTAGGACGCTTCCCATGTTCAAAACACTCACAGGACAATTCTGATAGATCCAACTAACCTGCAGCACATCCAACGCCAACCCAAGCCACCTGCCCCCAACTAACTGTTTCCAACTTGTAATTTCTATGTTGTTCAAGCAAGAAACATATTGCGCAAATGCCCTTTTCGAGCTTCTTAAGCTGCTTTCCAGGAATCCATGTTTGAAGTCCTAAGCTATAGATAGACCACTGTCTTTGATTATTATATATAGTAATAGTATATTGATCAGTAATTATTTCTTCAAGCATTCGATTTGCAACTTTGTCATCTCTCCACGAAAGTTATTATTCCTCTTATCATGTTCAGCCGTACAACTCATGAATTGATGCCACATCTACGAGATCTAAGAATAAAACACATCCTACATACTGAGCTGAAATCTGACACTTTGGTCACACTGCCAATCCACCATCTGCTGATCACGACGCTCAAATCCTTTTAAAAATATATTTGTTTCGACCAATGTCAAGCGGCTTTCGCGTCCAACTTTTTCTTCAATCTTTGTTCAGGCTTTAAACTCACGTGCATGAACGCTGCACTGGCCCTTCTACACTGCACTGGATTGACACACCCAGGTTCAGTCGTCTGATCACCTCACGATTCTTCCGGAGAAATTACCGCGCTGGTTTACTTATTTATTTCAACAAACTCCAAATCCCCAATCTCATGGCTCTCTTTTCAGCTAGATCTATGTTAAACTAGACACACTCCAATGTCTCCATAGCTCTTTACTCATGAAGATCTCTTGAAGTGATTCTTCTGTCGTACTTTGTGTCTTACCGCTCACACCTTGCCTCTCACCCAGTACAAGAGCGATCTAAGTCTCTCCTCTTGTTTCTTATCGGAGCCATCGCTCTAATCCCCTCATCCCAGATTCTTCCTTGTGCTCGTTTCTTCTGCTCATCATAGTCAAGCGCGAACTCTCGAAGAGCATTACAGCTACCTATCTAGCAATAGTCCAGCCATACCCATGACAACCACATTATGTTATTTGGAGATAGCATCTCAACGTCACCACAAGATAAGCTGATAACGCACAACCTTCTTCTAAATTACATATCAGTCATCTTCCTGTAAACGTAGTAACCCCTATCTAATATAATTTGCTTCGCAAATCTCAATCACGAGAAAGACATTTCGCAAACCCAAATATGCCCCTCCCTATCTGCCACTAATTCCATTATACTGTTCCTCCCCATGAAAATACCATACATATATCTCTTTCCCCGACGCCAAGTATCACCCCAAACTCCTCCGCAATTTCTCTACAACAGAGCAAAGCAAAGCTGCTCCTTGTTCAATAGAGACCCTGAGTGACTTGTGTTAGGCTAGCATTTACGCTGCGCTCCAATTTATGAAGGGTACTAGCTCTCTGCATCTTCCACTGTATTTTCCCTTTTGCTTGCATGTATTCTTCCTCATCTCAACTCCATCATTCTTTCCAACCCCACTGTTTTCATCATTTGGGAGAACAAACGCGCTGAGTTCGGCGAATCGATTCAATGCCACCTTCTTCTTGCTCTGTTTACTAACCGCTGGCAAACCTCGTTCTTCAGCTTAGCTCTTGATCCTCTGCTAAAGTCGACGTGAAACACTGGGCCTGACGACAGATGACATGACCCAACTCCAAATATGTTACTAGCATCAACCCACGCAGATTAAAGATATATTCCCCTCCCGACTCCCTGTTAGAATCTCGCTCATTCCCTGACTAAGCATACGAGTTACAACCAAGTTCATGTATCCACCATGTTCAACCCGAGACCACTATTCGGCATCAGCAATCTTAGGCGTCTAGCATACAGACCACACTCTACGAGTTTAACTGCTCTCAGGAAGCCTATACCTGAACCTCCAAGACCTACTCTGTATAAATCCCCCAAAATGATTCGTCATTCCGCAAAACAAGTAAACCTCTGTAATAGAGTCTTAGATCTCAATAGCAATAGCAAGCTCTCGCATTGATTCCCAATTGCACTCATCGCTTCGCTCTCTCTGGCATTTCTGGGATTGCCAACAGTTACTCCGAGCTGCAATAGCAAAGCACACAGTGGGCGCAAAGTAAGTAACCTCCCCTCCTTCGTTCGACACCAAGTTACCGCAACCCTCTGAGTTGACTATCAACTCTCTGGAAAATCAAACGATCTTCAACCCATGGCCCTCTCCAAATCACCCATCACCACAACCCTCCTCTCTGCTGATGTTCCTCTCTACAACTTGATATTTCCTAATTTCCCCCTACAGTACTCAAACATGCAGCAGTCGTTCCCCCAATTAAATCCAACAACCTCCCTATGCCCATTGCTGAAACGATCCCTTGTCCTACCCCATATTACAATCCCACATTATGTAAGCCTAATCGAATAATCAAACACTACAATACACCCAGCCTAATGTGCATTGAAGTTATCACAGTCACACCACAACACGAGCTATACACCCTGCCTTTCTGCTTCACCCTATTTCTC
>CM068959.1:43483838-43494126 GCA_035128595.1 Eptatretus atami | reverse complement strand
GATGTTATTGTTAAGAAACCGTTGCGGCCTGGTCCAAGTCAAGGCATTGTTGAGCAGGCCAAAAAAATGGCGAATTAAGACCCGAGAAAGGTGATCAAGGAGGAGCTTTGATAAAAGGTAATTAAATAAGGCCGTTGATCATCTTCAAAAGGGGTGTTTAAATTAACCCAAACTCCCAATTTTCATTCATGCACTCCCTTGGAGTTCTCCTTAATATGCATGAAAAGTTTCTGGCCACTAGGGCAGCAAGGTTTTTGGAGTTATGGAGGACACCTGTGTTTGACACCCACTCGCCTGTGTTTGGCCCCACGTTGTCATGCGGTGTGTCAGGTGATGGCTTGCTTGCTGAAAATGTGCAATTTTACTTTACACCACATTTCTCCTTTTTGTACAATCTTCTTTCATTATACAACCCATAACTTCGGCATAAATAGATACGTACATATAAAAAAGTAAACGTTTCATTTTTGAAAGTTTCTTCAACCGTTTCATTGGAGTGCTTGCTTGAGTGGTTAAGCCACTTGGCGAGCACTCTTCAAGCTTCAATGGCGATGCCACGGAGTGGTTCTCCGTGTGACATTTCCGGAGTTAATGCAAAATAAATTAGATGATTACATTGAGTAAAAAATGTTTTCATTTGTTACAAAGCAATGAATCGACACATCACGGCAGGATAGCCGAGAGGTAAGCATACTTACTCAAAGCTGTCCAGCCTCGGTTTGAATCCCGACCCAGCTATAAACTGTCATCCCAGTGTTTCACAGGTAGGTTGATTCATTGATGTGTGTCGTCTCTCGGATGGATGTTAAACTGGACGTCTTATCTGCTGGAATCCCCTCCCTCTCCTCTCCCCTCTCCCCCTCCGCACTCCCCCCTCCCCACTTTCTCCCTCTCCCTCTCTCAACCCTCTTCCCCCACCCTATCCCTCTCGCTCTCATCCCTCCATCTCTAAACCCTCTCCCTCTCTCACCCCTCTCCCTCTCTCTCCCCCTTCCCTCCCCATACTCACCCACCCTTCTCTTCTGTTAAGGACTGATGGATTAGTTTGAATTTAAAACTGCTTCCCCAAAGTGTAGCATGTACAAAATCAGATTCAGAGTGAGCTGACTGGGGGGTGCAAAGGTCGCTGCCTGTGTGAACATGCAGGCAGTCCTTTGCCAGGTGGATGGCGTGGGTTTTAAAAGCTCCCGCCTGGTTTTGTGGGAGACCCAGTGGTTAAAATGAATACGTTGCTGTTTGGGCACGTTTTATTCTCTTCCTTTCCACTCCCTCACACTGCTCTTCCCCACCCCTCATGCTGCCTCCTCTCCCTTGTGCTGCCTTCCTTTCCTCCCATCACGCTGCCCTCCCTCCCTTTACTCATTGCTGACCTCCTCTCAAACCCCTTCCCTCTCACCCCTATGGATATCTCCCGCGGTCTCTGTGTACAGTTTTACAGACCCATTTCATCCTGCACTACCTCCCCCCTCCCCCTTCTCCACAACCCACAACCAAATGCAATTTTACAACCCCTCCCCCTCATGCTACCACCTCCCAGATCCCTCCTCCCCCCACTTCCCCCTCCCATCCTCCCCCATCCTTCTCGCTGCCACCCCACCCCCGGAGTGTATAGCGATGTTTGGTGAGGCATCGTCTCCCCCCCCCCCTTTTCTCGCTCTTCCTGCATTCCTAGCTCTCCCCATCCCAACCCCTCATAGCTTCCCCACCTCTGCTCCCTTGCTGCCGCCCCCCCCCCACCTCCCACGTCTCTCCCTCCTCCATCCCCCCCTCCATCCTCTCTCTGTCCCCCTCCATCCTCTCTCCCTCCTTCCCCTCTTCTCTCCCTCCTCCCCTTCTCCTCTCCCTCCCTCTCCTCTTCTCTCCCTCCCCTCCTCTCTCCCTCCCCTCCTCTCTCCCCCCCTCCTCTCTCCCTCCCTCCTCTCTCCCTCCCCTCCTCTCTCCCTCCCCCTCCTCTCTCCCTCTCCTCTCTGTCCCTCTCCTCTCTCCCTCCCTCCTCTCTCCCTCCCCTCCTCTCTCCCTCTCCTCCTCTGTCCCTCTTCTCTCTCCCTCCCCTCCTCTCTCCTCCCCTCCTCTCTCCCTCTCCTCCTCTCTCCCTCTCCTCCTCTTCCCTCTCCTCCTCTCTCCCTCCCTCCTCTCTCCTCCCTCTCCTCTCTCCCTCTCCTCCTCTCTCCCTCTCCTCTCTCCCTCTTCTCCTCTCTCCCTCCCTCTCTCTCCCCCCCTCCTCTCTCCCTTCCTCCTCTCTCCCTCTCCTCCTCTCTCCCTCTCCTCCTCTCTCCTCTCCTCCTCTCCCCCTTCCTCCTCTCTCCCTCCCTCTCTCTCCCTCCTCTCTCTCCCCCCCCTCTCTCCCCCCCTCCTCTCTCCCCCCCTCCTCTCTCCCTCCCCTCCTCTCTCTTCCTCCTCTCTCCTTCCCTTCATCTTTCTTCCTCCCTTTAATATACCCGTCAACGAAGCGACGAGTTGATTTGCTCGTGTTTAAAAAAAAACAGTAAGACTTATTTTTCTAAATTACAGATGTGTTTATAAATTTAGTAATTACTTACTTCTAATTACTTTTAATTTAGTAATTACTAAATTTCAAAGTTTTACTTGACGAAGTTTGCCACATTATTCTGGACACTGTACATGATTCGAAGCTGGGTTCGCTGCATCATGAGCAAAGGTGTGTTAGGCCATGCATCCCATGCAATTTAAGGGTCCCCAACATCCGATCGTCGACAACAAGGGCCCCCACACATCCGATCGTCTCACAATCTTTCGAGACAGACCCCCCCCCCCCCCCGAGCGTGGGGTCTCACTTTGCTGCCAAAACATGTCAACTTGTGAGTGTTGATAAACACATCGCAAAGTGAAGCAGATTAAGTGGAATAATAACTAAGTTTAATGTATACAAATGCAAGTCATCACAATAAAATATGTATAATTCCTAATGTTAATACATGTCGATATTGTTTAGCAAATTGACGCTACAATTTATTGTACGATCACGAAACAACCCCTCATCCATAAATGAAATAACCCATGCGCTCGGCGGAACGTTGCAGTTTTTTTAATCAGAAGTTTCAAAGCACCTATCCCAAGGATGAAACAAAATGACTCCAGCAGTGCTGAAAAGTGGAAAATATCTCAACAAAAGGCAAAAAGTGTTGAAAATCACCTGTAATTGCCTTTTTTAGTTACACAAACGACAGAGCCAAAAAAGGGTCCTCGGCCTCTTTTGTAATAATGTTTGTCCTATTATTGTGCTATTATCACTATTGTTATTTATTTTGTCATTTGAAGCGCTTTGGAAAAATGCCATGATAAGGTGGAACGACGACGCTCCATCTGCTATATTTACACCTGAACATGCCATTTTTACCCCGTGGGGTCTTCCACCCCACGGGTTCTCAGCACCGCTCACATTCTCTTTTCTTGTGTACAGTTCATTTGAACGTCTATTTCTCCATTATTCATGAACAGAATTCGATGAAAATTGACAGACATATACTAGACACATATGCGCAGGCAGCAACTGATCCCAAAGTACGATTGCCGGCCTTCGGGCCGAGGAACGGCCCATTTAGGAAGGCCCCAATTTTTGGCCCATTTTCTAAATTGTTATTTCTGATTATTGTGGACGAAACTGAACCAAACTTGACAGGTATTTTAGAGACCATTCCCCAGCATTAACTGAGCCCAAAGTGCGATTCCCGCCCTTTGGGAAAGAAACAGCCCTTTCGGTCCATTTTCTTAAAATTGCTATTTCTCGCGTTATTCGAGAGGAAACCGGACCAAATGTGACAGGTATATTCTTGAGGTCACTCTGCAGGCATTAACTGATCCCAAAGTGAGATTATGGCCCTTTGGGGACAAACGCCCTTCGGGCCATTTTTTTTGTATAATTGCATTTCTCGGTTCGTAAAGGAACCGACCAAACTGTACAGTATATTATTGAGACCTCCTCAGGCATTTAACTGACTCAAAGTGCATTTGGACCTTTGGGCTGAAACGGCTTTCGTCCATTTTCTTAAAATTTATAAAAAAACAAAAATTAATGCGCTCGGCGATGCCCAATCGCAAAATTAGCGTCACAAATGATGATATGAAACCAGCCTCACTCTTGTGAGGTGTTCTGGGTTTCTTTTTCTGATGCGATGAAAATCTTACCAAATTTCAAAACTATCTCGCTCACCTGAGAGTTGTATGAATGAACTCCCACGGGGTATGTTCGCAATTCGAACTTGTTTTTTCCAAGGTGGATAAAGGCAATAAAATGGGAATTCCTCCAGAATTTTTGCAGTTGAATCTAAAGCAACATAAGTGAAGCGAGTACTAAAATAACACTGAGTCCTCTCACTCGTGATTCAAGTGAGGGTTCTGAAGCGTCACTCGTAATACCCTCTTCCACCACCATCGGAAATGGTGCTACACAGCACACATTTACAAAGATAATTTGTGTCGCCCCACCTTCGGAACTCCTGGTGAGGGGGGCAAGTTAATTCACAACAACCTTTGCCGTATGACCTGTAGTCCGCTTGGCAAGTTTAATTGGTTGAGATTGCATAAGTAACAACCGAATACATCGTCGTCAGACAGAAGGATGTCAAATTGCGTATTTTAGCGTGTTGACGGATTACAGGGCTCGAGGGGACCCCACTGAGCCACTATTGCATTTTGCATGGGGCCCCCCAAATGACTAATGCCACATCTGATCATGAGCCAGGGGTCCAGATTGGAACACTAACAGGGCAACTCGGCTTGCTCTTGATAAAGGGACATCCTATCATTTTGACAAAATAGCTATCATTGTGTTCTCTCTTCGGGATTATGGGTTCCATCTTGCAGCACTCTTCCATGCTCAGCACAATATGGCAGCTTGCACTTATCGAAGTATCGGTCTCAAAACCTGTCGAATGTAACAGCTCAATGTTTCTCACATTGGTATCATACTAGGTTGCAGCTTACAGCTATTTTTGGATCGGTCTCACATTCTGCACCACATGACTATGTCAAACACGTTAAAAAGCAATTCCATTTTTAAAAGAGCAATAGATTTGGTTTATTTTGCCCTTGATACTAGAAACATCATAGATATTGTTTACTTCCCTTATATTGTGCCATTGACATTGACACAGCCAATCAATCAATGAGGCCAATATCCAATAGCTTGTCCACTTCACATTAATTTTGTATTTATTCAACACCCAAACCCTATTCATTCAGTTTTTATTTTTGGCATTTTATTTGTTTCTTTTCTTTAGTTGTATGTTTGGCAGATTTCCACAACAATTCCTTCAAAGCAATGTTTTTTTTTTTGTGTTTTATTTTTTTCAAATACCCTTTCTAATGTCACTCCAACTCCTTTACAAACATTGCTCTTCTGCATGTGCTTCTAGATCTGTCGACCATCGAGCGGCGACTAGCCACTCGCACGTACACCAAGCTGGCTGAGTTTGTCGGAGACATCACCAAGATGTTTGACAACTGCCGCTACTACAACCCTCCTGAGTCGACTTTCGTCAAGTGTGCAGAGGTTCTGGAAACGTCATTTGTACAGAAACTGAAAGCTTTCAAGGCTAACAGGTAAAGAGAGAAGACTATGAATAGACACATTGGCAATAAAGTTTGAAACAGAACGAATGAAAGAGAATGCCAGCAGAAGGTGGAGACCTCCGGCCTCATCTCTTTTTGGACTTGATGTTCACGGGATGCCAAGCACTCGCGCGCTGTGACATTCCCACGTACTCTTCTGTTCACTGTCGTTGCACCATGCTTCTCTGCAGCTGGGATTGCGAGAGCACCTCGAGCAACGACCAGACCCAGCGGTTCAGCAGCCTCCCAGTGGATATGCCCCGTGCACAAACCATCATCGTGGCCCAACCCCCAAGATAACTAGCTCTTTTCTCCATCTGGCAGTTGCGGCACTGCAGTTGTGCAGCATTGCTGAATGAGCACTTTCTGTTTGCAAGACCGACCCTCCTAGACCCCCTCTCATGGCCTCGTGAACAGCCCTCTTTTTATCGCTCTTTTTTGATGAAGAGGTTTGACTGGCCTCAGTGGTGGGTTGTGTGATGGGCAGCATTGTATTAGGGCTTGAATGTTCTTACTTTGAAGACAGTTACAGATCCTAAGGACCCACTAGCCTGTAGCCCACCTGGCAAAAAACTGGCTCAGCAAATCCTCTCACCTAGGTCAGTGGTACCCAGTGCTGTGTACACCCAGTCAGCATGATGAAGTGGTTGTCCTTTCTTCCTCCAATTGCAATTTCGTATTCAAATTCTTAAAATTCTTCCTTTGCTGTTACTTTGTCCACAGTAGATGAGTTTCTGAAGGTGTCCTTACAGGGTTGCTTCATATGGAGGTGGCCTGGTTAAGAGTAGCTACGATGTTCACATCTTCATAAAGAATCATGGAATTTATCTTCGTGTGAGCTATTGGAACATTTTATCATCGCTGACATTATTTTATTTTTATTATTTTGGTCATTCCAACCTTTCATTTTGAACGTTGTTCTGTTCAAGGTCAAATTATGGATATGCTAGCCTGTAAGTGTATATTTTTTTAATTTTTATTTTTAAGGTGAAATTAATTGGTAATTGTTGGTTGACGTCATCATGGGCAAACAAGGGCCTGATCGACAATTTCACTTCAGTGAATTATTGATTTGGGGTGGACGGGCTGTCAGCTATTGGGTAAGGAAATGTCCTTGGATTATCACCTGGGGGTGCAGAGTGGAAGGGTCACCTGCTTTTGCGTTTAAAGTCGGGGCCGGGACTTGTACGCAGCTTGAATGCCAAAAGCATGAAAGGTGGGGAAGCGAGGTGCAGCATAGGGCAAAAAGAAGAAATCAATTGATAGCCTTTGGTTATGTACAAAAAAGTCAACTAAAGGATAAAGGTTTAGTAAGGAAGGTTGCAGCATTGTACAATTTTGAAACATAACTTTTCTATCAACTCTAACACGTGTGGTAAATACGATACTTTAAAGAGAAAACGTTTTAAAGTGGATGTAATTACTGGAACAAATTCCACTTTATAATGAGTGTTCTACCGCGCTTTCGATTGAAACGTCTTTCGGCAGAAATGCGGCCATTCCTAAACAATTTGTGCTCCACTCTAAACATGTATTTGTGTCTGAAACAATTGTGGCCACTTCAGTGTCTTGTGTCCATTTGTTTCGCTTTTGCGTTTTCTGGAAGGGGGCACAGTATTTTTTTTTTCTTTTCTGTTCTTGTATTTATTCCCATGGCCGCTGGTGGTTGCGGTTTGAGCCGGTGCGCCCCCGCCTTCCCCCTCCCTCCCCTTCCATACTCCTCCCTTAATACCCCAGAAGCCGCTCCGGGATCCGTAGGTGCGGTAGAATTGCGTGTTTCTCGATTCATTGTAGCGCCCTGTATGAAGTTCTACAGCAAAACGTTTTTGTACTTTGGATGATCATCATCTTGGACAATAAAATACTGCATTAGCCTTTGATCTGTCTCGACCTAAGAAGTATGTTTTGTTTGCAGTGGGTTGTTTGTTCACGCTTCCTGTATATATCTATATGTACACGTGAGCGTGCATGCACGAAACGTCTCTTTTTGGTTGATGGTTTTTATTATGGTTCATGGTTTTATATCATGGTTTTTAGCTCAGTTATGATTATTCATTTGCAAATACCTCACGAGGCATGTTACACTTTTGTTTTTACTCAAAACTTGAACATCAAATCACAGTTCAATCAAAGGTTGGGGATGCAGATACGGGAAGTAAATAAAAGGCCTCGCCCTAAGTAGCAACATCCCTTTCCTCCCGATATAGCAGACATGCCACAATTCATTTATTGTAAGATACACTGTGTCACCAAAAAGTATTGGGACAGTAATGGAATATGTTGGGTTATTAGTACTGATGTGGATTTTTTTAACCCACCTCGTTGTGATCGTTGAAGGATTCTACCTGGCCGATTGTGGAATCCTATTTCACTTCAGGCAGAGTTTAACGTTTGTCCGATTTGGTTATAAAATCCTGCATAAAACCCATTAACACTGATAACCGATGTCCACACAAGTCCTTCCTTGTGAAACAATTTATTTTCTAATTATCCACCATACACTTCTCACCCTCGTACAATGAACTTAAGAATCCCCATTGATTGCAATATTATTTGGTTCTATTTCATTTATTCTTACTTTAGTTAACAGTTAGACCAACCCGATTCAATTCACTTCCGCATTACATCAGAGAGTTATTCTAACTTGGTACTTGGTCAGTTCCAAGGAGCACAAGCCACTGAGATTCTAATACTTCCTCAGGTACTTGCACTGAAACAATTTTACATTTCAAAGCATTTTATACTTTCATGAGAGAGTGGTGGGGGCTATCAACCCAGACTGCAGACGTGTCCTTTAGACGAGAAGCCACTTCGTACATTTCGAGGCAAAGGTTCGCAGTTATCAGCTCAGGTCACATCACTCCAGACCAAGACATATATCAACATTTAGGGCAAAAGTCTCTTGGCCAGAAAGGACAGTCAATTCAACTTATAGCATAAAACTTCCATTTCTAAAAGTCCATTTGGTACAATTTAGAATACATTAATATAAATTTTTCCCCCACAGTACACAACTCTATTCCGTTTCCATTAGGGTTTACCTCTTGTTAAACCTTTACCAATAATTGGAAGCTACCAGGTGTAATGTTGCACCATTTCTCCGACAGAGTAAATGCAGCTTCATTGGTGGATTTTCCTCTGGTGGCGTTCCAAGATGCCCCATCGTGGTTTGACTTAATTTGGGTGGGCCACTATGTATTTTCAATATTGTCCTTTAACCCATTCTTAATAAACACAACAATTCCTCACTTGCAGATATTTGCCAGGATAATGACACACCTTACAATTGTGATTTGCACCAAGTCCGAAGAGACAGCAGTATTATGAGGTGTGCTCTGATGTTTGGTTGACAAAAGGGCGCACAGTGTTCTATTGCATCAAACCTGGATATGCAGCTCATTCCTAAAAATTTCACAATAATACTTTGTGGTGTGGGGTAAGTCTACACAAGCAGATTTTGAGGGTTCATTCCAAGCTTGGTTATTCTCTCTCAATACTTTTTGAAAATGTATTGCCGATTAAGACGCTTGATTAAAACAGTATAGTAACGTTTGGTGAGGCGTTACTTTCCCCGCACCCCCAACCACTCCTCGCTCTTTCCCCTTGCCTCCTCGCTCCCTCTCCCTTCCTTCCTCTCTCCCTTCCCTCCCTCTCTCCCTTCCTCCTCCTCTCCCTTTCCTCCCCTCTCCTTTCCTCCCCTCCCCTCCCTCCTCTCTCCCTTCCTCCCGCTCTCCCTTCCCCTTCCCCTTCCTCCTCCTTCTCCTTTCTCCCTTTCTCTTCTCTCCTCCTCTCTCTCCTCCTCTCTCCCCTTCCTCCGCTCTCCTTCCTCCTGTCTCCCTTCCTCCCCTCTCCCCTTCCTCCTCTTCCCTTCCCTCCCCTCTCCCTTCCTCCCCCTCTTCCTTTCCTCCTCCCTCTCCTTTCCTCCCTCTCTCCCTCCCTCTCCCTCCTCCTCTCTCCTTCCTCCGTCTCCCTTCCTCCTCTCCTTCCCTCCCTCTCTCCCTCCTCCCCCTCTCCCTACCTCCTGTCTCCCCCCCCCACCCTTTCCCTCATTCTCTCTCCCATCCCTACTCTGACAGAGTAGCTATTCATCATCATTGTACTGTCCTCCTACGTGTAAATGCATGTATTTGGAAAGCCAGCCAGAATAAGGAGTGAAAGACATCCAAAATTCAGCATAATCTATTTATTACTAAAACTCTCATCTTGTGTGTGTGGTATGTGTGTGTAGTTGTATATATATAAATATATAATATATATATATATATATATATATATATATATTATATATAATCAGTATATGTATGTATATATATATATGTATGTATGTTATATATATATATACATACATATACTGTATATGTATATATATATATGTATGTATATATAATGTATGTATATATGTATGTATGTATATATGTATGTATATATATTATATATGTATGTTCCCAAAATACAGCCAAAACGGTACACAATAGTGCAAAAATTTTGGGCACCTACTCACCATTCACCTGCGGTGTGTAATATCAAGTTTCGTTCAAATCGGTGCAACAAAAATTATTTAAAAATCAATTCCCGATTCAGTCAAGTTTTGGTATGATGATCCATAAAGCGCAAGGACAAACCATGTAGAATGTGTTGATATACCTCGAGAAACCGGTTGGCCGAACGATGACTCCTGAGGTAAATACTCAAATTTTCTTCAAGTTAAAGTTTGACC
>CM068959.1:43457211-43469701 GCA_035128595.1 Eptatretus atami | reverse complement strand
TTTTCACTAGTAGCCCCATCGAATATTCTGGCTGGGAGGCGTGGATCCTTGGAAGGAACTCCGCTTCTGACGAATCAACATGGACAACGAACCAGGCCGAGGTGATCCAGCATAGTGTCACTAAAAGCGGGGGGGTTGCCCGCTCATCTGGCATTAGATCCTCCGATAGACCACGTGGGTAGTGATATGATAAGCCAACCGGTCTTTCCGACGAGGTGAACGTAGCCCCATAAATGCTCGTGGCATTCAGATGCGCAATAACGGGTCGTTACACGGGTCGCGCCGTGCCATATCTATCTCCGGCCTCTTGGCTTGGTGACTCTGGGACAGTGGATCTGGGGTGCCTAGAACACTACCAACTTTCCAGCCAGACTTCCCAAAGCGAGATTTTCCATAAGAACATTCACTGCACTACCAACGGTTTCGGTGTTCTCTCGACCATAACAAGACGACTCGAACTATTTTAAATTGAATACCAAAAGCTAACATTAATCTGAACCACCAAGGGGTATTTGGGTGGAGATCTCTCCCAAAATCAGTCATACCGCCCATGCATACAATTCGTCCAACTCAAAAAAATAAAAACAAAAAGAGTCCTGGGCCAAAAGGTCCCATCGACTCATAGATCCTACATGCAACATTTCCATTTACAAGATCACCAAACACTAACTATAAACTAAAAGCCATTCTTCCTTATTAATCCTAACTAATCGTCTCCAATCAGTCAATCACTTAATAATGCACGTCAAGATTGTATTACTACGAAATAGCTGAAGCTTACGTCTCCAAACAAGAGCATTTCAGATGACTAATGGATGTCATCAAAAAATCCAGAGAAATATACAATTTTCCTAATCTGAAACTAAATCGCTCGTGAATATCCAAATGAAATCAGAGGGTCCATGAGGACAAATCATGTCCACATTAAGCGAGTATAAATAAATCTAACCATCTCGACTAGTAGTTCTGTGCCCCCTACAGGGGTTCTGTTCACCCTTGCTGGGAATCTTTATGCAGAAAGCGAGGCATGTTTTCTCAACTATTTTTTTTTTCATAATGGACCGACCAAGGAGGCAGTATCAGGAGCTAAGATTTTCCGTGAGGTCAATGGACAGTCTATGGCGCAGACGCGCAATAAATCGTCCTTGAGAGACGGTACAGACAAAAGTCCGGATCGGAATCAATCTGCCGGATTACAAAACCGATGCAGCCATGAGTCTGTGCGCATCACTCAAAAGCAAGCAGAATTTAGAGAGGGTTCCCGGCGAAACTTGCTCTGCTCGTCGGAGCTTTGCAACAAAACGCTAGCGGGAGAACCCATCCGGATTTCAAATATCACGAAAATTCACCTCGCATTTGTCAGTAAAAAAAATAGAAAAAACAGGGAGGATCAGACTTCATCCACACGCAGGCGTTTAACCGGACAGGGTTTAAAACTGGGAGAAACCGGAACAGAAGAAGTGGGACGGTATTAGTGCGAAGCACAAGCCGGACACCAACCTGCGGTCTGTGCTGTGCAACCGGAAGGTGTCCAAAACAGCACTAGACGACTAACACAACACTTTCTATAATATCTGGATCCGTGCGTCACCAGTTCAAGACAGCAACTCCTGGTGGCACGCGTCAGATGCCAATGGACTCGGAAACAGGGGTAAGCGGTTGCAGTCATCACAGATACATCCCGAAACTGTCATATAACTCACGATAAAGCGATAAAGAACCACAACAGCTGTCTTTCAAAACGGTTTTACCAATACCCATTAACTATCACAACAAATGCGTAGCTTTCCAGCACGCATATGCAAAGACTCGTAACCACAAAACCACCCGGGAGACAGCTGGGAGTGGATTGCGTAATAACAGAGGTTCACCGGAGCCTCCCATAAAAAACAAGATTTCGTGTGCAATATGATGCACAGCAACGCCCATTACAATGTTCGAGACAAACGAACGGAACCCTGGTAGAGATGTTAAGGGGGCCATTTCCTTAACGGTACTCTGAAGGAGGCTTACCTGCTGTTGATCGGGGTCCAATGACATTCCACAAAGCTTTCAACCCATTGTCCTAATACAATCATGTGATGGTGTTGTCTTTGTGCAGTGCTTTAATGTGTAGATCGCCATAAAGTTTCGCTACAATCTAGTCTGTTATTTAAATTTATTATTTATCCGGTAGATCTCTACGATGTCTTGGCCGTTAACAGTCTCGTAAAAACATTTATTAATTTCCAGTCTGTGTCAGAATTTCTCTGTTCACAATTGCGAGTTCTCAGTTATAACGTAACGTATTTACTATTGTCCAGCACAAGGGGGAAACGAACACGTCCACATCCTAAGCTCGCTCGTCCAGCACGTGGGCCGCATTATGAGATACACTGAAGCCGAGTTTCACAATCACTGAAACTAGCTGTCACTAAAGTTTATGCAAGCTGGGATCTCGCTCGATGCGCTGTCATAACCAACGCGAGTTCTTTGCATATTTAATCTTTGTTTATTTTTATTTCTTCAATCTATTTATATTTGCGTATTTTCTTTTAATTCGCTTTCATTTCGTTTTCACTTGCTTTTGCATTCATCATTTTGTTTCCCCATTTATTTTTCATTTTTGTGGATATTTGTTTCCATGATCGCTTATTTTTGCAAGCAACTTTACAATCATTTCAGATATCCATGCCAATCGATCTTATTAGCACAGCAAAAATAAACAATATTTTGGGCATAATGGGAGGTCTAGGGTGATTTAGGACATGAGCATAGTTTAACATTATAAACATAATCCATATAAAAAAAACCGTCCTGCCTCTGCTCGTGGCGGAACATTTTATTGTGGGAATAATTGAGAGGCTTCGTATTTGGGGCAAGGGGGGGGGGGGGCGAGGAGGGGGGGGGGGGTTGAAAAAAAAAAGATAATACCCATGTAGACGTACCAGTAAAGATTTTGGCTAACGGAGGCCGGAGGGGACCGAAATCGCACTCCTGACAACTGACAGGTTACTAAAGGGAGAGAAAGGTTTATCACATTTTTCATTTAAGGGTGGTATATATATATAATAATATATAAATATATAATATAATAATATATATATATTGATATATAGTATATATATATATATATTGGTCTGGACAACGGAAAAGCGTCAAGAACGCCAAAACAAGACAGTAATCTGACAGGAAGCCCAGCAAAGAATCACGATCGGCCGAAAACCGAAAAAGTCAGCAAAAACGGGAATTGAATCAGCGCAAAACCACACAAAAAACCGGATAACTACCGGCGACGGTTTGTACAAAAGAAACAAGGAAAAATAAGCATGGAAAACAGATACAGTGGGGTAGGGTTGATTGCAATACATTCATTTAGCGTGAATATCTGGGCAGTGAATCCATACAAGAAACAGAGGGAGATTATCATTAAAAAGAAGATAAAAATAAAGGATGAAAAATAAGAGAAAAAAAGAAGAAACAAGAATGATATATAAAAATAAAGAATAGAAAAAAAAAAAAGAAAAAAAAAAAAAAAAGAAAGACAAATAATAAAAACCATAAAAGCGGAAAACTAAAAAAAATACAAAAAATAAGAAAAAAAAAAAAAAAAACCAAAAAGAAAAGACAAAAAAAACAAAGAGTTACAAACACGACGGACATTCGTCAGACCAAACGACGCGGCGTTGATCACGTTCGCATGTCGCGCGGGTAATCGAACGAGAAAAGTCGGTAAAACTGTCCACTATAAAGGAAACAAAGGCTTTCTAACTCAACACACGAAATGTTAGTCATGAGGGATGGTGCCGGAGGTTTAATTTACAAGGATTATTATAATGACACGTATGGAATTAAATAAGGGAAACACATATGCAATTATACAAGCAACAAAGCACGAAAAGAATACAACGTTAAACTTATTAATGTCAAGTCTTACTTAACGAGTTCTATTATTTAGACACGGCAAACGGCAGACCATAGCACACAAACAAAAAGAAAAGCCACCAAAACCCACACGGGGCCAACACAACAGAATGGTGGCTGAATGCTTTACAGATACACTCAGGGAGGCAGATGAAGCACTGAAACTAGAGCTTTTGACTCGAATTTCACAACTACGTGTGGATCTTCAACTTGTCGGACAGGGTCAGCAAGAGCGAGACTGGATGACAAATCGAACAGCGATCCTTACCGAGATACGAGAATACCTCGGTTTCAAGTGCGGTGAGACGAGGCGCCAGATGCCTCATGTGATGTAGTATCACCTTAAATACCGAGGATACCAATACAAGAAGAGGCGATAAAAGGGTAACAAGCAGGCAAACAAATGGAGAATGAAAAGCTCACGAACAGAAGTACGGAGGAAGAAGAGGAAGAAGAGGAGAGGCATCACTAGCAGCTCGAAGGGAAAATGGCTCAGTTCCTTCAAAAAAAAGCCAGACCGGACGAAGCTACTGAGCGAGCCGAAAGCATAGAAAGTTATCGAGGGCTCAAGCAAAGCAAGCAAGAGGAAACAGATGAGCATGCTGAAGCGACTGCTGGTCTATCCGAAGCAAAAAAGCTATATCTGACAAGAACGATAAGACACGAACTCATGCCAGGGACTAGCAAACCGAAATAGCCTACGGAAACTACCCAGGAAAAAAGAAAGGAATTCACTTTAATCTTACCCACTACCACCACACAAACAACGGCGTGATGCCATGACATTGAGTGATCACCCACCGATCACAAAGGGTGGAGAGGGAGTTGTTATATGACGATTAGGCGAATGGCAGGGTTTTATTCCTTCGACAGAAGAGGGGGAGGGAAGTTACCAAACTTGTCGAAAGTCCATATTATAAAATTCGATCGCAAGCAGTCTATGTTTCAAAAAACTTAAACATGGAAGGTTGAAGATTTCTTAGGATGAGACACTTATGAACTAGTATGCTAAGAGACTGTAATGTGTGTGAATTGAAATTCCAAAAATGTAACATATATAATATTATATGATAAGTTATATTATATATATAAAATATTTTATATAATATCATATGTATATATATGTATATAATATAATTATAGTAACAGTATTTATTATATAATAGTAAGATTATATATACAGTATATAATATATATAGTATTAAATATATATAAACATATTATAAGTATACAAACCGCTATATCAGTTAACAGTATCGGGGCACCCGGTTTTCGGGGTTTTCCCCTGGAACCTACTAAATTTTTCTGAAGGCGGGTACAACGGTATATATATAAAAATTTAATTTTTTAAGCATATATAAGTGGCGCTCGAACCAGTCACAAAAGACGAGACAAGTTTCTGCTTGTGAACTTGAAATTATAATTTACTAAACGTTTTTACCTCCAAGCCTACGTGCCGCCAAAGCGTGAACAACATTAAATGTTCTGGAAAAGGACCGAAAAGCGCCAGAGGAATGTCTGACAGCCAGGAAGGTTAAAGTGTAGAATATCGATTCGGAGAAGGAAAAAGGTTTGGCCGGCGGTTAGAGAGACATGGCAAAACCAAGTAGAACAGACCGAAGACGAGGTGAATCTTCGGCAACATAAACATCAAATGAAAGCTGACCAGGAAACCAAGACGGTGATCTAGGCACAAAAATACGAAACAGATCATATGCATATAAATTAAAAGTGTATTATAGGAATGTGGAAATCGATTACAACATAAAGGGTCAGGTTGAGGATATTATGTAAGGTAACATGTGTAGATTAGAAACCGAACCCAAGTTGTATAAGAAGGGAATATTATGATGATCATAAACAGGGTGAGAAAGTTATAGTTAGAATATTTTCATGTTTCCCAGTCTTTTATTTAAACAAACAAAACATCGGAATGAACTGGTGGGTTTATCTAGCAATTTATCCAAGAGACTTGGTGTGAGGGAAGGGGGAGGGCAGCTCGCCGAAGATTGGTGAATAAACAGGTGAGAAGGGTAGGGGTGAGAGAAGCACTTTTCGAAGAAATTACTTGGTAGGGTTGGAGCAAAACCGGGGCGGAGCGCAGGCGGAGTACAGGCATATATAAGGACGGACAGGGCGGAGAGGGCTTCATCTCTCTTCTCCAATACTCTTCCGCTAAAAAATCTTTCTGTGCTAAGTCTGCATAGGTAAGTATTTGTCGGGAGAGTTTTTGTCAGTCGAGAGTCTCGGTCTCTTACTAATGTCCTGGCCTGTTTGAGTGTACTGTGTGTTGGTCTGACAATAGGGTTATGAAAGCAGGAGAGACATATCCAGAGAGGCAAGGACGGCAGCGCGAGCGGACGAGTATGTAGTGGTGGAACGGGTAGAAACCGAACGAGGAGTGGGAGGGTATCAGAGACGAAAGAGGGGAGTTCGGCGGCAGCAAGACCACGCGACGGAGTGGAGAGAAGGATCTCGCGCCACAGGGAGTCGCACACTAATTGCTTTCTTTGGTTTGTGTATGACTAGGGAGATGTGGACAGTATTCGTTAAAGAAGTTTGTTTGTGTTTGCAGTGTGTCGGTTCAGGTTTTAACTATTTATATTGTTTAATGTGCTTGTCTGTTTTGTTGTGCTGGTGGTAGCGTGTGCAAATTAACCATGTCTGTAGATGAACTTGTAAAACCCGTCTTCGCTGCGTCCTTTTATTGTTGAATTTCCATTGCTCACGTAGGGGTCGTAGTGGGTTCAACTCCGGTTTAATTGAAAGTACCAGGTCGAAACGATAAAACAGCTCGGTTATAAAGCCGATAAGTAGGCACGAAGAGCGGCAAGCGGTCGTAGTCGGGAGTGCTGTGGCGAGGTAATGTAAGCGGATTTACATAACGAGTGGGTCTTAGAGTGGTGAGTTTGGCGAAAACTAACTCTAACGTGGGTGTGGATTGGAGATTATGTGTGAGGATGAAAGGAAAAAAAAAGTGAAGCTCCCGGGCTATGGTCCGAGAGCGGTCTAAGAAGATTGTCCCGTACGAGTGGGATCGAGTAGCGTTTCGAAGTTTTACGTGACCGTTGGAGGCGAGGTAATTGCAAAAACTGGTGTAGGAGTGGGATTCGAACTCACTCATGAAACACTGGTGTAAGAGATAGTGGGATTCAAATCAAATCAGGTATCCAATATTGGGATATGAGGTTACAGGAGGTAAGAAGGAAGCGAACCACGATTCACTAATTACGAGCAGAAGGCAAATTAATTCTTAGTGAAAGATGGCGTTATAAGGAGGAGGGAGGAGCAGGGGTTTAGAAATTAGTGTGTGTTTGTAGGATCCATGGCCCGGGACGGACCTGTAATATTCTATCGTGAGGGAAGTCAATCACACATTAATTATGGCAGGACTATTTCAAAAATTTGAGGGCAAGGCCCAAATTTATAATGGACACCAACACAGGCGGCGGGAATCATGGTTTTTAGAACCGGTAGTTAAGTGTGAGGCATTTTTGGAAATCCCCGGGGTAGTTTCAGGTTAATGAATGTTAGGGTAGTTAGGAGATGTACACCTTCGCACCATCCATCCCTTCGCTCGTTGTAGGCCGCTGGACTCACCCTGGTAGATGGCTGAACTCTGAGGAGGCCATTCTGAGGCTTTGTTGGGTCTCGAGACAGACGGCTAGTCTCTCCCATTCCCTCCAGAGAGGGAATATAGGGGTGGAGTAGGCTAGGTGGACATGATAGGCTAGCCGGACAAAGACAATAAAGGGGGTTAGGGAGACACAATTATAAAGGGAAATAAAATAAAGAGGGCAAATTTTGTTGTGTTGTCGTGGCAAATTAAGGAGTGGTAGGACAGAGACAGGCAAAGGCGATAGAGGGGGAGACAGTAGGTCTAGGGTCCGAGCCCCTTCAGAGCGCCGTCACACCGTACTCCCCCAAACCTATGGAACCACACAGAGGCCGCCCAGCTTCACCTGTCGGCCTGTTGTGCTGCAGCCGCTGTTCTGCATCGGACTTGCTTGCCAATGTCGTTTGCCTGCCTCTGCCATGACCCCATGCCTGCTGCGCCTTGTTTGCTTTGCCCCTGTGTCCATCCATCACCATGCGCGCCAGGACCATCCAGTTTGTGGAGGACTGCCCTGCAGGCAGCCTGTGCATCCAGTCCATTTTTGTGTTTTGTGCCATCTCCATCCATTCCCCTGCACCAAAGACTTTGCTATGACTTTTGCCTTTCCCCTTTCACAGATCACAAGTCCTGGGCCATGGTTAGTGTGATGTAATAGATAAGTTAAGATTGTAAATACGTGGAACCCCACCTGCATGTTTTATTTTAGCGCCGGCAATTTTAGTTAAGTTGTCCGAATGAGTCTGTGAGAGTTTGTTTAGTTCATTACGCAGCGCATTAGGTTATTTATTTTTGGGACACGTATAAAGAAATGTCGCACTCAGGGATCCGAAGGTAGAACGTACTAGGGGAAAACTTACACATGCTGGTCACACGAAATTTGACGACTCGGGAACGAGTCTGTAAAAAGGAGGGGATAGTGTTACGATTTTGGAATTCAATTGCACACAACATACAGGTTCCCTTAGTCAGCTATGTCGATAAGTGCATGTTTCCCAAATAGCTCACTTCCATTGTTTAAATGTTTTGAAATCGATTAGATGCACTGCGGATCGATTTAATAGTTAGGGAGCAAACAATGGAGACGTCCCTCCCCCTCTTTTGCGAAGAGGAAGAAGAACCCTGCCATCCCGTGACAGTCAACAACTCCCTCCCACCCGTGGTTGAGCGGGGGGTGCGATCACGAGGGCATGAGTCACGCCGGGTGCGGGGGAGGGGTGGGAAGGATAAAGGGGAATCCTTTCTTTGTTCGCGTGCGGAATCCCGTGGTAGGGCTGAGTTCGTGGGAGTCCTGGCAGAGTTCGTGTGCTGAGTCCCGTGGGAGGAGTAAGCTTTTTTGCTTCGGAGAGCAGTCGTTCAGACAGGCCATCGGGTCCTGCTTGGCTTGCTTGGCTTGAGGCTCGGAAGCTTTTTGCTTCGGCTGGCTCATGAGCTTCGGCTGCTGCTTTGTTTTGGAAGGAACTTGAGCCAGTTGTTCGGCTCGAGCTGCGAGTGGAGGCTTCTTCCTCTTCTTCCTCGTCTTCTTGGTTCGTGGAGCTTTTCGTCTCCATTTTGTTTCCCGGCTTGGTGCGAGCATCGGCCTCTTCTTGGAGTTGGATCCTCGGGGAAGCGACGATCGACAGAAGGATCGGCGCCTCGTCTCACCAGCACGTGTGAGAAGCGCGGGAGGATTCGCGGAGCTCGGGAAGGATCGCGGCGATTGGATCCAGCTCGCTCTCGCTGGAGCCCGGTCCGGACAAGTTGAAGACCACACGAGGTGGAAAGGTCGAGTCAAGCTCTGAGTTTCAGCTCACCTGTCCTCCGAGCTGGAGCTCGTGATTAAAGGCCTCAGCCACCATTTCTTGTGTGTGTGTGTGTGTGTGTGTGTGTGTGTGTGTGTGTGTGTGTGTGTGTGTGTGTGTGCGTTGCGTGCGTACGTGTGTCCGTGGGCCTGTCTAATAAGTAGGAACTGCTGTTAAGTGTAAATGACTGTACATAATAAGTAGACCGGTTGTAGTTCTTTTGTCGTGCTTTTGTTGCTTGTATAATTGCATACGTGTTTTGCTTTTTAATTGCATACGTGTTTCATTATAATAAATGTCCTTGTGTGAATGTAAACCTGCTCGTTGTGTCCATTCCCTCATTGACTGAACATTTCGTGTGTTGGGAGTTAGAAAGCCGTTGGTTTGCCGTAATAGGGGACATTTGGACACAAACGGTTTCTCGGCGATTACGCCGCTCGGAATCGCGCACGGACAAGCTCACCTCGGCGGTTTGTTCCATACGAGTTGCGTGGAGGGTGGAATACCCCGGTAGTTGGATCACGTGGGTATTTAGGTAAATTGAAGATTGGCAATCACACTACCCCACATGATCTGCGATTGCATATTTCGGTTCTGTACAAGGACCCGTCGCTCGGAGTTATCCGGGCGGCGATCTATATTCCCGGTGATCGGTCGGGCCGACTCGACTTGCGGCTCCGTTCGAGCGGTCGGTTGGCGGCTGATGCCCGGCCAGTAACAATATATATATTATATATGTGTTATAATATATATATATATAATATTAATATATAATATAATATGCACACCCTTAAATGAAATGGCTGTGTATTCCAAAGATACAGAAATGTTGATTTTATCTACAGCTCATACAGAATTCACAGTTCCATTTTAAAGAAAATTTTATAAAGAAGGGCGTATAGTTTTTATGAGAATATAACCTTGGGGATATGATATGAATGCTTTAGGGTATAATTGGTCATTTAAAATAAACCAAGAAGACGTGAAAAAATTAAATCATTCTTGTAAGGAAGATTATTGTCCAATTGTTGGAGATAATGAGATATGTGGAAGCACTATTAGCAAACAACAAATAAAGGAATTTAATAAAGCTAAAATCAATAACAGCTTTGCCGTAGTTTTTTTAATAAAAACACAAAGAACAGGATTTTATATAGTAAATAAGGGAATACAAACTGATTTTATCAATAGGAAGATTGGGAGGTATTACCTGTCATCATATTAATTTCTCATATATTTCTGAAACATAAATTTTTTGAACATAAATGGCAGCAAGAAGGCTTCAAAAATTATAATTTCTGTGTTCAAGCATACTTACAAGAAAAGGGTATTCGATATTTTAATAAATATGTTCCACAATATAAGAATGGGGTTTTTCAATAATAGTTTGCCTTTATACCGATGTTAATAAACCAACAAGTTTATATTTAACTAAAATGTTAAATAATGAAAAGGCACTAAAGTTTCATGAAATATAAAAACTCTTTTATAAAATGCAGAACAGATATTATTGGTTTCCTGTTATTAAAAAAAAAATTTTAGAAACATCTTTAATATTGAATCCAGATTAATATATTTTTCATATTCGATGGGGAGATGGTTCAAGGACTGTGAGAGAAACTAGGGAAGTTAAAAGTGAAAAATAAGGAAGAAGAAGAAGACATGATGGTGGAGGTAAAAAGTGAAAAATAAGGAAGAAGAAGAAGACATGATGGTGGAGGTAGAAAAAAGGATATTTTTAGAAAGAGGGAGAAAAAAGGATATATTTTTGGGGAGGGAGGAAAAAATGATCTTCAAATGAAAGGTTTTCTGCCAAATAAATGATTCTATCAAACAAATTGAGATGCTTACTCTTAAAAATCAGAGTGTTTTGGTATTGTCATAAATCATACATTATTATTCTTCCAAACTCTTCATAATAGAATTGCAGATGAATGTTAAAGCAAAATCTACAAGATGGATACCGACACAGATATGAAAAAGGATATGAAAGAGGTTAAACACTACATGGCCAAAAGTATGTGGACACCCCTTCTAATTAGTGGATTAGTCTTTCAGCCACACACATTGCTGACAGGTGTATAAAATCAAGCACATAGCCATGCAATCTCCATAGACAAACATTGGCAGTAGAATGGGTCGTACTGAAGAGCTCAGTGACTTTGAAAGTGGCAACGTCAAAGGATACCACTTTTCCAACAAGTCAGTTTGTCAAATTGTCAGCTTGTCAAATTTCTGCCCTGCTAGAGCTGCCTCGGTCAACTGTAAGTGCTGTTATTGTGAAGTGGAAAGATCTCGGAGCAATAACAGCTCAGCCGTGAAGTGGTAAGCCACACAAGCTCACAGAACGGGACCGCCAAGTGCTGAAGCGTGTAGCTTGGAAAAATTGTCTCGTCGGTTGCAACACTCGCTCCTGAGTTCCAAACTGTCTCTGGAAGCAACGTTAGTACAAGCACTGTTCGTTGAGAGCTTCATGAAATGAGTTTCCATGGCCAAGCAGCCGCACACAAGCCTAAGATCACCATCCGAAATGCCAAGCGTCGGCTAGAGTGGTGTACAGCTCACCACCATTGGAGTCTGGAGCAGTGGAAATGCATTCTCTGGAGTGCTGAATCACGCTTCACCATCTGGCAGTCTGACAGACGAATCTGGGTTTGATGGATGTCAGGAGAATGCCACCTGCCCGGATGCATAGTGCCAACTGCAAAGTTTGGTGGAGGAGGAATAATGGTCTAGGGCTGTTTTTCATGCTTCGGGCTCGGCCCCTTAGTTCCAGTGAAGCACAGTTTGTATGCTTACACAATGTGTAAGCATACCCTGCTCATAAATATGTATTGATATATATATATATATATATACATATGTCGTAACGTCAATCACCCTTCACCAAGGTATGAAGACATCGATGTACTTCAGAGATAAAGCTGTTTACTGCCCACTAAGGTACGTGCACACGGAGTGCAGCAAACACCAGGAACATCAATTAAGTAACTGAGGATGCCCGGAGGGTGCTGCCCTGTCTGAGATGGTTATATTACCCTCTTATATAGTCGGTTTTATTTTTGGACAAGTGTTTATCTCAAAATTGTCCTTTCTTTTCAACCTGACCAGCTGCAAGCAGTTGGCTTATTTCATTACAAGAATAGTGGGACAAAAGTAGAGATAAGAGGAAATAACGGGTCACTCCCTAGCT
>CM068959.1:43431140-43443370 GCA_035128595.1 Eptatretus atami | reverse complement strand
GGCTGCACGAATGGTGTTTTTCACGGCACGGGAAACATGGCCAGCACGACGCCCACGCTGCACGAGACGCATACGGAGGCTAATAAAGCCGACTGCACACCATGTTGGGCAGGATACGAGTAGGCGGGTAGAAGCGGCTTGTTCTTTTTTTTAACCTCAATACCCGACACGTATTGGTGTTCGCCCCACGAACACGCTAGCGGAGTCGTGTGAACACGAGCGCTGGCCATGTGCGTAATGGCGGAACCGCGCGCACTATATGGAATGTGCTCGAAAGCAGACACGTACGCCGCTCGTGAAACGTGCATGGATTTATCCATGGCGATGTACCTTCGGCCCTCGCTGGCGCGGTGGATTCTCCATGGATGGTGAACATCTTCTCATCTCTGCGGCCAGCGAGGCTGCGATCGAGCCAGGGAATGTACAGTGCGGGCCACGTTGGCGCACGTGGAACGAGCGCGTTGGTCGACGCTGGTCGAACGCCCGAGCGGGCATGTGGGACCCTCGACCGGTTGCCCGGGGTTTTTTGCAGGATGATTCGCGTGCCAATTTTGGTGTGGGGCGATTCATGTCATCTCGTGGGTTCGGAGTGCAGTATTGCCGCTGTTTGAGATGGCCTTGCCTGAAACGAAGTGAGGCGGTTTCCAGCCCAAGCTGGCGGGCCACGTGAGGGGTCGGGGCCAATCGGAGCGCCCCGATTCAGGTGATGATATTTGATTCGGCATGGCCCCTCCCCGGCTGCGGCGCCCTATAAAGGTCGGGCAGTCCCTCTTGCCCGGTCGGTCTGTGTTTCCTGCTCCTCATCTCCGCCTCCTCATCTCCGCCCACGCCTTGCATCATCGACACCGCCACGACCCACCTCCTGCTCCTCGACTCCGCCCACACCACATCGACCCCACCACCTACCTGATCCCGCTACTACTCCACCCTCGCCCTCTGGGCTTCGCCCCTTCTCCACTCAAGCTCCTCCATAAACACAGTCCCCACACGTGCGGCTTGGGCCAGAGACAACGGCCCACTGTCGGTACCGCACCCCGGAGTATCCCCCCCCTGAAACGTATTGGTGGCACGTCGTGCTATCGGGCGCACAGGTACCGAGATCATAGCTCACCACCCCCCCCCCCCTTCCTGGTTGCGAAACTCCCTCTTCATAGGGTTTTCTGTGTCTGTGTGTGTGCGTATGTGTGGTCCTGGCGCCTGTCTACTAAGTAAGACCGAAGAAGATCGTTATTGTTATTATTGTTATTATTTTCGCGTCAAGTCTGCTCTGTGTCCTCTTTTGTAAGTTTCCTGTTTATTGTTGCACCACGCTTCTTTCTATCCCTGCATTACACACAACAATAAATCTTCACTGTGCCACATATCTTTCCTCGCCTGCTTGTAAATACATTAATTATTATAGGAATGTTCCCTGCTCGTTTTTGTCTTTTCTTCCATTGATCCAGCATGGTCCGAATCCAAGTTTAGCCGGGACTTTATTCCAATGATCTGTTCCTTTTAACCGGTAGTCCTTGGCATGCCGCTCGGCTGAATCCGATCCGGAAAAGTGATCCGATCCAGTAGAGTGATCCGGTCGGACAAGGCGTACCAAGGTGTTTCCCCAGTAATTAAATCTCGTGATTAATTAGGTAACCTGATTAACCCATAGACGGGAAGACCCTAGGTCACGCGGTTGAGTTATTGGTGTCCACGGTCGGTTAAGCGACCCGCCGCGTCATGGAATTATCCGTGTGCGATGGCCTACAATTCCAGGGAGTCTGGTGGGAACCGACATGGCTTCCCCCACTTAGTGGTCTTCTCTGTCGACCCCGCCGGCCCGCCAACAGTATTATCATCGCGCACCGTCCGTCCGTCATCCATCCATCTCCTTTTTCGACTTCTCTTGCCAACCGCCTGGCCGATCCGGCTGAAATTTGGCAGCAACATTCCTCTCCAAACAGGAATTACAAAGTACGTTCCGGTCACATGACTTTAAGTTGGTCAAAATGGCAAGACTTAGTAAATTTCTTCAAAAATCTTCTCCAGACACAACAGTCAGAATGCTACCAAATTTGGGGTACAACATCAGACCAGGCTAGGGATGTTAAACTGCGGAGGTTGTGCCAATCACGTGACCGAACAGTGTGTCAAAATTGCCGACTTGGTCAATTTTGGGGAAAATCACGTAAATTCCTTCAAAAATCTTCTTTTCCAAACCTACCAGTAAGAATGCTACCAAATTTGGATTCCAACATTAGGACAGGTCCTGATGTTAAATTGTGGAGTATCTTCCAGACACCTGGTGTGCCCTAAACCATGGCCTTAAATTAATGAACCCTGTTTAAAAGCTGCTTGAACTAACTATACAGTATAGCTGAATATCAGTCAACCAGTCAGTCAGTTAGTATGTTAAAGCAACTACATCCAGTATAGGCCTAACACTGTTAGGTGCATGTTAGCCAATCACATGACTGGGTGTGTCAAAATGGTGGTCCCGCAAATTCGTTCCAAAAATCTTCTTCTCCCGACCCACCAGTCAGAATGCTACCAAATTTAGGTTACAACATTAGGCCAGGGTAAGGTTGTTAAATTGTCGGTCATTCCCATCACGTGACCGAAAGTGTGTCAAAATGGCTGACTTGGTCAATTTTTTGGAAAATCGCGTCAATTCCTTCAAAAATCTTCTTCTCCAGACCACCAGTCCGATGCTATCAAATTTGGGTTACAACATTAGGACAGGATCCTGATGTTAAATTGCGGAGGCCATGCCGATCACGTGACAGAAAATGTGTCAAAATGGCGGTCCTGCAAATTCCTTCCAAAATCTTCTTCTTCCTGATCCACCAGTCAGAATGCCATCAAATTTGTGTTACACCATTAGGCCAGGGTAGGGATGTTATTGCCGAAGTCGTTCCAATAATGTGACCAGAAGTGTCAAAATGCTCGACTTAGTCAATTTTTGGGAAAATTACGTAAATTCCTTCAAAAATCTTTTTCTCCAGACCCACCAGTCAGAATGCTACCAAATTTGGGTTACACCATTAGGAAAGAGTCCTCATGTCAGATTGTGAAGATTGCTGATCATATGACCGGAAGTGTGTCAAAATGGCGGTCACGCAAATTCCTTCCATAATATTCTTCTTCATACACACAGTCAGAATGCTCCCAAATCTTGGTTGCAACATGAGGCTCGGTAGAGATGTTAATTATATTGTGGAAGTCATGCAGATCACATGACCGGAAGTGTTTCAAAATAGCCGACTTTGTCAACTTTTGGGAAAATCCCATTAATTCCTTAAAAAATCTTCTTCTCCAGACCACCGTCAGAATGCTACCAAATTTGAGTTATAACATTAGGCCAGGCCGCAGATTACAGCTCCAGTGGTCCTATTTTTGCATTTTCCTGCTCATTTGTCATTCTTCCAATTGTTGGGGGCTGTATTTGTTGCTGTTTCATTTTTCTGTGCGGTATCTTCTATTCACACCTGTTTTTGAAATTCCTTGTAAGGTGAATTAGGGATACTTTTTCAGGTTTTGTTTGTTTATGTCTGTTTACAAATTTACTCTGATAGCCTGTTGAGCATTTTACATACTCAGCTAGTCCAACACTCATCGCTCGTGCACCTGGTTGAGTTAATATGTTGAAGTCTCATTGCTTTGATAATCCTTGACTTTTTTTAATTAAAAAGTCAATTAAGGAGACTTGCATCCCTTTAGTAATAAACATTGTTGATCTTTTAAATGAACAATTTCGTTTTCCATATTTCTAACACCCACTGTACATTAAACCATAGACTTACTGATCACTCTCAGACTAAAAACTGCATTAACGTAACACAAAACGCTTTTTACTATGACGTCCACAAAAACGCGGGAACGAAAGCACAACTAAAACGGCACTCAATATAGCGTATACAGTACCTCCACGAGTCTGAACAGTTTACGTTTTGTATCCCGCTGATAGGCCAGATCTGGATTCACACCGAAACCAAAATCGAATCAACTTGTTCTCGTCACTTAACACTCATCCACCAAGTTTTGTTCATAACTGTCCAAAATTGTTGAAATATCATGTAATATACTGCATTGTTTTGGCCCCATTTCTCAATAGTAAAGAATCACTTTAAAAATTAAAACATTCTTGTATCAGGATCCAAATCCTTATCTTCACCAAAATCTAATCAATTTATCCTTATCAATACCCAACCTGTCCATCAAATGTCGTCCGAATCCATCCATAACCGTTTGAGATATCTTGCTCACAACCAAACACACAGACAGACAAGCAGGGGAATACATAACCTCCGCCACCTTCGATGGCCGACACCAGGTCGAGGTTTGGCAAAATATGACAAAAGTTCAGAAAGGCCAAAGTTTCAGCCACAGATTGACATTAATCAGAGAATTCACTCTGATAATTACATATCTACCAGGAAGGGGGGCTGAAGGGAACGACACATATCTACCGAAAGGGGAACGACACAGTCCTCAATATACCGCAAGACCCGGGCACCATCTCAATATCACCTTGATGGTCAGACAATGTTGATGAATGAATTGGTGAACATGAACTCCCTCTCTGACCTTTCCAGAACTTGAAGGACACCTTTGATCTATGGAGATCATATTCGCAAATATATCATCCCAGAGTTAAAGTGATAACTTTCTTCTCATTCTTCTCCTCATTCGTCTTGTTATTTCTTCTTCATATTCACCATAATCACTACCACAACACTACCACCACCACCACCACCATCATCATAATATAAGTAATAGGTACGAAGCAGTTACTGAACTATTATTCCAGAGGTTGTGAGTTTAACTCCAGGTAATGCACCACCACCATCATCATAATACTTGTAATGGGGGGTATAGTTGTTGGTCACTTCGTGGTGAGGTCAGTGGACTGTTATCTCAGAGGCTGTGGATGAAATCCAACCGAAGGCAGCAAATCTACACAGGTCAAATATCATGTGTGATACATGATATCAAAGTATCATGTATCACGGATTGTTGGTTAAAACCAAATTGGCTCACGAAGGTTCACCTTCAGTTTTTGTAAGGTTCACCTGGTTGCTCCTGAATGGGTTTTGGGTAGAGCAGCAGCAGCTGAAACCAGAATCATATCTAGGTTTCTCCTGATGACTCCATATTTGTTTATTTGGGTTCCTCCTGATACTCGAATGCATAATTGTCAATTATTTGATAATGATTTCCAGTGTGGGGATAATCTGCCCACTCGACCTAGTCTGGCCTGCTCGAGATACCAGACCATGTATCGTGGTTGCCTATAGATGCTGTCATGGGCACTAACGTGCTACCAATGTGAAGACAGAGACACCCACGTTCCCGAACAGTTACAAAGATGTTGTTTACATGTCGATTGGAGAACTGTGTACTCGTCCTCAGGTGTAGAGATGTGTTGGAGGTTCAGGATGAAGCTCGATGTGTCCTGAAAGCTGCCAGGGAACCATGATGCAGATGAAAACAATGGCGATGGATCTCCATGACATATCGAGCCATCGTCTTGGTGAACATTTGCGGTTTACATTCCATGGTAAAGCCGACCTGGAGCATGGCATAACGAGGTACAAATATGTTGCTGAAGCTGCCTTTTCAACCTTCAACATGATTGGAATTTCTCTTTCATTCCGAATGGCTTCAATTGCAATAATATCTTTAATCATCTTATGTTTAATTAACATCCAATATGTCTGTATTTTTTTTCTCCACAAGATCGAGGCTAATGGAGGAGCAAGACAGATATAGAGATACAGAGAGAAAGAGAAGAGACAGAGACACAGACACAGACAGAGACAGAGACAGAGACAGAGACAGAGACAGAGCAGAGACACAGACACAGACACAGACACAGGGTTGTGCAAAATTTGCATAGCACTGAAAAATAAAAATTCCCTGAGCAGAGTGAGGGGAACATTTTTTTGTGGGTGTTTTTTTTTGTCAAAAGTTCTCAAGACTATTCTCAATATAGACAAAGAACGCTCTAATACACTTGAAAAATAAGTACTCCAATGAAAAACATGCTCAAAACTAACAACATTTATTTTAATGATTGTCTCATCATAAAAATCCAATTTAATGAAAATCAGACATTGCATGTGATGAAACAAATGACGTCATGATCAAAACAACTCAATGTCTCCGATGTATTGAACAAGGTTTGACATGGAAATGACTTTACGGTTTTTCATCAGCTGAACATTTACCTTCATAATCTCGACGATGTGAATCACTTATAACAAAGATTTTATTCTCCAACATATTTGATGCCTATTGTACACCCTGGAGAATTTCTCACTGTCAAAAAGGATGTTCTTGAGTCTTGAAAAACACAGACTGAGTGCCGAATTCAAACAGAATGATCGGGATTCTGGATCATCTGATACTTTTGGGATACCATTCCACTTCTTGGTTCATCAATGGTTTGGAGAAAAGAAGCATCTCTGATGACAAATTATTACTGTAATTCGTTAATCAAATATCCACCATGTGAACACAAATTAATGTGCTGGTCTGGTTCAGGCTGGACCAGCCTGTGGTGGTCCTTCTCCTTCTCCCCTCCTCCTTCTCCTCCTCGCGGAGGGGTGCAACTGAGGAGATTTGGTCGGCGCCGAGCGCTTCGCACCAAGGGGCCGGTGGACATTTTCTGCCTTCCGCTCATGGGGGACCTTTGCCTGTTCACCTGACAGATAATCCTGGCCTCTGGGGATTTTCTGGGTGTCTTGTATATACCCCTTTGTTTGTCGAGTGCATCTGTGTGTGGAGCACTCCATTTAGGCCTTTATTTGTTTGTTTCTTGGTGCCTTCTATTTGCTTTTGCTTGATTGCTTTCCTTGGACATAATTGTTGAACATTTGATTATTTTATTTATTGTTGCATTTCCTGCTTTATTGTACATTTTCTTGGTTCGGGTGATTAAACCCGCAAAACCCCCAGTCAAGTCTCCCATTGCTTTGCATTTCCCGCGTGTGCGAAGGTTCGCGCCAAGAGTTCGAACACCTCGGCTGTAACCGTTTAGCCATGCGTGCACGGTCGGTTTTTAACTGGCCATGCACGCGACAATATGTTTGTGTTATTTGGCAGAAAGCTGGCCAATGTACATGAGATGTATGAGTAGTTTTATGATAATGCATACATACATGGGTGCACCAGGGCGTGGATAAGCAGAGAGATGTGACACGCCCATGTTCCGATGCTGTGCTGTGCTGTGTTGTGCCTGTGTCCGAATAAAAACTATTGTTCCCACTTCAGAGCCTTTGTCCCTGTCTATCGAGTACATTACAGTACGCCATCCCATAGTTAGATGGAAAGGGCTGACATTCTATTTCGCTACGATCTCTTCTGTGCCTTTAGCCAATGGGTAAACGCCAAAAAACACCGGCCAGTGGAAACTGGCTGAATGGAGGCCATGAAGAAACATTTAGTGTTTTCACAGGTACCATGGCTATACCACAATTGGAAAAGTTACAGGAGGGTGGACCTCATGCCTATGAATTCAGGGTAAGATCTTTCCATAACATATCTTACATACATTTGCAGATGTTACAAAGTGAAAGTTCTGTGAGCACAGTCTTCAAGAGACATGTTGTGTATTTGCCCATATTTAAGTGTTGTGTCTGATATTTCTGCTCTGTCTTCTTCTCTTCTCTTCTCTTATACCAATTAAGAAGGAATAGAAGAAAGTTATGTGTAGCTTGAGAGGATAAAAAGTTATTGGGTTTCAGGTTCCTCCTAATGGCTCCAATGCTGTATTTGTTTTTTTAATTATTTTATTGATTAATGTTTGGTGTTTATCTCTTAATAACGCAGCTGGCAGTGGAAATTGTCCGGTTGGAGGCCATGAAGAAACGTTTGGTGATTGCACTGGATACCATGGTTATACCACAAAGTATCACCAACGACTGCTTGGCCGCGTACAAACGTCATTCCGTCCAAGGATTGGCCAGCCGTGGAGTGGAAATCGAACTCACATTGGTGGGCTGGGTGGAGAAGGGGACAGCTTGTAGGTGGGAGAGTCCAGGTTCATCAAAATGACAAGCAAACCATGAAGTAGAGAATGAAAAAGCACAAGCAACTCAAGGTTTTGTCAAAATACAAGAGTTCAAAGTCAAACTTTTTGTCATCAGGGTCATCAGGGATAGGCTAACTCAAGTGAGTGCCTGAACGACACTCTATGGCTGAAATGTTGGACTTGTATTTTTGAAAAAACTTCAAGTTTGTGTGCTTTTGGATTCATTCCGTGATTCCCACAATTTTGTTGAAAACAGTAAGGCCCTATCATTGGTAAACTGCTTGGTCGATGTAACCTCATTAACCTTGGTTGGCCTGTTCGCGTCCCCGTCCCTGACTCATAAGGTAGAAGAAACTCGGGTTTAAGTCCCACATACCACATTGTGCTTTCATGTAATTGTATTCATGTCAAAAGTACACATGTCTTTTCATGTCTGTGTCTTCCATATGTTTTATGTAGAAGCTACTCCATATGCCTTAGATCAGTGAAAAAAAAAACATATCAACAGACATCAGACTAAACGTTAAAAAATATAGTTCAGTTCCAAGTTCAACAATTGTTTTCATTGTAATCAAAACCTAAGACCATAACTTTAGTTGCCATTTGCTGTTGCTCTTGTGTTTCACAGGAAGATGGCCTGATTGAGAATGCCATATCCTTCTAACAACCAGCCTGAAGCAAACAGAAGAGCAGCTTCGGTGCGATGTTCACATATTTCCTTTCTTTCAAAAGGAATTACTGACAACTTTGCTAAATGAATTTTTTACACTTCAACACTGACTGTATGACACCTTCAAACCATCAAGTTCAAGTTTAAGAACAAATCGCTTTTATTTTCTCTTAATCCGGTGTATTAGTCAAGATTAATGCATAAACAAATTAGGGAAATTGTGTACAGCCGGTGATTGAACATAATACGCGGTCGCTTTGGTAAAGTGTTCCATTGAACCGCACCCGACCTCCAAAAATAAAAAAATTCTGGAGGAATAGGAAAACTAATCAGTTATCCGTGGCCCAAACCATAACTCCGAGGAATACATTGCACATGTACCGATTTTACCCTTTATTAAATAGGGGCCAAGTAGCAGAACAGTGGCAGAAATGAAGAATGCGAAGTAAGTTATTTCAATGAATTGTCAGGTGCGGGTCTTTTTAAGATCAGTTGATGGAAGGTGTCTTGCCCAAAGATCAAGTCGTGAGAAATCATGACTCGATCTTTGCATGATATGCTTTTCAGTGGATGAAGCGCCTTCCATCATCTAATATTATATATTGTTATGGATTCACCCCAAGTAGGAATCGGCGAGTGGAGTTCTTGGATCCACTTCCGGCTGATGACCCTGAAGCCGACGAACCAGGGATAACTCCAAATCCCGCTTTAACCCTACCGGTAAATTCAACAACCCAGATAAGGACTGTGCTTCCCATTGTGCCACCTTGAAAAAGATATGGCCGAGCGTTACCGTAGGTGGACACACTGGCTAATGACTACTCGTGACAGAACGGCGGGGATAAATCTCTTGTTACAACACACAATGGTGGAGACAAACTCCCTGTTAAGTGTTTTGAGAGGTGTGAAGAGTGAATGGTGTGGGGTTAATAAATGGTGTGAGTTACGACGATCAGTGAGCACTGAAAAGGACAGTTGGCACTTTGTGTTGATTGCTTTTGCATCCAAAGGGAATGAGGTACAATTGAGACAGTAAGAGAAAGTTCATGTAAGTCAGTGGTGTTTGACGTGTCCGGGAACTTTCCGCTGGAACTGCCCTTCAGCCTGCCACTGGATCTCGCTTGCTCTCGCTTGTTCTCCAGCCACCAGCTCGTACTCCAGACACCAGCTCGTTCGGTCTCTCCATTCCCAGGTGTGCTTTGTTCTGGACTCTGAGTCAGACTTTTATAAGCCACGTTCTGCTCTCCACTACCTCCAGTCATCGCTTGGTGCATTCACTATATCCCCTGGTCAAAGCCATTGGATGTTAGAGGTGCAGCTGGTGGCAAGGCGTGAAACGCGCCTCAATGTGATGCTCCATTCCGTGCACGCTGTGTCCCTTCAGTGCTTCCTCTCAACGTTGCTGTTGTAACTGGTAGGGCTTCCTCAGCCCCGCAAGTGCTCCCTCATTGCCTTTTCTCTCCGTGGCTCAGCCATTCTCGTGCTGTGTAGGTCGCCGTGTTCATTTAATCCCTTGGTGAATTCAGGTTTTCATGGTTGGAGTGGCTTGATGTTTGTGGTGTGATGTGCAAAGAGTGTTGTAAAGTGTGTGTGGATTGCTGTAAGAAATGTGGAAAGAGATAGAGAAGAAAAGAATCACAATGTGGTTTGATTCTACCGCAAACACAATGCATCTTCCCCTTCCCATTGAACAGGGTTGCGGAGGGGGTGGGGCAAATTAGCTACGCAATATACTGCAAGAGATAACTATAGTTATACTAGGGCTTCTTTACATGTCTTGGTATGTGCTTCCCCAGGGTCTCCGAAATCCTTCAGAATATCGTTATATAGGATTCATACCCTTAATGACCAAGTTGTGTGAAATAACTTGTCTTATACCTATGTTAATGAGTTGTCTGCCATCAGACGATGGATCTTTGAAGTAAATGTTATTGTTAATGAAGAGAACCCATTATGGATGACCAAGGATGACTAATATGATTTTGAAGATCGAGTTAACAACCGTATCTTTCATTTAGGAAAATGCCCTTCATTGTGCCATTATAGGCACAATGTGGAATGCCGATGCACATACACTTCAAACAGAGATGGTGGTGCAGTACCACCAAGGATAGCACACCTGTGTGTGTGTTGTTGGTTATCTCAATATGTGTGTTTCAGAAGGTGGAACAGAGCCCTCCCATGGCTCAAAGTATCCACGTTTGTGTGTGTGTGTGTGTGTGTGTGTGGTGTGTGTGTGTGTGTGTGTGTGTGTGTGTGTGTGTGTGTGTGTGTGTTAATGATGAGAATCATCATTGGAACACTGAAACTACCACCAGTTCAACAGTCACCGACTTAACACATATACCCTCATCGAATGTCTGGACAGATACACATATACAGCTTGTGAGTGCAGTCAAGCCCACGTTCAACTTGAATTTATCAGTTCATGGGCGGAATCTTCAGAACCTTTTGATGACGTGCCTGAAATCTCATGCTGAGGGTCATGTTCTTAAAAGCACCCCTATTGAATCCTGAGGCAAAGTAGAATGAGTTCTCCAATGATTGCTCATGTTTCGGACAAACATTTGATTGTTGATCCCACTAAATAACTTCAGGCTTTAATCTACCCCGAAACAATGGTCCGCATTGACTCGTTTCAGAACATCACATTGGCAGATGGAGTCTATTTTTTTTAATTATTTTACATCTTTAGAGGATGAGAGACGGTGCACAATGGAACTGCAGACACTAGGCACAGTCTATGGACCATATTTACCCATGGAAAAAGATACAAATGGTAAATTCCCAATTATTTGTTGTTGGACCTATTTTATTCCATATAATACATGAGTTCAATAATTTTTTTGGGGGCTCCCAAACAGGCTGCCAGAAGCTCCATGTCTTGGCTTAAATAGGGAGAGGGTAACCCTTCCCATGTCCTTTTTTCTCAAAACTGCATTGGTGTAAATTGTTATATGAACTCTCTATAGTTTCCATTGGTGTCTACGTCGTGGTGTTTCAGACTTGCACGAAGCCACTCCCGAAACTATCCAAGAGCTCACGAATCCGGACTTACATGTTTGAACATTTCTATTCAGTTCGATGTTTTGCCATATGAAAGAAGACTGTTCCATCCAACACTGCATACACTGTCCACAGTCAACATTTCATTTTTCTTTTTCCAAGATGAGCCATTAAAAATCCACACGCGACTCGACCAGTGAAGACCCGTCTCCAAACGACCGGTAATTCAAACCCTCCATGGCTTGCAATGTCTCCAGGCCTGTACCAGTAGTAACACATTTGGGATGTCCTGAATACGTAAGGCAATTTTCATCAATAGAACTTTCTATGCCATCAGATAATATTTCAAGATGCTCCAGATGGTTAATAATGTTGTTGTTTGTGTTGTAGTGACTCGAACAGTGAACCGACACTTAATGAGCGGGCTTCCTACTTTCACTGGCCAACCCCTGCATTGAAGTTAAATATGTGACATCGTTTGAATGCAGTCAAGGTCATAATGTTTTTCTTTTCCCATATCGAGGCTTATGGAAGAGCAAGGTG
>CM068959.1:43395795-43410020 GCA_035128595.1 Eptatretus atami | reverse complement strand
ATTTATATTTATATTTCGACCTACCGACCCTACATTTTAGCTGAAGAACTGCGTAAACCAAGTTATAAAAGAACTAAGGCCTTACTGCCATCTTAACTCTCCTCTTCCTAACTCTCAGGCTATGGCCCCTGGTCATATCACTGTCTACTCTTGAATAATTAATCTGCACTTATTTTATCTCTACCTTTCATTATCTTAAACATCCCTATCATATCTCCTCATAACCGCCTCCTTTCTCGTGAATAAAGCCCTGTCTCCCTCATCCGCTCCTCATAGCTGAGTCTAGCTAGGCCCGGAATCAATCTAGTAGCCCTGTGCTGAACCCTCTCTATGAAGAGAGGATGAGCCAGGTGCTGATACACGCATTTAAGGTTGAGGGGTTGCAAAAAATTTGCATAGCACTGAAAAATAAATAATTCCCTGAGCAGAGTGAGGAAACATTTTTTGTGGTGTGTTTTTTTTTGTCAAAAGTTCTCAGACTATTCGTCCAATAATAGACCAAAGAACGCTCTAATACACTTGAAAAATAAGTACTTCCAGTGAAAAAACTTATGCTCAAAACTCACATTTATCTTTAATGATTGTCTCATCAATAAAAATAATTTTATGAAAACAGACCATTGCATGTCAGAATGAAACAATGACGTCATGCATCAAAACAGCGTCGAATGTCTCCGATGTATTGACAAGGTTTGACATGGAAATGACTTAGGTTTTATCATCAGCTGGAACTATTTACCTTCATAATCTCGACGATGTGAATCACTTATAACAAAAGATTTTATTCTCCAACATATTTGATGCCTTATTGTACACCCTGGAGATCTCACTGTCAAAAAGGATGTTTCTGGTCTTGAAAAACACGACTGCAGTGCCGAATCAAACAGAATGGAATCGATGATTGGCTGCGATCATCTGATACTTTGGGGATAACCATTCCACTTTGGTTAATCAATGTTTGGAGAAAAGAACATCTCTGACTGACAAATTATTACTGTAATTCGTTGAATCATGCCAGATATCCACCATGTGAACAAAAGTAATGTGCTGGTCTGGTTCAGGCTGGACTAGCCGTGTTGAGTCTCTTCTCCTTCTCCCCTCTCCTTCTACTCCTCGCGGAGGGGTGCAAACTGAAGGTAGATTTGGTCGGCGCCGAGCGCTTCGGCACCAAGGGCGCGGTGGAACATTTTCCTGCTCCGCTCATTGGACTGTTGTCCTCGTTACCTGAACAGATAAGACTCGCCCTGGAACTCTGGGGATTTTCCCTGGGTGTCTTGTATATACCCGTTTGTTTGTCGAGTTGCATCTGTGTGTGGATGCACTCCATTTAGGCCTTTATTTGTTTGTTTCTTGTGCCTTCTATTTGCCTTTTGCTGAAATTGCTTCTTGGACATAATTGTGTGAACCAATTTGAAGTTCACTTTTATTTATTGTTTGGCATTTCCTGCTTTAATGTACAGTTTTCTTGTTTCGGGTGATAAAGACCCGCAAAAACATGTCCCCTAGTCAAGTCTCCATTGCTTTGCATTTCCCGCGTGTGCGAAAGGCTCGGCCCAAGAGTTCGAACACCTCGGCTTTTGTAACGTTTAGCCATGCGTGCAACGGTCGGTTTAACTTGGCCAAGCACGCGACATAGTTTGTGTTAGTTTGGCAGAAAGCTGGCCAATGTACATGAAATTATGAAGTAGTTTTATGATAATGCAATACATACATGGTCACCAGGCGCGTGGATAGAGCCGAGATGTGACACGCCCATGTGTCCGATGCTGGCTGTGCTGTGTTGTGCCTGTGTCCGATAAAGACTATTGATTCCCTCTCGGTCAGAGCCTTTGTCCTGTCTAATCGAGTCATTACAGTACGCCCATCGCATTTAGTGTAGATGGCAAAGGGCTGATCAATTCGTATTCCGCTATATTCTGTGCCTTTAGCCTAATGGGTGAAACGCCAAAACACACGGCCACGTGAAACTGGTGAATGGAGCCATGAGAAACATTTAGTGTTTTAGTCAGCAGGGACATGGGTATAATACCACAATTGGAAAGTTTACAGGAGGGTGGAGCTCATGCCTATGAATTCAGGGGTAAGATCTTGTCCATATACATATCTTACAGTACATTTGCAGATGTTAATAAGTGAAAGTTCTGTGAGCACAATCTTCAAGAGACAGTCGTCTGTGTAAAATTTGCCCATATTTAGAGAGTTGTGCTGATATTTCTGCTCTGTCTTCTTCTCTTCTCTCTCTATAGCGCAATTAAGAAGAATAGAAGAAAGTCTTTGTGTCTTGAAGGATAAAAGTTATTGGGTGTTCAGGGTTCCCTCCTAAATGGCTCCGAAATGCTGTAATTTGTTTTTTTTAATTATTTTTAATTGATTAATGTTGTGTGTTTATCTAATGTTAATAAAGACGCGAGCTGGCAGTTCGGGAAATTGTCCCTTGGAGGCCATGAAGAAAACGTTTCGGTGATTGCCTGAGTACCATGGTTAATTACCACAAAGTATCAACCAACGGACTGCGGTTGGCCGCGGACAATACAGTCATTCCGCGCCAAGGATTTGGCCAGCCGTGGGAGTTGGAAAGACGAACTCACATTGGTGGCTGGGTGGAGAAGGGGGGGGCAGCTTGTAGGTGGAGAGTTCCAGGTTCATCAAAATGACAAGCAAACCATGAGTAGAGGAATGAAAAAGCACAACAACTCAGGTTTTGTCAAAAATACAAAGAGTCATAAGTCCAAACTTTTTGGGGATCATCGAGGTGGTTTCACTCAGAGGGGATAGGCATATAGACTCAAGTGGAGTGCCTAAGGGACACCTTCTATAGCCCTGAAAAATAAGGTTGGACTTGATTTTTTGAAAAAATTCAGTTTTTGTGCTTTTGGATTCATTCGTGATCCCACAATTTTGTGAAAACAGTAAGCCTATCATTGGTAAACTGCTTGGATCGATGTAACCTCATTAGCTCTTGGTTTGGCCTGTTCGCGTCCCCGTACCTCGAACTCAAATGGTAAGAATAAAACTCGAGGGTTTTGATAGTAACCAACATAACACAAATGCTTTCGCATGTAATTGTAATTCATGTCAAGAAGTACACATGTCCTTTTCCATGTCTGTGTCTTCCATATGTTTTATGTAGAAGCTACTACATATGGCTTAGATCTAGTGAAAAAGAAAAACATACAACAGACATCAGACTAAACGTAAGATACAATATAGTTTCAGTTTCCAAGTTCAACAATTGTTTTCACAAATTGTAAACAAAACCAGAGCACCATAAATTTAATTTGCCCATTTGAGCTGTTGCTCTGTGGTTTCCACAGAAGATGGGCCTGATTGAAAGAATGTCATAATCGCTTCTAAAACAACCAGCCTGAATAGCAAACAGAAGAGAAGCAGCTTCGTGCGATGTTCAACATATTTCTCCATTCTTTCAAAAGGAATTTAACTGGAACGAACTTGCTAAATGAAGTCTTTTACCGTTCAAAACTGACTGTTGACAGCCGTTCAAACCATAAGATCAAGTTTAAGAGACGAAATCGCTTTTGATGTCTAGCTTTCTCTTAAGTCCGTGTATTTGTCAAGATTAATAGCATAAACAAATTCAGGGAAACTTGTGTTACAGGCCGGTGATTGACATATACAGATCGTCCCGCATTGGTAAAGTGTTTCCAGTTGGAACGTGGCACCCCGAACCCGTCCAAAAATAACAAAATTCTGGAGGATAGGAAAACTACATTCAGTTAATACCGTAGCGGGGCCCAAACCATAAACTCCGAGGAAGTACAATTGCACATGTAACCGATGTTTACCGGCTTTAATTAAATAGGGGCCAAGTAGTCAAACAGTGGCAAAATGAAGAATGCCGAAGTAAGTTATGTTCAATGAATTGTCAGGGTGCGGGTCTTTTTTAAGACTCAAGTTTGATGGAAGGTGTCTTGCCCCAAAGATATCAAGTCGTGAGAAATCATGACTCCGATTATTGCATGATATGCCTTTCAGTGGAATGAATAGCGGCCTTCCATCATCAATATTAAATAATAATTGTTTATGGATTCACCCCAAGTACGTGAATGCGGCGAGTGGAGTTCTTGGATCCACTTCCCGGCTGATGACCCTGAAGCTCGACGACCACGGGATAGACTCCAAATCCCGCTTTACCCACGGTAAATTCAACCAACCCAGAATAAGGAACTGTGCTTCCCCCCATTGTGCCACCTTGAAAAAGATATGTGCCAGGAGGTTTACCGTAAGGTTGGAACACACTGGCTAATAACTACTCGTGACAGAACGGCGGGATAAATTCCTTGTTACACAACACAATGGTGGAGACAAACTCACTGCTTAAGTGTTTTTTGAGGGGTGTGAAGAGGTGAATGGTGTCGTGGGTTTAGATAAATGTGTGAGTTAACGACGATCAGGAGCACTGAAACAGGACAGTTTGGCACTTTGGGGTGTTGATGCCTTTGCAATCCAAAAGGGAATGAGGCTACAATTGAGACAGTAAGAGAAAGTTCATGTAAGTCAGTGGTGTTGGACGTGTCCGGGAACTTTCCGCTGGAACTGCCCCTTGCAGGCCTCCACTGGGGATCTCGGCTTGCTCTCAGCTTGTTTCTCCAGCCACCAGCTCGTACTCCCAGACACCAGCTCGTTCCGGTCTCATTCCCAGGTGTGCTTGTTCTGGACTCGAGTCAGACTTTTATAAGCCACGTTCGCTCTCCACTAACCTCCAGTCAATTCGCTTGGTGCATTCACTATATCCCTGGTCCAAGCCAATTGGAATGTTAGAGGTGCAGCCTGGTGGCAAGGTGGAATCGCGCCTCAATGTGATGCTCCATTAACAGTGCCACGCTGTGTCCCTTCAGTGCTTCCTCAACGTTGGCTGTTGTAACTGGTAGGGCCCTCAGCCCCGCAGAGTGCTCCCTCATTGGCCTTTATCTCTCCGTGGCTCAGCCATTCTCGTGCTGTGTAGGTTCGCCGTTTTCATTTATATCCCTTGGTAGAATTCAGGTTTTCATGGTTTGTTGGGAGTGGCTTGGATCGTTTGTTGGTGTGATGTGCCAAAGAGTGTCTGTAAAGTTGTTGGATGTGCTGTAGAAATTGGAAGAGAGATAGAGAAGAAAAGGAATCACAAGACTGTGGTTTGATTCTACCGCAAAAAAGAAATAAACCCACAATCTATCTTGGCCCGTTCCCCATGTTGACAAGGGTTGCGGAGGGGGTGGGGCCAAATTAGCCTACGCAATATACTGCAAGAGATAACTTAATAGTTATACTAGGGCTTTTACATGGTCTTGGTATGTGCTTCCCCAGGGCTCGAAATCATTTCAGATATCGTTATATGGATTCTACCTTAATGACCAAGGTTGTGTGAAAATAACTTGGTCTTAATACCTATGTTAATGAGTTGTCTGCCATCAGACTGGATCTTTTGAAGTAAATGTTATTGTTAATGAAGAGAACCCCAATATTGGAGACCAGGATGGACTAAATAGTGATTTTGCATAGATCGAGTCGTTATACAACCGTAATTCATTCAATTAGGGAAAATGCCTTCAATTGTGACATTATAGCACGCAATGTGGAAATGCCGATGCACATACACTCAGAACGGATGTTAGTGGGAGTGAACCGAACTAAGGATAGGCAACACGCTGTTGTGTGTGGTGTTGGTTTATCTCAATATGTTGTTTCAGAAGGTGGACCAAGCTCCCAGTCGGCTCAAAGTATCCACATTGTGTGTGTGTTGTCTTATGATATGAGAATCATCATTGGCAACACTGAAATACTAACCACCAGTTCAACAGTCACCGACTTAACACATAACCTCATTCAATGTCTGGACCAGAATACACATATACAAGCTTGTGAGTGCATCAAGCCCATCGTTCAAACTTGAATTTAATCAGTTATGGGCGGGAATCTCAGAACTTTATTGATGGACGTGCCTGAAATCTCACATGCTGAGGGTCTGGTTCTTAAAGACCCCTCAATTGAATCCTGATGGCAAAGTAAGAAGAGTTTTCCAATGATTGCTTCGATGTTTCGGACAAACAATTTGATTGTTGAATCCCATAATAACCTTCAGGCCTTTCAATCTACCCCAGTAAATCAATGGTTTCCGCATTGACTCGTTGTAGAACATCACATTGGCAAAGATGGAGTCTATTTTTTTTTTAATTATTTTTACATCTTAGAGGATGAGAGACGTGGTGCAACAAATGGAACTGCAGACACAGGCACAGTCCTAGTGGACCAATTTACCCATGGAAAAGATACAAATGGTAAATTCCCACAATTATTGTTTGTTGGACGGACCTATTTTTATTCCATATAATACCACGAGTTCCAATTAATTTTTGGGGCCTCCCACAGGCTGCCCAGAAGCTTCCATGTTCTTTGGCTTTAAATAGGGAGAGGGTAAACCCTTCCATGTCCTTTTTTCTTCAAAACTGCATTGGGTAAGATGTTATATGAACTTCTCTATAGTTTCCATTGGTGTCTACGTCGTGGTGTTTCAGAGCTTGCACGAAGCCCACTCCCAGAAACTATCCAAGAGCTCACGAATCCGACTTACAATGTTTGAACATTTCTATTCAGTTCAATGTTTTTTGCCATATGAAAGAAGACTGTTTCCATCCAACACTGCAATACACTGTCACAAGGTCAACATTTCATTATTTTTCTTTTTTCAAGATGGAGCATTAAGAAATACCACACCGAAGCTCGACCAGTGAAGACCCGTCTCTCAAAGAAACGGTATTCAAACCAATCCATGGCTTGCAAATGTCTCAGCCTGTACCCAGTAGTAAACACATTGGGAATGTCCTGAATACGTAGGCAATTTTCATCAATAGAACTTTCTGATGCCATCGATAAGATTGTTCAGAATGTCTCCAGATGTTAATAATGTTGTTGTTTGTGTTGTAGTGTACTCGAACAGTGAACCGACACAATTAATGAGCGCTTCCCCTAACTTTTCACTGGACCAAACCCTGGCATTAGAAGTTAAATATTGCTCGTTTGAATGCAGTCAAGGTATAATGTTTTTCTTTTCCCATATCGAGGCCTTATGGAAGAGCAAGGTGACTGTCAGTGAACCAACCAGTTGGATACAACAGGAACGGAGTGAAGCAAACAGGAAAGACGAGAGAGAGAAAGAAATAAGAAGGAAAGGAGGAGAGTGGAAACACAGCAACCTCCAAATAAAAGGGTTGGGGCTATGTCACACTAATCGGGATATAAAAGGTGACATGAGATGGCTGGTGTACTGCCTACTTGAAGTCCTGGAAGGAAGAGCAGGATAGAAGAAATGTAATGGAAGGTGTTTCACAAGATGGGGAGGAGCGAGGAACAAAGAGGCTGAGGTGTGCCAACTCAGTCTGGATTTTGAGTGTTTAACCAGGGAAAGGGTTGCTCGAAGAACACCTGCGTAATCCGAGTGGCTGGGGAGGGTCGGGAAAGGGGGTGGGGCTAGGTGGCAAGAGGAGCATAGACTGGAAGGAGATGTGGTAAAAAGAAAAGCAAGGCCATCGATTTCACCTGTGAATCGACTGGAAATGAAATATGACTCAAAAAATTGCCCTAAATTAAAAACATTCGAAACTGTGAATGTTCGTGCACAGTAAGTGTGAATCTCTAGCACTGATTGGAAATATTTCAGAGAATAACAAATCATTAACACAATAGCCAAGCCGACATAAATATCAAGGGGTTCGAAATACTTATACCCTCCAGATCTACATTTGCAATTTTGGTTACAATCAAGTCTCTGACTGATGGACTCATTTAATTGACATGGAGTTAAATTTTCAGGAGAAACGATGATGAAAGCCTCTTTGGAGATTGGAATGGTCAAACAAGAATGGAAGTTATGCATCGATACAAAGCCAGAACTCTCAACTAGTAACTCTGCAGAATAACAACCCACACGACATTCTAATATGCCTGGCATAACAGAAAGGTAAGGTACAAGAGGAAGGATGGCGAGGAACGCCACCGGTGAAGGAAGGGAATTTGCCCCATGTTGTTCTTTTTGAAAGCCAAATTTCAATCCTATTCACTAACACTAATATCATCCAATAACTTTACCTCACAACCACCGAAGGGAAGTGGTTATGTTTTCACCTCCTTTTTTCTGTCCTGTTTTGTTTGTGTGCAGGATTATCCTCAAATAAAGTTGTGGGACCGGATTGCGGACGAACTTGGGTGACAAGGTTTGGGGTGTGCGTCAGGACGAATGAATTCATTTCGGTGAAAGATCGCCGAATCCGGACCTTGGATCGAGAATTATTTTAATTTTCGAACTGATTCTTCACCATTGAGAGATGTGGCCAAAAACGACTATATTGCATGATATTTCAAAAATGGTGTTAGGCCCGATTTGCTTTTGTGGAGGCATTGAGTGGCGCAAGGGTAGCTCTACGATACCATTTCTAGTTCTATTGTTCCGACTTTGTTTTCGACTTCTTTTTTTTTTTTTACTAAACCTTGTAACACTTATGGCAAGGTGGCATCCTTAAAATCTGAACACCATTGACTGATTTTAATTCCCAGCCAGCCGCTGCAACTTTCGAGGAATGGCTCGAGCATGTACGAAGGTTATCAATTGATGCATCCCACGAGCTTCAAGGCGTATCACATCTGAGGGACGTGAGTGAGAAGATCCTCTCATTCTGCAGCCCAAAGATCTTGAGCCAAACCAAAAACGCGTTGTGGAGTCAGGTTGGTTGAAGCACGTGTCGGATATTAATAATACCGCACCATTCTGGAAGCAACATTTGCTAGGTTGTCGGGTTTTCAATGATAACCCACCTGTTTGCAGGATTTTAGTGGCACTTTCGAGAACTTTGTCATGTTAAGGATTCAAATTGATCTTGAACAGTTGAGTATTAGTTTGGGGACGATCAAAATTGTTGAGAAGTCTTGGCCAGCACAACATCTTCAGTTATAGAAAGGAAGGAATCTGTGCTTCCCCTCTGTATCCAACGTTTGTTTGAATCTCGCACTCAGAAACACACAATCTGAATGCAAGTTTCAGTTGTTTCATAAAAGGAAATATGGTTCCTAACATGATCTAAGGGAATGTTTTCTTCCATCATCGGTAAGCATCATAATACTGTATTTGTTGGGTTCTACCACAGAAGAGAAACATGTAAATCTATAAAGAATCAGAGAACATTTAAGTTCGACTCCTACATATCAGGAACTGGTGGCCTACGAGCCACTGGTCCTGCAATATTGTGGCGATAATATATGTAACCATTGTGGCAGGTTCTGAGTGCAAACATCCATCCAAGAAGACTTAATTGGCAAACTGGGCCATGCCGTTACAAGTGAGTGCGAGCTGCCGGATGTTGTTGGAAGACAACGTCTATTGCTCCGTTCAATCAGAGACCTCAGTCTGAATGCTGTGCAGATTCTGCAACAAGGAGGTAGCATAGCACATTTACTTTTCCTTTCACGTTTTTATTACTCAATAATAATATATCGAGGTTCCCTCACAAGGAACTTAAATCAGGACGCCATTAGTCAACCAAGGCCTGTACAATGGTGACCAACCAATGCTGTCCAAGGTATATCCTTTTTAAATACCAAAGTGTCAAGCAAGGAATTCGCACATAACAGTTTTAAAAATCTTTTGACTCAGGTAAAGGGTCAAACCACCGACTTATGAGACAGCAGAGCAGACACTTCCAAACCATTACCCACGTCTGTTACTAATCCTTTACAGCCGGCACACCCGAAATCTCAGACAATATTCAAAGTGAAATGACAGGAATAAGAAAACTGAAAGTGCTTTTGCTTTTTAAATTGCCTTTACAAGACATGATGAATTAAATGTGCACAATGTCTTTGATGGTGGTGTTCCGTGACATATGCTGTCGAGTGAGATTTCTCTCTGCCTCAGAGTGTCTTTGGTCAATTGGATTTTGATTTAAAAAGGATTGAGTGAATGTTTATGGATGTGTTGGGGTGCAAATGAGCCATCAGAGCTCAGTTTGCTTCCTGATACTCTGCATGTTAATGGTGTCAAAACAGTATAGCAGGGTTGCCCTGTAAGCTCGGTTGTCTTGCTGGTGAGCCTGATGGGGTCCATACATCATCAGCTCTGTAATGATCATGCATTTTTGGGTCTTTGGGAACCAAGGGTGCAACATGTTTGCTTTGACCAGCCTTATCTTGTGTTTGTGTACCACCTACTTTGGTGTTTTTGTTTAAAATGCATGCATATATAATGAGAACATAGCTTTATGTTCTTTTAAACGTGATGTTCATAAAGAGATTGCGAAAGTCGAACGATTATTTTTCAAGTGCAGGAAATAGAATTGGTTTGGTCACGTGCGTATCCTGTGTCTTGTCTGTGTTTGTATGTCAATCGCCTACAGTCACAAATTTTAAACACATTTCAAGCTTACCAAATGGTGGAGTTTGGTCAAAAGCAAGAAACCTAGTTGAGGTTAAAAAAAGGTTAGCGACAGGCCAAAGATAACAACTGTTTAATTTCTAAAATCTCAATTTCATCCGATTGACATTGAATTTGAAAGAGGATTGTCCCCCTATCAGGTCACTGAAATTAACCAACCAATTATTTTGAGTCATAAGAGTCGGCCCAAGGGTCAACAACGAGGTAGTTTTCTAAAATCCTTCAATTTTCAGTCCCATTTGACTTGAAATTTTTGAAGAGGATTTAGCAAATCAGTCACTGAATTCAACCAGGGAATTATATTTAATGTCAATTTTTTTTTTAGGGATTTTGCAAGTATCGTGCTTGAACGACGTCTTTCTCATTTGTTTTGTTTGTTTGTTTTCGAAGTCCGATGTTTTCACCTATTATATTTAGACGGCATTCAAACCTATTATATACGTGGAGCACTTATCTCCTTGATGCTTGGAGTCCACGTTCAAAGCCTACATATGTACTGCGTGTTTTTGTCCAATGTCTGCTGGTGTCTTGTCACATGTGAATACATATACTGTACCAAGCTCCTACATGAGCCTTGGATTAATGCTCATAAATGCAGAGCCCTCTGTTAGGCCCCAAAAAAAAATAAACCTAATGTGTATTTGTCTTCCCAGGGAATAGTCATGCTGGGAAAGATTGTGCCATCTTTTGGGACTGATTTCTCCATATTTTACGAAACCCCTCAGCTTGTTAACGAATCTAGATCTAGTTTGAAGGCGAATCAGAATGCACAATGCTCGCTCTGGTGCTCGACCATCGTGCCAAATCGTCTCACCTCCTCAAGCTGCAAGATACTCGTAACGAGCCCTGGAGAAGCAATGAAGCTTTGCAACTGGACAGCCTGAGGATCCAACATGACTTGCTGCTTACTTATCGGAGCCTTTACCCCGTGAGAACTCATCTTCTGCATTGAGTTTGAAGTGACGAAATAACCTACTCATCCAGTGATATGTTCTGTAGATTTTTTTCAAATTGCTGGAAAAACTGTTTAACAAAATTCCATAACTCATTCAAACTGTTTCCACTGGTTTGATGTTTTGAAACAATAAAGGTGACAGCTTCTGGACTTGTGTTCGAAAATGACGTGATCTGTTGGGACTTGGATGGAACCCAAATCTAATCAGTTCGTACTTGGGTCACAGCACCCAACGCTGTACAGACAAATTTCATCCGAGATCTGTCCACAATCTTTTTGGAGAGTTTAATCCTGCACACAGAACAAAGGCCAGAAACAAACAAAACAAGAAAAAGATGTCATCAGAGCACGATACTGTCGCAAAATCCACCCCCCTCTGCAAAGTTGCCGATGGATACATCAAAATGTCCATTTTCATTAGATTAAAATTGACAATTTCAATCAAGGATCAGGTCAATGATGAAAATTGAATGATTGTTTCAGTTGAAAATGATGATTTAAAAGATGTTTGGCCCATGAGTTGAACTTTGACCTTTTGAATCTCAAAATAGTTGGTTTTCCCATACAGTAATGCACGATGAAATTGCTGTTTAATTTTCAAAGTCATTCGGATGAAAATTATGATTGTTAGAAATTCGACTCAAAATGACCTTTGACCCTCAAATCATAGGCTTCTCAGTTTACAACAAGGAAATACCAAGGAAAACAGACATAGGTGGAGGCCACTCAGGCCATCATGCCTGCAAGACACCATACTAATTTGTCCACACAAGATCCAAAGAAAATGCAAAAAAAATAATTTTTTAAAATCTATTTATTTTTTTAAGCTTTTGTAATTCAGCCCCCCTCCCAACCCCTCAGGGAGGGGGCATGGCTTGTTAAAAACATCACATCACCACAAAACCAAAAAAAAACCCCTGACAAACCGGTCAACCAGCACCTCCGTAACACATGTCACAAATCACCCATCATTGCTCAAATACCTAAAGTCCTGTCAACTCCCCCTACACCCTCTATCTCCATAGAACTTCCAGGTACCTATCCTAATTCAAATTTTCAACTGTTCGCTGTTTCTGCTGCACTACCTTTCCACGGAGGCATTCCATGCATTACCTACTCCTGAGTAAAGTCCCCGACTTAGGCTTAGTTATTTTATAACTTGGTTTACGGATCCGCCGACGGTATATTTGCCGAAATGAACTATAAACATAAAAACCTTTTTTAGCCTTTTTATTTAATACATTTTTCCGCCGAAGTGCAAAAGTTTCAAAACCCGAAATGTAAACATCGGCATTTATTTCCAATATAATTTTGTGCGCGCAGCGCCAAAATGGCCGAGTCACCTTTAATCAAACTGCGCAGTCGTCTTCGGTCATGGCGTCTGAGCAGTGCATGTGTTGTTCAGAATTGACTTCGTGGGGGGTTTTTCCTGGCGAAAGTGATTGCTAAGAGTATGTCAGCGTATAAATTTGAAGTGACTGTATGGTGATTTAATCACGCACAACTTTTGACGACGAATATTCTGGGCCGAACTAATTGCATCAATCAGTCAGCAGCAGGGATGATTCGCAGGCTACCCTCCCTCCCCGCTCGATCCCGGTGCCGATTTGTTCCAAATCGAAAGTTGTACACCGCTGGTTTCGTATTGAAAGATTTCGGTGCCAAAAGTCGTCAAAGTTTTTCCCGCGAGATGCTGATATTCAGCCTTTCAACGACCAGAAATAGGGGATGGGAGACGGTACGGAGAGAAATGCCCACTGAAAGTAAGAGCTGGTTATGAACTCTGATTGACGTTTGAGCGTGTTGAAATCCGGTCGACACCTTTTTTAATTATATCCAGCACTATGCAACTGGTGCACAGCACACTTCTACGATTTGGACAGTATTTTCCTCAGCATTGTTTCCATTTGTTTGATGATCCAACAAGGTTTCTATAAAGAAAACTAGCCCAGACTAATATGTAAAAACAAGTTTTAATCCTTCTTTATTGTTTTCAACATCAGATTGGACATACAGTGAACTGGGCATCCTGCAATTTGAATGGTCTTTCCATCTTCCAATGTTTTCTTAGATCCTCCTGGTCTCGGGATTTAAGTATTTTCCCCCCCCCCCCGCCCACCTCACCCTTGTCTTGTTCCATGGAAACATTCGAAAACAAATCATAAAAAATATATCAGTTTCTAAAAATTGAAATTATATTTAATATTTATATTTCGACCTACCGACCCTACATTTTTAGCTAAGAACTGCGTAAACCAAGTTATAAAAGAACTAAGGCCTTACTGCCACTTAAACTCTCCCTCTTCCTAAAACTCTCAGGCTATGGCCCTGGTCATATCATCTGTCTACTCTTGAATAATTAATCTTGCACTTATTTTATATCTACCTTTCATTATATTAACATCCCTCATACTCCTCATAACCGCCTCCTTTTCTCTACGTAATAAAGCCTGTCCTCCCTCCATCCGCTCCTCTAGCTTGAGTCAGCTAGGCCCGGAATCAAATTCTAGTAGCCCTGTGCTGAACCCTCTCTATGGCATCTAATGTCCTTCCAAGGTTGTGGTGACCAAAACTGCAACACAATATTCTAGATGTGGCCTCACATTCCCTATACAATGTTAACACCACTTCTTTTGATTTATAATGAAACTCCCCCTGCCAATACAACCTAAAACCCTATTTGCTCTTCCTATAAGCCGTCCTGGCACTGTGCTGCTCCTACCTCCCATATCTCGTTATCCAAACCCAATCTCTTCTCCTGTGTGACATGCTCCAAATTACCGCCCTGCATCCTGTAATCTCTAATTTTTCATTGTTCTTCCCATTTCCCAACACCTTAACTTGGCCTCAGGT
>CM068959.1:43381385-43395770 GCA_035128595.1 Eptatretus atami | reverse complement strand
TAAATTCCATCTGCCAATCTTTTGCCCAATCTATGCAAGTATCAATACTTTCCTGTATCTGATCACCACCATCTCTGCTATCCACCTTACCTCCAAGCTTTGTCTCATCTGCAAATTTGGAAAGCTAACTCTTTACCCCATTATCCAAATCGTTGATGTAAATATTGAATAGCAATGGTCCGAGTACTGATCCCTGAAAGAGAGGATGAGCCAGGTGCTGATACACGCATTTAAGGTTGAGGGGTTGCAAAAAATTTGCATAGCACTGAAAAATAAATAATTCCCTGAGCAGAGTGAGGAAACATTTTTTGTGGTGTGTTTTTTTTTGTCAAAAGTTCTCAGACTATTCGTCCAATAATAGACCAAAGAACGCTCTAATACACTTGAAAAATAAGTACTTCCAGTGAAAAAACTTATGCTCAAAACTCACATTTATCTTTAATGATTGTCTCATCAATAAAAATAATTTTATGAAAACAGACCATTGCATGTCAGAATGAAACAATGACGTCATGCATCAAAACAGCGTCGAATGTCTCCGATGTATTGACAAGGTTTGACATGGAAATGACTTAGGTTTTATCATCAGCTGGAACTATTTACCTTCATAATCTCGACGATGTGAATCACTTATAACAAAAGATTTTATTCTCCAACATATTTGATGCCTTATTGTACACCCTGGAGATCTCACTGTCAAAAAGGATGTTTCTGGTCTTGAAAAACACGACTGCAGTGCCGAATCAAACAGAATGGAATCGATGATTGGCTGCGATCATCTGATACTTTGGGGATAACCATTCCACTTTGGTTAATCAATGTTTGGAGAAAAGAACATCTCTGACTGACAAATTATTACTGTAATTCGTTGAATCATGCCAGATATCCACCATGTGAACAAAAGTAATGTGCTGGTCTGGTTCAGGCTGGACTAGCCGTGTTGAGTCTCTTCTCCTTCTCCCCTCTCCTTCTACTCCTCGCGGAGGGGTGCAAACTGAAGGTAGATTTGGTCGGCGCCGAGCGCTTCGGCACCAAGGGCGCGGTGGAACATTTTCCTGCTCCGCTCATTGGACTGTTGTCCTCGTTACCTGAACAGATAAGACTCGCCCTGGAACTCTGGGGATTTTCCCTGGGTGTCTTGTATATACCCGTTTGTTTGTCGAGTTGCATCTGTGTGTGGATGCACTCCATTTAGGCCTTTATTTGTTTGTTTCTTGTGCCTTCTATTTGCCTTTTGCTGAAATTGCTTCTTGGACATAATTGTGTGAACCAATTTGAAGTTCACTTTTATTTATTGTTTGGCATTTCCTGCTTTAATGTACAGTTTTCTTGTTTCGGGTGATAAAGACCCGCAAAAACATGTCCCCTAGTCAAGTCTCCATTGCTTTGCATTTCCCGCGTGTGCGAAAGGCTCGGCCCAAGAGTTCGAACACCTCGGCTTTTGTAACGTTTAGCCATGCGTGCAACGGTCGGTTTAACTTGGCCAAGCACGCGACATAGTTTGTGTTAGTTTGGCAGAAAGCTGGCCAATGTACATGAAATTATGAAGTAGTTTTATGATAATGCAATACATACATGGTCACCAGGCGCGTGGATAGAGCCGAGATGTGACACGCCCATGTGTCCGATGCTGGCTGTGCTGTGTTGTGCCTGTGTCCGATAAAGACTATTGATTCCCTCTCGGTCAGAGCCTTTGTCCTGTCTAATCGAGTCATTACAGTACGCCCATCGCATTTAGTGTAGATGGCAAAGGGCTGATCAATTCGTATTCCGCTATATTCTGTGCCTTTAGCCTAATGGGTGAAACGCCAAAACACACGGCCACGTGAAACTGGTGAATGGAGCCATGAGAAACATTTAGTGTTTTAGTCAGCAGGGACATGGGTATAATACCACAATTGGAAAGTTTACAGGAGGGTGGAGCTCATGCCTATGAATTCAGGGGTAAGATCTTGTCCATATACATATCTTACAGTACATTTGCAGATGTTAATAAGTGAAAGTTCTGTGAGCACAATCTTCAAGAGACAGTCGTCTGTGTAAAATTTGCCCATATTTAGAGAGTTGTGCTGATATTTCTGCTCTGTCTTCTTCTCTTCTCTCTCTATAGCGCAATTAAGAAGAATAGAAGAAAGTCTTTGTGTCTTGAAGGATAAAAGTTATTGGGTGTTCAGGGTTCCCTCCTAAATGGCTCCGAAATGCTGTAATTTGTTTTTTTTAATTATTTTTAATTGATTAATGTTGTGTGTTTATCTAATGTTAATAAAGACGCGAGCTGGCAGTTCGGGAAATTGTCCCTTGGAGGCCATGAAGAAAACGTTTCGGTGATTGCCTGAGTACCATGGTTAATTACCACAAAGTATCAACCAACGGACTGCGGTTGGCCGCGGACAATACAGTCATTCCGCGCCAAGGATTTGGCCAGCCGTGGGAGTTGGAAAGACGAACTCACATTGGTGGCTGGGTGGAGAAGGGGGGGGCAGCTTGTAGGTGGAGAGTTCCAGGTTCATCAAAATGACAAGCAAACCATGAGTAGAGGAATGAAAAAGCACAACAACTCAGGTTTTGTCAAAAATACAAAGAGTCATAAGTCCAAACTTTTTGGGGATCATCGAGGTGGTTTCACTCAGAGGGGATAGGCATATAGACTCAAGTGGAGTGCCTAAGGGACACCTTCTATAGCCCTGAAAAATAAGGTTGGACTTGATTTTTTGAAAAAATTCAGTTTTTGTGCTTTTGGATTCATTCGTGATCCCACAATTTTGTGAAAACAGTAAGCCTATCATTGGTAAACTGCTTGGATCGATGTAACCTCATTAGCTCTTGGTTTGGCCTGTTCGCGTCCCCGTACCTCGAACTCAAATGGTAAGAATAAAACTCGAGGGTTTTGATAGTAACCAACATAACACAAATGCTTTCGCATGTAATTGTAATTCATGTCAAGAAGTACACATGTCCTTTTCCATGTCTGTGTCTTCCATATGTTTTATGTAGAAGCTACTACATATGGCTTAGATCTAGTGAAAAAGAAAAACATACAACAGACATCAGACTAAACGTAAGATACAATATAGTTTCAGTTTCCAAGTTCAACAATTGTTTTCACAAATTGTAAACAAAACCAGAGCACCATAAATTTAATTTGCCCATTTGAGCTGTTGCTCTGTGGTTTCCACAGAAGATGGGCCTGATTGAAAGAATGTCATAATCGCTTCTAAAACAACCAGCCTGAATAGCAAACAGAAGAGAAGCAGCTTCGTGCGATGTTCAACATATTTCTCCATTCTTTCAAAAGGAATTTAACTGGAACGAACTTGCTAAATGAAGTCTTTTACCGTTCAAAACTGACTGTTGACAGCCGTTCAAACCATAAGATCAAGTTTAAGAGACGAAATCGCTTTTGATGTCTAGCTTTCTCTTAAGTCCGTGTATTTGTCAAGATTAATAGCATAAACAAATTCAGGGAAACTTGTGTTACAGGCCGGTGATTGACATATACAGATCGTCCCGCATTGGTAAAGTGTTTCCAGTTGGAACGTGGCACCCCGAACCCGTCCAAAAATAACAAAATTCTGGAGGATAGGAAAACTACATTCAGTTAATACCGTAGCGGGGCCCAAACCATAAACTCCGAGGAAGTACAATTGCACATGTAACCGATGTTTACCGGCTTTAATTAAATAGGGGCCAAGTAGTCAAACAGTGGCAAAATGAAGAATGCCGAAGTAAGTTATGTTCAATGAATTGTCAGGGTGCGGGTCTTTTTTAAGACTCAAGTTTGATGGAAGGTGTCTTGCCCCAAAGATATCAAGTCGTGAGAAATCATGACTCCGATTATTGCATGATATGCCTTTCAGTGGAATGAATAGCGGCCTTCCATCATCAATATTAAATAATAATTGTTTATGGATTCACCCCAAGTACGTGAATGCGGCGAGTGGAGTTCTTGGATCCACTTCCCGGCTGATGACCCTGAAGCTCGACGACCACGGGATAGACTCCAAATCCCGCTTTACCCACGGTAAATTCAACCAACCCAGAATAAGGAACTGTGCTTCCCCCCATTGTGCCACCTTGAAAAAGATATGTGCCAGGAGGTTTACCGTAAGGTTGGAACACACTGGCTAATAACTACTCGTGACAGAACGGCGGGATAAATTCCTTGTTACACAACACAATGGTGGAGACAAACTCACTGCTTAAGTGTTTTTTGAGGGGTGTGAAGAGGTGAATGGTGTCGTGGGTTTAGATAAATGTGTGAGTTAACGACGATCAGGAGCACTGAAACAGGACAGTTTGGCACTTTGGGGTGTTGATGCCTTTGCAATCCAAAAGGGAATGAGGCTACAATTGAGACAGTAAGAGAAAGTTCATGTAAGTCAGTGGTGTTGGACGTGTCCGGGAACTTTCCGCTGGAACTGCCCCTTGCAGGCCTCCACTGGGGATCTCGGCTTGCTCTCAGCTTGTTTCTCCAGCCACCAGCTCGTACTCCCAGACACCAGCTCGTTCCGGTCTCATTCCCAGGTGTGCTTGTTCTGGACTCGAGTCAGACTTTTATAAGCCACGTTCGCTCTCCACTAACCTCCAGTCAATTCGCTTGGTGCATTCACTATATCCCTGGTCCAAGCCAATTGGAATGTTAGAGGTGCAGCCTGGTGGCAAGGTGGAATCGCGCCTCAATGTGATGCTCCATTAACAGTGCCACGCTGTGTCCCTTCAGTGCTTCCTCAACGTTGGCTGTTGTAACTGGTAGGGCCCTCAGCCCCGCAGAGTGCTCCCTCATTGGCCTTTATCTCTCCGTGGCTCAGCCATTCTCGTGCTGTGTAGGTTCGCCGTTTTCATTTATATCCCTTGGTAGAATTCAGGTTTTCATGGTTTGTTGGGAGTGGCTTGGATCGTTTGTTGGTGTGATGTGCCAAAGAGTGTCTGTAAAGTTGTTGGATGTGCTGTAGAAATTGGAAGAGAGATAGAGAAGAAAAGGAATCACAAGACTGTGGTTTGATTCTACCGCAAAAAAGAAATAAACCCACAATCTATCTTGGCCCGTTCCCCATGTTGACAAGGGTTGCGGAGGGGGTGGGGCCAAATTAGCCTACGCAATATACTGCAAGAGATAACTTAATAGTTATACTAGGGCTTTTACATGGTCTTGGTATGTGCTTCCCCAGGGCTCGAAATCATTTCAGATATCGTTATATGGATTCTACCTTAATGACCAAGGTTGTGTGAAAATAACTTGGTCTTAATACCTATGTTAATGAGTTGTCTGCCATCAGACTGGATCTTTTGAAGTAAATGTTATTGTTAATGAAGAGAACCCCAATATTGGAGACCAGGATGGACTAAATAGTGATTTTGCATAGATCGAGTCGTTATACAACCGTAATTCATTCAATTAGGGAAAATGCCTTCAATTGTGACATTATAGCACGCAATGTGGAAATGCCGATGCACATACACTCAGAACGGATGTTAGTGGGAGTGAACCGAACTAAGGATAGGCAACACGCTGTTGTGTGTGGTGTTGGTTTATCTCAATATGTTGTTTCAGAAGGTGGACCAAGCTCCCAGTCGGCTCAAAGTATCCACATTGTGTGTGTGTTGTCTTATGATATGAGAATCATCATTGGCAACACTGAAATACTAACCACCAGTTCAACAGTCACCGACTTAACACATAACCTCATTCAATGTCTGGACCAGAATACACATATACAAGCTTGTGAGTGCATCAAGCCCATCGTTCAAACTTGAATTTAATCAGTTATGGGCGGGAATCTCAGAACTTTATTGATGGACGTGCCTGAAATCTCACATGCTGAGGGTCTGGTTCTTAAAGACCCCTCAATTGAATCCTGATGGCAAAGTAAGAAGAGTTTTCCAATGATTGCTTCGATGTTTCGGACAAACAATTTGATTGTTGAATCCCATAATAACCTTCAGGCCTTTCAATCTACCCCAGTAAATCAATGGTTTCCGCATTGACTCGTTGTAGAACATCACATTGGCAAAGATGGAGTCTATTTTTTTTTTAATTATTTTTACATCTTAGAGGATGAGAGACGTGGTGCAACAAATGGAACTGCAGACACAGGCACAGTCCTAGTGGACCAATTTACCCATGGAAAAGATACAAATGGTAAATTCCCACAATTATTGTTTGTTGGACGGACCTATTTTTATTCCATATAATACCACGAGTTCCAATTAATTTTTGGGGCCTCCCACAGGCTGCCCAGAAGCTTCCATGTTCTTTGGCTTTAAATAGGGAGAGGGTAAACCCTTCCATGTCCTTTTTTCTTCAAAACTGCATTGGGTAAGATGTTATATGAACTTCTCTATAGTTTCCATTGGTGTCTACGTCGTGGTGTTTCAGAGCTTGCACGAAGCCCACTCCCAGAAACTATCCAAGAGCTCACGAATCCGACTTACAATGTTTGAACATTTCTATTCAGTTCAATGTTTTTTGCCATATGAAAGAAGACTGTTTCCATCCAACACTGCAATACACTGTCACAAGGTCAACATTTCATTATTTTTCTTTTTTCAAGATGGAGCATTAAGAAATACCACACCGAAGCTCGACCAGTGAAGACCCGTCTCTCAAAGAAACGGTATTCAAACCAATCCATGGCTTGCAAATGTCTCAGCCTGTACCCAGTAGTAAACACATTGGGAATGTCCTGAATACGTAGGCAATTTTCATCAATAGAACTTTCTGATGCCATCGATAAGATTGTTCAGAATGTCTCCAGATGTTAATAATGTTGTTGTTTGTGTTGTAGTGTACTCGAACAGTGAACCGACACAATTAATGAGCGCTTCCCCTAACTTTTCACTGGACCAAACCCTGGCATTAGAAGTTAAATATTGCTCGTTTGAATGCAGTCAAGGTATAATGTTTTTCTTTTCCCATATCGAGGCCTTATGGAAGAGCAAGGTGACTGTCAGTGAACCAACCAGTTGGATACAACAGGAACGGAGTGAAGCAAACAGGAAAGACGAGAGAGAGAAAGAAATAAGAAGGAAAGGAGGAGAGTGGAAACACAGCAACCTCCAAATAAAAGGGTTGGGGCTATGTCACACTAATCGGGATATAAAAGGTGACATGAGATGGCTGGTGTACTGCCTACTTGAAGTCCTGGAAGGAAGAGCAGGATAGAAGAAATGTAATGGAAGGTGTTTCACAAGATGGGGAGGAGCGAGGAACAAAGAGGCTGAGGTGTGCCAACTCAGTCTGGATTTTGAGTGTTTAACCAGGGAAAGGGTTGCTCGAAGAACACCTGCGTAATCCGAGTGGCTGGGGAGGGTCGGGAAAGGGGGTGGGGCTAGGTGGCAAGAGGAGCATAGACTGGAAGGAGATGTGGTAAAAAGAAAAGCAAGGCCATCGATTTCACCTGTGAATCGACTGGAAATGAAATATGACTCAAAAAATTGCCCTAAATTAAAAACATTCGAAACTGTGAATGTTCGTGCACAGTAAGTGTGAATCTCTAGCACTGATTGGAAATATTTCAGAGAATAACAAATCATTAACACAATAGCCAAGCCGACATAAATATCAAGGGGTTCGAAATACTTATACCCTCCAGATCTACATTTGCAATTTTGGTTACAATCAAGTCTCTGACTGATGGACTCATTTAATTGACATGGAGTTAAATTTTCAGGAGAAACGATGATGAAAGCCTCTTTGGAGATTGGAATGGTCAAACAAGAATGGAAGTTATGCATCGATACAAAGCCAGAACTCTCAACTAGTAACTCTGCAGAATAACAACCCACACGACATTCTAATATGCCTGGCATAACAGAAAGGTAAGGTACAAGAGGAAGGATGGCGAGGAACGCCACCGGTGAAGGAAGGGAATTTGCCCCATGTTGTTCTTTTTGAAAGCCAAATTTCAATCCTATTCACTAACACTAATATCATCCAATAACTTTACCTCACAACCACCGAAGGGAAGTGGTTATGTTTTCACCTCCTTTTTTCTGTCCTGTTTTGTTTGTGTGCAGGATTATCCTCAAATAAAGTTGTGGGACCGGATTGCGGACGAACTTGGGTGACAAGGTTTGGGGTGTGCGTCAGGACGAATGAATTCATTTCGGTGAAAGATCGCCGAATCCGGACCTTGGATCGAGAATTATTTTAATTTTCGAACTGATTCTTCACCATTGAGAGATGTGGCCAAAAACGACTATATTGCATGATATTTCAAAAATGGTGTTAGGCCCGATTTGCTTTTGTGGAGGCATTGAGTGGCGCAAGGGTAGCTCTACGATACCATTTCTAGTTCTATTGTTCCGACTTTGTTTTCGACTTCTTTTTTTTTTTTTACTAAACCTTGTAACACTTATGGCAAGGTGGCATCCTTAAAATCTGAACACCATTGACTGATTTTAATTCCCAGCCAGCCGCTGCAACTTTCGAGGAATGGCTCGAGCATGTACGAAGGTTATCAATTGATGCATCCCACGAGCTTCAAGGCGTATCACATCTGAGGGACGTGAGTGAGAAGATCCTCTCATTCTGCAGCCCAAAGATCTTGAGCCAAACCAAAAACGCGTTGTGGAGTCAGGTTGGTTGAAGCACGTGTCGGATATTAATAATACCGCACCATTCTGGAAGCAACATTTGCTAGGTTGTCGGGTTTTCAATGATAACCCACCTGTTTGCAGGATTTTAGTGGCACTTTCGAGAACTTTGTCATGTTAAGGATTCAAATTGATCTTGAACAGTTGAGTATTAGTTTGGGGACGATCAAAATTGTTGAGAAGTCTTGGCCAGCACAACATCTTCAGTTATAGAAAGGAAGGAATCTGTGCTTCCCCTCTGTATCCAACGTTTGTTTGAATCTCGCACTCAGAAACACACAATCTGAATGCAAGTTTCAGTTGTTTCATAAAAGGAAATATGGTTCCTAACATGATCTAAGGGAATGTTTTCTTCCATCATCGGTAAGCATCATAATACTGTATTTGTTGGGTTCTACCACAGAAGAGAAACATGTAAATCTATAAAGAATCAGAGAACATTTAAGTTCGACTCCTACATATCAGGAACTGGTGGCCTACGAGCCACTGGTCCTGCAATATTGTGGCGATAATATATGTAACCATTGTGGCAGGTTCTGAGTGCAAACATCCATCCAAGAAGACTTAATTGGCAAACTGGGCCATGCCGTTACAAGTGAGTGCGAGCTGCCGGATGTTGTTGGAAGACAACGTCTATTGCTCCGTTCAATCAGAGACCTCAGTCTGAATGCTGTGCAGATTCTGCAACAAGGAGGTAGCATAGCACATTTACTTTTCCTTTCACGTTTTTATTACTCAATAATAATATATCGAGGTTCCCTCACAAGGAACTTAAATCAGGACGCCATTAGTCAACCAAGGCCTGTACAATGGTGACCAACCAATGCTGTCCAAGGTATATCCTTTTTAAATACCAAAGTGTCAAGCAAGGAATTCGCACATAACAGTTTTAAAAATCTTTTGACTCAGGTAAAGGGTCAAACCACCGACTTATGAGACAGCAGAGCAGACACTTCCAAACCATTACCCACGTCTGTTACTAATCCTTTACAGCCGGCACACCCGAAATCTCAGACAATATTCAAAGTGAAATGACAGGAATAAGAAAACTGAAAGTGCTTTTGCTTTTTAAATTGCCTTTACAAGACATGATGAATTAAATGTGCACAATGTCTTTGATGGTGGTGTTCCGTGACATATGCTGTCGAGTGAGATTTCTCTCTGCCTCAGAGTGTCTTTGGTCAATTGGATTTTGATTTAAAAAGGATTGAGTGAATGTTTATGGATGTGTTGGGGTGCAAATGAGCCATCAGAGCTCAGTTTGCTTCCTGATACTCTGCATGTTAATGGTGTCAAAACAGTATAGCAGGGTTGCCCTGTAAGCTCGGTTGTCTTGCTGGTGAGCCTGATGGGGTCCATACATCATCAGCTCTGTAATGATCATGCATTTTTGGGTCTTTGGGAACCAAGGGTGCAACATGTTTGCTTTGACCAGCCTTATCTTGTGTTTGTGTACCACCTACTTTGGTGTTTTTGTTTAAAATGCATGCATATATAATGAGAACATAGCTTTATGTTCTTTTAAACGTGATGTTCATAAAGAGATTGCGAAAGTCGAACGATTATTTTTCAAGTGCAGGAAATAGAATTGGTTTGGTCACGTGCGTATCCTGTGTCTTGTCTGTGTTTGTATGTCAATCGCCTACAGTCACAAATTTTAAACACATTTCAAGCTTACCAAATGGTGGAGTTTGGTCAAAAGCAAGAAACCTAGTTGAGGTTAAAAAAAGGTTAGCGACAGGCCAAAGATAACAACTGTTTAATTTCTAAAATCTCAATTTCATCCGATTGACATTGAATTTGAAAGAGGATTGTCCCCCTATCAGGTCACTGAAATTAACCAACCAATTATTTTGAGTCATAAGAGTCGGCCCAAGGGTCAACAACGAGGTAGTTTTCTAAAATCCTTCAATTTTCAGTCCCATTTGACTTGAAATTTTTGAAGAGGATTTAGCAAATCAGTCACTGAATTCAACCAGGGAATTATATTTAATGTCAATTTTTTTTTTAGGGATTTTGCAAGTATCGTGCTTGAACGACGTCTTTCTCATTTGTTTTGTTTGTTTGTTTTCGAAGTCCGATGTTTTCACCTATTATATTTAGACGGCATTCAAACCTATTATATACGTGGAGCACTTATCTCCTTGATGCTTGGAGTCCACGTTCAAAGCCTACATATGTACTGCGTGTTTTTGTCCAATGTCTGCTGGTGTCTTGTCACATGTGAATACATATACTGTACCAAGCTCCTACATGAGCCTTGGATTAATGCTCATAAATGCAGAGCCCTCTGTTAGGCCCCAAAAAAAAATAAACCTAATGTGTATTTGTCTTCCCAGGGAATAGTCATGCTGGGAAAGATTGTGCCATCTTTTGGGACTGATTTCTCCATATTTTACGAAACCCCTCAGCTTGTTAACGAATCTAGATCTAGTTTGAAGGCGAATCAGAATGCACAATGCTCGCTCTGGTGCTCGACCATCGTGCCAAATCGTCTCACCTCCTCAAGCTGCAAGATACTCGTAACGAGCCCTGGAGAAGCAATGAAGCTTTGCAACTGGACAGCCTGAGGATCCAACATGACTTGCTGCTTACTTATCGGAGCCTTTACCCCGTGAGAACTCATCTTCTGCATTGAGTTTGAAGTGACGAAATAACCTACTCATCCAGTGATATGTTCTGTAGATTTTTTTCAAATTGCTGGAAAAACTGTTTAACAAAATTCCATAACTCATTCAAACTGTTTCCACTGGTTTGATGTTTTGAAACAATAAAGGTGACAGCTTCTGGACTTGTGTTCGAAAATGACGTGATCTGTTGGGACTTGGATGGAACCCAAATCTAATCAGTTCGTACTTGGGTCACAGCACCCAACGCTGTACAGACAAATTTCATCCGAGATCTGTCCACAATCTTTTTGGAGAGTTTAATCCTGCACACAGAACAAAGGCCAGAAACAAACAAAACAAGAAAAAGATGTCATCAGAGCACGATACTGTCGCAAAATCCACCCCCCTCTGCAAAGTTGCCGATGGATACATCAAAATGTCCATTTTCATTAGATTAAAATTGACAATTTCAATCAAGGATCAGGTCAATGATGAAAATTGAATGATTGTTTCAGTTGAAAATGATGATTTAAAAGATGTTTGGCCCATGAGTTGAACTTTGACCTTTTGAATCTCAAAATAGTTGGTTTTCCCATACAGTAATGCACGATGAAATTGCTGTTTAATTTTCAAAGTCATTCGGATGAAAATTATGATTGTTAGAAATTCGACTCAAAATGACCTTTGACCCTCAAATCATAGGCTTCTCAGTTTACAACAAGGAAATACCAAGGAAAACAGACATAGGTGGAGGCCACTCAGGCCATCATGCCTGCAAGACACCATACTAATTTGTCCACACAAGATCCAAAGAAAATGCAAAAAAAATAATTTTTTAAAATCTATTTATTTTTTTAAGCTTTTGTAATTCAGCCCCCCTCCCAACCCCTCAGGGAGGGGGCATGGCTTGTTAAAAACATCACATCACCACAAAACCAAAAAAAAACCCCTGACAAACCGGTCAACCAGCACCTCCGTAACACATGTCACAAATCACCCATCATTGCTCAAATACCTAAAGTCCTGTCAACTCCCCCTACACCCTCTATCTCCATAGAACTTCCAGGTACCTATCCTAATTCAAATTTTCAACTGTTCGCTGTTTCTGCTGCACTACCTTTCCACGGAGGCATTCCATGCATTACCTACTCCTGAGTAAAGTCCCCGACTTAGGCTTAGTTATTTTATAACTTGGTTTACGGATCCGCCGACGGTATATTTGCCGAAATGAACTATAAACATAAAAACCTTTTTTAGCCTTTTTATTTAATACATTTTTCCGCCGAAGTGCAAAAGTTTCAAAACCCGAAATGTAAACATCGGCATTTATTTCCAATATAATTTTGTGCGCGCAGCGCCAAAATGGCCGAGTCACCTTTAATCAAACTGCGCAGTCGTCTTCGGTCATGGCGTCTGAGCAGTGCATGTGTTGTTCAGAATTGACTTCGTGGGGGGTTTTTCCTGGCGAAAGTGATTGCTAAGAGTATGTCAGCGTATAAATTTGAAGTGACTGTATGGTGATTTAATCACGCACAACTTTTGACGACGAATATTCTGGGCCGAACTAATTGCATCAATCAGTCAGCAGCAGGGATGATTCGCAGGCTACCCTCCCTCCCCGCTCGATCCCGGTGCCGATTTGTTCCAAATCGAAAGTTGTACACCGCTGGTTTCGTATTGAAAGATTTCGGTGCCAAAAGTCGTCAAAGTTTTTCCCGCGAGATGCTGATATTCAGCCTTTCAACGACCAGAAATAGGGGATGGGAGACGGTACGGAGAGAAATGCCCACTGAAAGTAAGAGCTGGTTATGAACTCTGATTGACGTTTGAGCGTGTTGAAATCCGGTCGACACCTTTTTTAATTATATCCAGCACTATGCAACTGGTGCACAGCACACTTCTACGATTTGGACAGTATTTTCCTCAGCATTGTTTCCATTTGTTTGATGATCCAACAAGGTTTCTATAAAGAAAACTAGCCCAGACTAATATGTAAAAACAAGTTTTAATCCTTCTTTATTGTTTTCAACATCAGATTGGACATACAGTGAACTGGGCATCCTGCAATTTGAATGGTCTTTCCATCTTCCAATGTTTTCTTAGATCCTCCTGGTCTCGGGATTTAAGTATTTTCCCCCCCCCCCCGCCCACCTCACCCTTGTCTTGTTCCATGGAAACATTCGAAAACAAATCATAAAAAATATATCAGTTTCTAAAAATTGAAATTATATTTAATATTTATATTTCGACCTACCGACCCTACATTTTTAGCTAAGAACTGCGTAAACCAAGTTATAAAAGAACTAAGGCCTTACTGCCACTTAAACTCTCCCTCTTCCTAAAACTCTCAGGCTATGGCCCTGGTCATATCATCTGTCTACTCTTGAATAATTAATCTTGCACTTATTTTATATCTACCTTTCATTATATTAACATCCCTCATACTCCTCATAACCGCCTCCTTTTCTCTACGTAATAAAGCCTGTCCTCCCTCCATCCGCTCCTCTAGCTTGAGTCAGCTAGGCCCGGAATCAAATTCTAGTAGCCCTGTGCTGAACCCTCTCTATGGCATCTAATGTCCTTCCAAGGTTGTGGTGACCAAAACTGCAACACAATATTCTAGATGTGGCCTCACATTCCCTATACAATGTTAACACCACTTCTTTTGATTTATAATGAAACTCCCCCTGCCAATACAACCTAAAACCCTATTTGCTCTTCCTATAAGCCGTCCTGGCACTGTGCTGCTCCTACCTCCCATATCTCGTTATCCAAACCCAATCTCTTCTCCTGTGTGACATGCTCCAAATTACCGCCCTGCATCCTGTAATCTCTAATTTTTCATTGTTCTTCCCATTTCCCAACACCTTAACTTGGCCTCAGGTTAAATTCCAATGCCAATCTTTTGCCAATCATCAAGTATCAATACTTCCTGTAATCTGATCCACACACCGATCTCTGCTATCCACACCTTCGCTCCAAGCTTTGTTCTAAATCTGCAATTGGAAAGCTAACGTCTTTAACCCATTATCCAAATCGTTGATGTAAATATTGAATAGCAATGGTCCGAGTACTGATCCTGAGATACCCCACTAACTACATCCTCCCAGCAAGACAATGCTCACCCTCACACCACTCTTTGCTTCCTACCACTAAGCCGTTTGCAAAATCCAATTAGCAC
>CM068959.1:43334266-43371938 GCA_035128595.1 Eptatretus atami | reverse complement strand
AACTCTAACCCTTAACAGAATATTTGCACACAAAATGTCATGGTCACTTGCTCCTAAAATGCTCTCCAACCTCCACCTCTTCCACCATATTGGGATTGTTATTTAAAAGGAGGCTAACACTGCACTTGCCCTCGTGCGCTTATCTACAAACTGGGTTAAAAAGCAATCCTGGACTAAAACTAGGAAATCCTCATCTGCTCTTCCCTTTCCCTGTTCCTCCACCCAATGTATCCCTAGCAAGTTCAAATCCCCCATAATCAATACTCTTCCCTTTTCACATGCCCATGCCCTCACAAGACAGGAGGGGACTTGTTCTACTGAACAAATCAATTGTACATCCAACACTGGAATTCTGGAATACCGTCTGCTCCCCGTTATATAAAAAGGATGAAGACCGTCTTGAGAAAGTATAACAGAGGGCAGGTTGAGAGGTTGAAGATGCTCGGCATACCCACTCCAGGGGATAGACGACAGAGAGCAGAAGTCATCCAGATTTTCAAGATTTTCCGAGGGTGGGATAGCTTAGACTATAACAAGTATTCTTCAGACATTAGATGAGTCATCCATGAAAAGCAGTCATTCACTCATGCAGAAAAAGTTTAATTTTCCAACGCAATTCGAGAGTGTGCCTTTCTCTGTAAAGAGTAGGCCCCCCCCCTATTAATAACTGGAATTCTCTCTCCAGTTGTGGAAACAGACAGCCACTTAAAACCATTTAATGTTTGTGCTTGAGAATCACTGGTGCGACCATCCATTGAAGTACAACCTGTACATTACATTTCCAGACACTGCGACGAGGGGCAAATCTGATATCAAACTCTGTTACAGAGCATCGGTGCTGTCGAAGCAGTTTCTTGGCAATGGTTATACTGGATGGTTTTCCATTGCCTTCCCAGCAGTAGTTAGGGCAGGAATTTGAAATTTTGTCAGGGTGCCGGTGATAGCTCACCTATGATTGTGAAAGACAGTGTGGGATCTTTAAAGTCACCCAACTTTGCAGATTAGATTAGCAGCCCAGTTTAACTTCCATCCCAGACTAGACGTAAGATGCAAGTATGTGTATTTCCAGGCTATCCAGCCAGCCCTTTCAGTATATAGTATAGGAACTGTTTACGAATGTAATTAGCTCCTCTACCCTCCCCAATTATTTTTTCAGAGCCCCACCTCTCCTCCCTCCACCAAATTGAATGGCAACTGACCACAGATTTACAATATTTTGAGACTTGTCACCATTGAATACCAATATCTTTGAGCCGTAGAACAATTTGTATAAGATTATTTACCAGTTGGATTTCCATCATTGAACCATACACACAAGGGGCAGTCAAAATCCAACTAGTAAAGAATCTAAACTAAATTTTCTCTCGAGACACATCTCGTGCTTATGGTACAATGAATCTGGCATCCTGCCTTGCTCTCCACACTCTCTACCGATGGCATCCAAGGCCAACTCCACTCTTGGCTGACTGACTTCCTCCACTCTCATAGCTGTGTGGCTCTCAACGGAATCATTCAATCTGCACTCCTTGGCAAGGCTGGAGTCCCCCAAGGCAGTGTTCTGGGCCCTCTTGTCTCCTGCCCCCCCCTTGTTGTGCGTTGGTTTTTGCTCTCATACAAGCCTCGACAATGTATACAAAAAAAACAAAAAAAACGTCACACAGGCTATGGTGGTTGAAACGACAATGAAAAGGAAGAAAACTATCACACTGACTATGGTGGATGAAACGACAATGAAAAGGAAGAAAACTATCACACTGACAATGGTGGTGGAAACTACATGGAAAAGGAAGAAAATGGTCACACTAACTATGGTGGTGGACACTACATGGAAAGGAAGAAAACCGTCACATCTAACTATGGTGGTGGAAACTACATGGAAAAGGAAGAAAACGTCACACTAACTATGGTGGTGGAAACTACACAGAAAAGGAAGAAAACTATCACACTAACTATGGTGGTGGAAACTACATGGAAAAGGAAGAAAACCGTCACACTAACTATGCTGGTGGAAACTACATGGAAAAGGAAGAAAACGTCACACTAACTATGTGGTGGACACTACATGGAAAAGGAAGAAAATATGCACACTAACTATGGTGGTGGAAACTACACAGAAAAGGAAGAAAACTATCACACTAACTATGGTGGTGGAAACTACATGAAAAGGAAGAAAACCGTCACACTAACTATGGTGGTGGAAACTACATCGAAAAGGAAGAAAACGTCACACTAACTATGGTGGTGGAAACTACATGGAAAGGAAGAAAACTATCACACTGACTATGGTGGTGGAAACTACATGGAAAAGGAAGAAAACCGTCACAACTAACTATGGTGGTGGAAACTACATGGAAAAGGAAGAAAACTATCACACTGACTAGGTGGGTGGAACTACATGGAAAAGGAAGAAAACCGTCACATAACTATGCTGGTGGAAACTACATGGAAAAGGAAGAAAACCGTCACACTAACTATGGTGGTGGAAACTACAAGAAAAGGAAGAAAATATCACACTAACTATGGTGGTGGAAACTACACAGAAAAGGAAAAACTATCACACTAACATGGTGGTGGAAACTACAGGAAAAGGAAGAAAACCGTACACTAAATTGGTGGTGGAAACTACATGGAAAAGGAAGAAAACTATCACACTAACTATGGTGGTGGAAACTACATGAAAAGGAAGAAAACCGTCACACTAACTATGTGGTGGAAACTACATGGAAAAGGAAGAAAACGGTCACACTAACTATGGTGGTGGAAACTACATGGAAAAGGAAGAAAACTATCACACTAACTATGGTGGTGGAAACTACACAGAAAAGGAAGAAAACCGTCACACTAACTATGTGGTGGAAACTACCAGAAAAGGAAGAAACCGTCACACTAACTATGGTGGTGGAAACTACATGGAAAAGGAAGAAAACTATCACACTGACTATGGTGGTGGAACTACATGGAAAAGGAAGAAAACGTCACACTAACTATGGTGGTGGAAACTACACGGAAAAGGAAGAAACTAACAATGACTATGGTGGTGGAAACTACATGGAAAAGGAAGAAAACTATCACATTGGCTATGGTGGTGAAACTACATGGAAAAGGAAGAAAACCGTCACACAACTATGGTGGTGGAAACTACACAGAAAAGGAAGAAAACTATCACACTAACTATGGTGGTGGAAACTACAGGAAAAGGAAGAAAACTATCACACTAACTATGGTGGTGGAAACTACATGAAAAAGGAGAAAACTATCACACTGACTATGGTGGTGGAAACTACACAGAAAAGGAAGAAAACTATCAACTAACTTTGGTGGTGGAAACTACACAGAAAAGGAAGAAAACTATCACACTAACTTTGGTGGTGGAAACTACATGGAAAAGGAAGAAAATGGTCACACTGACTATGGTGGTGGAAACTACATGGAAAAGGAAGAAAACACCACACTACTATGGTGGTGGAAACTACATGAGAAAAGAAGAAAACTATCACACTGACTATGGTGGTGGAAACTACACAGAAAAGGAAGAAAAAAATCACACTGACTATGGTGGTGGAAACTACATGGAAAAGGAAGAAAACTATCACATTGGCTATGGTGGTGAAACTACATGGAAAAGGAAGAAAACTATCAACATGACTATGGTGGTGGAAACTACATGGAAAAGGAAGAAAACTATCACATTGCTATGGTGGTGGAAACTACATGGAAAAGGAAGAAACCGTCACACAACTATGGTGGTGGAACCTACATGGAAAAGGAAGAAAACGGTCACACTAACTATGGTGGTGGACACTACATGGAAAAGGAAGAAAACTATCACACTGACTATGGTGGTGTAACTACACGGAAAAGGAAGAAAACTATCACACTAACTATGGTGGTGTAACACACAGAAAAGGAAGAAAATCATCACACTGACTATGGTGGTAAACTACACGGAAAAGGAAGAAAACTATCACACTGACTATGGTGGTGTAAACTACACAGAAAAGGAAGAAACTATCACACTAACTATGGTGGTGTAAACCACATGGAAAAGGAAGAAAGCCATCACACTAACTATGGTGGTGTAAACCACATGGAAAAGGAAGAAAAACATCACACTAACTATGGTGGTGTAAACCAATGGAAAAGAAAGAAAGCCATCACACTAACTATGGTGGTGTAAACCACATGGAAAAGAAAGAAAGCCATCACAATGACTATGGTGGTGTAAACCACATGGAAAAGGAAGAAAACCATCACACTAACTATGGTGGTGTAAACCACATGGAAAAGAAAGAAAGCCATCACACTAACTATGGTGGTGTAAACCACATGGAAAAGAAAGAAAGCCATCACAATGACTATGGTGGTGTACCACATGGAAAAGGAAGAAAACCACACACTAACTATGGTGGTGTAAACCAATGGAAAAGAAAGAAAGCCATCACAATGACTATGGTGGTGTAACCACATGGAAAAGGAGAAAAAACCATCACACTAACTATGGTGGTGTAAACTACATGGAAAAGGAAGAAAACCATCACACAACTATGGTGGTGAATCTACATGGAAAGGAAGAAAGCCATCACTACTATGGTGGTGTAATCTACATGGAAAGAAAGAAAGCCATCACACTACTATGTGGTGTAAACCACATGGAAAAGGAAGAAAAACCATCACACTAACTATGGTGGTGTAATCTACATGGAAAGAAAGAAAGCCATCACACTAACTATGGTGGTGTAATCTACATGGAAAAGAAAGAAAGCCATCACACTAACTATGGTGGTGTAAACACATGGAAAAGGAAGAAAACTATCACACTAACTATGGTGGTGTAATCTACATGGAAAAGAAAGAAAGCCATCACACTAACTATGGTGGTGTAAACCATGGAAAAGGAAGAAAAACATCACACTAACTATGGTGGTGTAAACTACATGGAAAAGAAAGAAAGCCATCACACTAACTATGTGGTGTAAACCACATGGAAAGGAAGAAAACCATCACACTAACTATGGTGGTGAAACACATGGAAAAGAAAGAAAAACTATCACACTAACTATGGTGGTGTAACTACATGGAAAAGAAAGAAAGCCATCACACTAACTATGGTGGTGTAAACCACATGGAAAAGGAAGAAAAACCATCACACTAACTATGGTGGTGTAAACTACATGGAAAAGAAAGAAGCATCACACTACTATGGTGGTGAAACCACATGGAAAAGGAAGAAAACTATCACACTAACTATGGTGGTGTAATCACATGGAAAAGAAAGAAAGCCATCACACTACTATGGTGGTGTAAACACATGGAAAAGGAAGAAAAACCATCACACTAACTATGGTGGTGTAAACACACATGGAAAAGAAAGAAAGCATCACCCTACTCTGGTGGTGTAATCTACACGGAAAAGGATGAAAACTGATGCCCCGTCAGGGGAGAAATTTTGACTTTGCCGTTGTGGAACATGCTTCGTCAGATCGTGCCATCAAGGTCGTTCAAGGGAGGTTGTGACGATGAAGGTCAGAATGAAAATGTGATTAATTGTGTGGTGTTCGTGTTGCAGCTTGTATGGAGTTACATGTGTGACCTCGGTTTTTAGCATATGTGCAAACGATACACCTCTCTATCCCGATATTCCTTTATCCCAATCTCGCGCTCTCCGATCCACTGCTCCCAGGGTCCCCACGACATCACAACCACTGCTCCCAGACCCCGACTCTCCACCACGACATACACAACCACTGCTCCAGACCCCGACCTCTCCACCACGACATACACAACCACTTCCCCCGACCCCGACTCTCCACCACGACATACACAACCACTGCCTCCCAGACCCCCGACCTCTCCACCACGACATACACAACCACTGCCTCCCAGACCCCCGACCTCTCCACCACGACATACACAACCACTGCCTCCAGACCCCGACCTCTCCACCACGACATACACAACCACTGCCTCCCAGACCCCGACCTCTCCACCACGACATACACAACCACTCGCCCCAGACCCCGACCTCTCCACCACGACATACACAACCACTGCCTCCCAGACCCCGACCTCTCCACCACGACATACACAACCACTGCCTCCCAGACCCCGACCTCTCCACACGACATACACAACCACTGCTCCAGACCCGACTCTCACCACGACATACACAACCACTGCCTCCAGACCCCGACCTCTCCACCAGACATACACAACCACTGCCTCCCAACCCCGCCTCTCCACCACGACATCACAACCACTGCCTCCCAGACCCCGACCTCTCCACCACGACACGCACACCGTGTTTTCCCTCGAACTTCCTCTGGTCACCGCCTCACTGGTCGCTGGTGTGCCCGGTCCCTCCTCTCGTGGAAGCTCCCAGATGCAGCTCCTCCCTGTCCCTCATTACCTCGTCATCGCTCGAGCTCCCTCTTGCTCTCCTCACCTTTTCCGGTACATCCTTGTCGCCGCTGGAAGGCGAGTCGGGAAATGTTCTCATTGCGTGTCCATTCGCACCGTCCCCTCACTCCATAACATCCCCTCTCCCTCCTCTGCTCCCGCTTTCCCCTGCCCCCCCCCTCCGCCTTTCCCCTGCCCCTCCCACCCCTCCCGCCCTCCTCCTTGCAGCCGCATTGCCAGCAGCGGAGGGAGAGGGAGAAGGAGTCCAGTCGAGCAGCTGGAACGATGGCAGCAGCCGCTCCTGGTAAGGCGACATTCGGGCTCCTTGGCTTTGACACCATTTGGAGGTGGGATTCAGGAAGCACGGCTGAGCTCCCTGGGGATCGGAGATGGGGTTTGGGGGTAATGATCAGTAGGGATCGGATGGAGGGAGGTTGTGGGCTGCTGGAGGGGGAGAGAACGATGTTTGCCTTTCTTGGGAGTCTCGTCGCGTTTTGCATCCCTGGCGTTGACGCATGGTGGTGGGATGAGCAATACGTGCGACTCAAGGTGACGGCTGAGCCTTGAACCTGAAGGTTGGACGGAGGGAGTGGAGGGAAAAGGCTTTGGAAGAGCGGGATGTGCAGGGATCTTAGGGACGGGGGGGGGGTGTTTGGGAGGGTTGGTGATGTAGGAGGGGACGTGGTGGGGGGGTCCGTGGTTATGATGGCGATATGAGCGGTGGGGATGGAGCTGGACACGGGCTATCGAACTGTGGCGGGGGGGGGTATAATCACGGATGGAGTGGAAAGGTTGTCCATTGCTTGACGTCCTGCTTCCATTGTGGAGGATTCTCATGGAGCAGAACTCGTGTTTCCGAGTTTGCAAGAATTGCACAGAAACGGCGCACCTGTGGAGCACCTGGGAGCAACTGGGCACCTGGGGAGCACCTGGGGAGCACCTGGGAGCACCTAGGGAGCACCTGGGAGCACCTGGGAGCACCTGGGAGCACCTGGGGAGCAGCTGGAGCACCTGGGAGCAACTGGGAGCACCTAGGAGCACCTGGGAGCACCTGGGGAGCCTGGGAGCACTGGGGCACCTAGGGAGCACCTGGGAGCACCTGGGAGCACCTAGGGAGCACCTGGGAGCACCTAGGGAGCACCTAGGGAGCACCTGGGGAGCACCTGGGAGCACCTGGGAGCAACTGGGGAGCACCTAGGAGCACCTGGGAGCACCTAGGGAGCACCTGGGGCAGCACTCGGGAGCACCTAGGGAGCAACTGGGGAGCACCTGCGAGCACCTGGGAGCACCTACGGGAGCACCTGGGGAGCACCTGGAGAGCAACTGGGGAGCACCTGGGCGCTGTTTGTGATTTATAGATGGCTGCGGGATAAAGATGGACGAATTATAGGGAGGCTTCCTTAAATAGAGGAATGGGATTGGAAGAGCGTGAAAGAATGTGGACAATAGGAAGAGTAAAAAGACTCTATTAATAAATAAAAGGAAATGAAGAGTGACACAATGATTGATTGTTCTGGTTTCTTTTTTTTGTTTTCCCACAAGTCCTCTTCATCTCGATCCCTCTTGTACATCTCTCCCCCAGATGACGTTGCTATTCTCCAAGTCACAGATGAACAGGACAGACTTGGACCTGAAAAGTGGCTTTGGCACTGATGCCTAAGGCCCTGGTTCTGTTGAAGAAGACGAACAAGAATAAGAATAAGGAGCTGAGAGTGAGTCTGAGCAAGAGAAGTGGAGCACAATGGGGAAAGAACAGGAGCTCTTACAGGCTGTGAAGAGTGAGGACACGGTCACGGTGCACAAGCTGCTGAGCCGGAGTAGAGCGAGTCGTTCAAGTAAGGAGCAATCATTGCTTTCTGGGGGAGAGTGGATGAGCAAGTGGTTCTGAAATGATTGTTGATAAAGGACATAAGAGGTCGTTTACATAAGATGTCTGTAGTGGGCTGTGGGGGTTGAGGGATTCTTCAAGGGAAAGGTGTCAAGAGAAATATAAGGGGGAAGGAGGAATTGTGGTGGGCATGGGAGAACAGATTCAGGAGGTTAGGACTAGATACTAGCGAGGGGGAAATAGCAAAGGGTAATATATGGGAAATGCTTCGGGGGAAATTTGGGGTAAAAATGTGAAGAATTCTTCCTTTTTCATGTCTGTACGGTAAGAAAGCCGTTTGTGTTTTTTGTGTGTCGCCATTTTTCTCAGAGATGTCCCAAAGGATCTTCGTCAAACTTTCAGAGGTTCATCACTGAGAGCCGGGAGTGTTTGAAGCGAAAAATATATTTTTGCCAATTTTGAAAAATTGGGGGGGGGTTTGGATTGTTTTTTGAATCTCTCTTTAGTGCGTAAGCCCTTGTAGCTACATGAAAGGTAATAGTAAATGATCCCCCAACCCCATTCCTTAGTGGGTGTAGGGAAGTGTTTTTGCCCCCACAAAAATATCAATCAATTTTATTTTTTTATTTCTTCAAAATCTCAACAGGATTATAACAGCACCGACCAGGCAATGCTGGGTACCCTTGCCAGTATATTATCAAGATGATTCATAATGCAAGAAATAGATGCATTTGCATGCCTAAGCATATACAGCAGATCGATGTGCACATTACCAGGAAGCATTTCTGAGTAAGGGAAGAGAAAGATGATGCATTGAGACATCAATGATACATTATGGGAAATGTAAAAGGACCTTGATGTTGAGACCGGTTGCGATTCGGAAGGTAGATAAAGCAAAGGGCGTTACACGTGCACTGGCAATTGGTGTTAGAAAAAAGGAGCAGGCTCTGAAAAATCGGGTTGTGAAATTCATCATTTAGAGCAGCTTGGCCAGTCTTGAACGCCATCATGAATGTAGCTGAAATGGCTCAGCACAACCATGGTCGTTTAGCCGTCGTTTCCCAATGGGCCAGAATCATGGGGAGCCACACGGAATTCTTACACTTGTAATGCGTCGGAGCGTATCTCGTGGAAAGCTCTGCCTTGAGCCCCGAGCCTTCACGTCTGATGTGCATCGGTGGGTGGTGGGGATTGAAGGGTGGATTGGTTCGGTGATCAACCTGCAGCGACTCGTTACAATATGTTTTGCATGTTGTTTTCGTTGCAATTTTCTGTTTAAGATGTCTGGGATCTTGCAACTGCAACTTTGCACGGGCTAAGCCACCGGTCGGGTTGAACTGGGTCACGCGCCGGGCCAGTCGTGGCAAGGAGCAGGTTTGGACCGGGCTCCAACCTAGGCTTCTGCTTTATGGATCCTCCCTTGCAAACCGCATGCCATCCCGATGCTTCAATAAGACTCAGGGATTAATCTCGTCGGGTGCCCTGTTTCTAAACCTGCAGAGAATTTTTGCCTCGGGAATGTTGCTACAAAAGGAACCCACAATGCTTCCCGCACTATTTGCTTTCGACACACATCCCAAATGCTTCACACCATCAAAACCCATCAACAAATGTCCTTTGCATTTTTCACGTTATATTTTTATGTATTCGATGAGAATATGATGAGAATCATCATGAGATCCATTGAGAAAAGCAGAGGAGATTTAAATACGGGAAATTTCGGGATAAGTATCCCATTTCGATTTCCCACATTGATATAATGCATTGATGTGCACTGTATTTCTTCTTCTTTTTCAATTATTTTTCTATTGTTTTGTTGTCGATCATTGAACAAAAAGGACATCACATGAATATGCTCAGATGTTAATGAAGTCAAGTGGTAGAAAAGACCGAAAATTCAGATAAATTGCACGTGACCTCACTGAGGTGGAGACGACACTACAATTATGGGTGGCAGTGCTATCTAAATGCAAAACTGATGTATTCCTCACAGCTTTTATCACTCAGACAATGATCTTGTACAATCAATAAGGAATGCTTTTCTTAAAAGGACAAAGGGTTTACAGACTCGATTGGAACCGCAGACTCCAGGTGATTCATTGTCGCTACTACTGCAGCTCTTGATTGGTGGATGGGTGAGAAGTAGCCTTTTGGAGAGTGGTGGCAGAACCTGTTGTTTGTGGTTCTAAGGGACTGTGAAAAATTATGTTTTTTTAAATGTTTTTTTTTCTTTTCTTCTCCTTTTACAATGTGGTGTGAGTAGCATTGTCTGACGGGGGTTTTAGTCCACATCTCAAATTGCCGTAAAAGTACTAACAAGTCAACCACAAAGTGTAGATTGGTGCCACCTGGAGGTGAGACCAGGTGGACATAAACAGATTTTCCACCTTCCTGAAGATCATTAATTAGCCATCTGGGTTTTGGATGACAACCCAATCATCGAATGGTGTTAATGAGATTTCTGCCTCTTGTCGGTGAGACCACATGGAGGAGGCAGATTTCCACCTTCCTGAAGACCATTGGTGAACCAATTAGCTGATTTTATGGCAACACCATTGTCGTCTTCGAAACGATTCCAGTAAGACAATTCTCTGCACGACTTATTAAAAGCTTGTGTGTTTTTCTGCCCTTTTAAAATATATTACAGGTTATTGATCGAGATGAGTTGCTGGCACTTAGCTATTATAACATGTTTATTTCATCGAGACCATCAGCGAATATGACTTTGAAAAGGAACTAAGGTTAAAGAACTCTTTTTATGATAAAGCAAGTCTTTTTTAGGGGGAAAAAGGGGGGAAATTTCAAAAAAGAAACGTTGTAGCTCTTATTTGTTATTCCAAAATGTAGCCTGAACATCCAATCGTAATCGAATGAAAGACCGACCACTGCATCGGAGTCATCAGAAAGAATCCAAATAAACAAAGAGCAAAGACAGAATCGTCAGGAGGAACCTGGATTGGATTCGGTGTGTTTTTAATGATGATGTCTTGAAGGAAAAGACGTTTTCATAAATCCCTCACTGCCTGGGACCAGGAGGAGCTATAGCGGTGGGTTGGCCGAGCAATCTGATTGCCTTTGGCTGAGCAATCTGATTGTCCTTTAACTGTCAATGCAAAGAATGTCAACTTGAGCAGTGATTTGTCTTCGTCTGTTTTTCACTCCTCACACTCTCATATAATAGCACCTCCAGGCTTGGAGCAACATGTTTGTGTGCGTGTCACCGCAAGCATCATACCAAGGTGGGGGGAGGGAGGGGGAGAGAAATGGTGTTACAGTAAAACCTGTGTTACATGGTTGGTGATCATGTGACCACCTATCTTGTGTTGGCCAATAATGTGTAAAGATTTTCAAGAGCAAAATCAGTTTGCTGTAAACTTTTGTTTTGGGATTGGTTCTGATCAGCTTGCACAAGCAACGTTTCCCAATTGTTTTTATTGTGATCATCACCATCATCACCATCACCATCACCATCATCATCATCATCATCATCATCATCATCATCATCATCATCATCATCATCATCCAGTTTAAAAGGATGGTGCAGAGAATACCTTTGAGCTATCTGGTCTGAGTTTGAATCCAGACCCAGCTATAAACTGTCATCCTGGTGTTTCACAGGCAGGGTGATTCATCAATGTGTGTTGTCCCTCAGAAGGATGTTAAACCGGTGTCCTGTTTGCCGCATTTGTTGGTGGATGGTAAAAATCCCAGTGCCCTTTGTGAAGAGCAGGTGAGCTCCTGTATCTTTGGCACCCTCAACAAATTACAAATTCCTTTCACAACCAGCAGAGGGCACAGCTGTGCCCCCAGCCAATGATGCTACCCCAGCAGCCTTGTGCTACACATGAACAAAGAAGATAAAATTGGTTTGTTCTGATATTATTTCATTTGATTTCTAATTCAACACATGATTCTTACTTGTACACCCTGTGATGTTTAATGTCTGGAGAATAAATAACAAAACCAAGGGTTCTTCAGATAAGCACGAAGCATAACGATAAATAGATATTCCATTAACACAAAGATAAAGAGCCAGGCCCTGTTTCATATCGTGGTACACCATGCTTCCTTTAACACAGATCGTTTTAAAATCACTCGAGAGGAAAATTACCCAAAAAATTAAATTCTTAAAATTTCCGTGTGTTTATTTATTTATTTCTCTTAATTATTTTGCAATTATTTTTTTTTTATCACAATTCATCTAAAATACTGTGCTAAAGTGAGTGCACTGGTATGTGTAGTACTTCCTCAACATCGTCCATTCTATGATATTCCATGCAATTCGAGGCGATTGTACTCTAGATTTTTCATCTTCATCTGTCTTATCTTTGGTCTACGTCTCATTCTTCCAGGGCCTTCTCTAGGATGCCATTTTGTAATTCTTGTTGTCCGCCGGATGGCTGGTTCATCTTGCCACATATCCAGCCCAGTCCTACTTGAGTTTTTTGTTTGGGACCGGAATGTCATAGAATTTGTTTTGCCATATGATCCATTCCTTTCTCTTGTTGTCCCTTTTGGTTATGTCAAGAAAACCTCTTTCCATGGCTCTTTGCTTGGTCATCAATTTTTTTTCCTCCCATCTTCCTTGTTGGAGACCATGTTCGACTCAAGTACGTCTCTCAATTTAAAAAAAAAACAAAAGATTCATATGTATTTCTATTTGTACGAGTAAATGTAATTGCTGCTTTTGACAGTTTTTCAATGATCATTTTGATTGCTGTTCTATTTTTTGCATAGCAATTGAACATTCATTCTAAGCCTGGTGTTGGCTTAACGGTTAAGGTGGCCGGCTTGAGATCTAAGGATCTTGAGATTGAGGCCCTGTCTTTCTGTCGAAATAACACCAGGTGTGTTGACTGAGCTTGTCATCCTTCCAAGGTCAGCAAAATGAGAACAGCTTACTGGTAACAGAGGCACTGCATCAGCTGCACAGCCGTGCTCCCAGAAAATGATGCAACCAGCAGCCGCAGGCTGCATACAAAACAACGACATTAATTCTGTCTTTGTCACTTTCATTTTCGTTCAATCTGTTGACTTTCAAAATTGAGCTCTCCCATCGTGATTTTTCAGTTCTTCGCATTTTTAAAATTAAAAACACGTCATCTGTGATTTGTAGGTGGTCTAGTCTTTCATCAATGACATTTATTCCTTTGTTTTTTCCAAATTTAACTGTTCGAATACTTCTGGGCATGCATTGAACAATTTTGGTGAGATCGTCTCTCCCTGTCTAGTTCATTTTGTATATCATTTATCGTATTGAGCATTTTATATATATATGTAACCTGGTATCATACAAACTCAATGGGGAAGTGAGAAAAAAAGCTGCCATAAGAAGCAACGGAATGAATGAACAGGAGGAGACGTGGGGGAAGGAAACGTACTGATCTACCGGTTAGAGGGGTGGATTAGAGGAGGGTTCATGGGGGTAGAAAAGATTGTGAGGGTGTATGGAGGATGACCTGACATGGTGATATACGAGCAACTTGAAGCCCTTGAGGGAAGAGTGGCTTTTTGAACTGATTCAAGAATTGCGTTTGCAAAATAGAACTTTCCATATGTCTGAACTAATTGTTATAAAAAACCTTAATGAAAAATATATATATTTTTAAATCTGTCTGAGCAAGGCACGAATGCAGAAAAGCAGGTGGTCGTGCATATCAGTGTGGAGGTTAATGGTGGGCAGTAAGTGTGTATGTGGGAGAAGGGTGAGGGTTGAATCCATTCCGATACGTGAATGCGAATTTGCAGAAAATGAAATTCCTATATCGTGCTGAGGTCATGGGCATACTGATATAGACACACTGCTGTGGTTGTGGACCCACCATTTGGAGAGGTTCTGGGCAGAAAGGGTTGAAACCTCAATGAAGAAAGAGCAAAGCCCAGCTGATGATGCAGGACAGTTGGACAATCGGTCAATCACTAACAAATGATTGAGGTTTTAATTTTGGCATCTTAACTATTTTTCGGTTTACGATTCAAATAAAGTTAAGAATCAGTTGTTGTAGAATTAGTACTGTGACATCATACTTCAAATGGTAATGCAATGCTATTGGAATATAGTCATTACTGTTCGATAAATGATTATAATTGTTGTGATGAACAGCTTTTTAGGGGAAAAGTGTGTATGTGCACGTGTGTCCGCATGTTTGTGTGCATGCGTGTACGTGTGTCCAGGTGTCTGTGTGTATCTGTATCTATATGTGTACATGTATGTGTGTCCATGTGTCTATGTGTATATGTATGTGTGTCCATGTGTCTGTGTGCGTGTGTATATGTGGGTTTGTGTGTTTCCCTTGTGTGTTTGCATGCGTGTGTGTGTTTAAGTACAAAAGGTTGTGGTGAGCTGTGCATGTCTGTGCGAGGAATATCAATTTCTCTTCACGCCCGGTGAAAGACGTCACGGGAACATCTACTTTTTCTGAAAGCACGAAATATATCTCAGGTGTTGCTTCCATGTTTGCACTCTTTCAGCTGCACTGCATCTCATGTATGTTGGTCAATTCATTTCCATGAACGAGATTTTATTTGTTTGTATTTTCTTTTGATTTTAATGGATTCACAGTTTAAAACCGATGGAGATATCACACTGACAATCTGTTGAAAGTGCAGGACATTGATGATGGCAGCTGTTTTAATCCAAACCGAGGTACAATTTATTATAAATTGGACACTTTCAGTCCATTATAAATATGCTCCTAGTACAGAAATGTTTTGAATGAAAAATTATATTCACCCAAACCCCGATATCACGGATACCATCAGCCGTTTTGCGATACATGCACCCATCAAAAACCTCCTCCCTACTCAATCGCACATTACTGGCTCCATCCTCACTTGGTTCGCATCCTACCTCTCATCGTGCATGCACACCATGTCGCTCGGTGGATTCTGTCTCCAAACAATTCCCTTCGTCTGTTGGTGCTCAGCATAAGGTTCTTTTCTTTCCTTCTTATGTTGCTCCACTTCGCAACATATTCCACAACCGTTGCATCCCAGTTGTACCTGTCATTAACTCTTGATGGTCTAGCACTCTAGCTGCTCCTTCAGAAACTCTCTTCCGATAGGTATGAAATGAAATCGTAGAGAACATCCAAACCACCTAAAAGCTCAAAACTGAAGACACTGTGGTTTCTTGATCCCAATCTGCTCTTAACTTATTTGCCACCGGAGTGAACATCTCAACCTTTTCCTTCGGCGTTGTTATGGACTCTGACGTAACCGGATCTCATATCTACATCATCTCCAAAGATCTTCATCAAATATCCAACACTCATTGCCTCATTAACACCAAACACTGAAGATCTAAATCCATCGAATGAGAATCACAAAATGAGCATTGGACTTCCGTCCTCTCCGGCTTAATGCAGAAATCTCTTCGCTGAAGGCATGTAATGCGGCCCCCAGGTCGGTCACAGTGGCACCAATCCTTGATTACTCACATTGGATTCCAATTTTTCACCGGATTAATTGTAAAAAAATTTGGCTTTTGCCATCACATTCATGGACTGGTTCAATTATATAACCTGCTAATGGGGTAAATTGGGTAAAACACGACTCACTCGCTTGGCTTTAGTGCTCGATGTCCGCACTCTAGGGACACTTTTAAGCCTACCCCTCAGACCATCATTATCCTCATGTTTTATCCATTATTTTCAAATTTGAGGACAGCATGACCACTCCATCGTCATAGCAGTGTTGCCGGCACTGCAATCACAATAAATCATTCCAACCGTCTGATGCAATGCCAGCAGCAGACATTGTGTTGTTGAGCACATCATCCTTCAAAAGTGACATTAAGCCAGCTGTCCTGTTTGTGTGCTTGAACTCACTTGTGAGAGTTAAAACCTCTTGGAATATTTTTCAAAACCATGTCTTTTGGGTCAGTACCCCAGCAGTATTCCAAATTGTCTATACAAGCAGAGTATCCACCCTACAGGCGATCTTGTTCCAAGCATGCAACACATTCTTCTGACAAATACCTTGATTGGGGTGGTGTTACGGCTACTTCAATCACTGCCAAAAAAACAAAAAACAAACGAGAACGGCCGCTTGGTGGAGCGCATACCTCCGCCAGGCTGATTAGTTTACGTTTTGTATCACACTGTTAGGCCGGATCTGGATTCGGACCTGAACTAAAATTTCATCGGTTTGTTCTTTTCACCAAACCAACCCATCCACCAAGTTTCGTCCGAATCCATCCACAACTTTTTGAGATATTTTGTTCACAAACAGACAGACGACAGACAGGGGTGAAACCATAACCTCCATCCACCTTCGGTAGCGGAGGTAATAACCCGGGTTACGTGCATGAAGCAAAAACATACCTGCTGTTTGAGATTCAAAACACCTCACAGCACCAGAACACCTGGAGACAGGAATGCTGGACTGTAAATGATGGAGACTTGTACATAGAGAATTTCCGTTCCCCCAAAGACCACCGGCAAAGACATAATTACCCCTATACATTAATTGGGGTCATGCTGATCCGATGCAGCAAGTCTGGATGTAATCAGTGCAGAACTCTAGGAGGAGGAGCCCGACAAACAAACAAACACACAAGCAAACAAGCACCGGTCTGTGAATTATAGAAAGGATTTATTGGACACAGAGTGTGACTACCTTGCTTTGTTCAAACGTTCGCTATTCTATAGCTGCCTTAGCAGTCCCATGGACATTTATGAATGCTGAATGTCAAATGCAACCACAGATCTGAATCCGAGGAGTTTACACATTGGTCTAAATAGCCTGTTGGTCTGAGTGCTTGAACTGGATCGAGAGAGAATCGTGTTTCGAGAACATTTTGAGCCATGCACGTGTGTCTGTTGCATCATTATCCCCTATTATTATCATTCATGGAACAAAATGTACAAGGTTCCACCTTAAGTAATGACTACAGGGAATAACGTTTCCTTATGCGGAGAGTTTTAAATTTAAACCACCAGCACGCGTGGACTTCTCTTTTTAAAGATGCCATTTGATGTTCTACGTAATGTGAGTCGAGGTTGCCCTTGTTATCCGAAGAAGGCCGTTCACCCAAGTCATGTGAACTACCTGATCGATTTCTTTATACTGCAGAAGCTGCTGCGCAAACAGCAATGGTGGCAAATTGGGAAGTTAACAGCTGGTCGAGATTCGAACCCTGGCTTGACAGCTTCGAGGTTAGTATTGCAAGCACAAGTAAGATGGTTAGCCAGCTTAATGATTCAGCTTTAGAATGAAGTGCACCGAGAGGCTGTGCCCCGTGTTGGCTCGACATTAACAATTATATGGTTTACAATGTGGTTCGAACCCAAGTGGGGATTCAGACATGCAATTTGCCATATTTCACGAAGCAAAGCAAAGCTTGCTGCAAATTGAGTTATTAATAAACTCTGCTTCCTTTCACTCCTGGAGTGGGTGATTACTTGATTTAGGACATCTTTGAGAGTTTAGAGTATCCATTCGGATAATGCACTTCATGCAAGATGTGCAGATTTGCCTCTCTGCGGATTCTCTCAAAATCACAGGGAGAACATTCTCCAGGAACATCTCAGAACTGACAAACTATGCTCAACATCGTGTGTGTGTGTTGTGTGTGTGTGTGTGTGTGTGTGTGTGTGTGTTGTGTGTGTGTGTGTGTGTGTGTGTGTGTGTGTGTGTGTGCGCGCGTACTCACATGCACATTGGAGCACTTATTTTTAAGCCCTTGCAAATGAACTCGAAATATGCGAAGGGATTGCAAAGTAAGTTCCAAGTATAACAAACTGCCTCATCTGTATTAATTCCGTGAAATCCAATAACAACCAGGTTACATTCTTTGCAAACTGTTTTGGGCTGGAAAGTTAAAACAACCTGCTTGAAAAATGTATTACCTCCGCCACCGAAGCTGAACGGACGTTACGTTTCACCCCGTTATCTGTCTGCGAGCATCATATCTCAAAACGTTATAGACGGATTTGGATGAAATTTGGTGAACAGTTTGGGTGTGTGACTAGGATGAAATTTCGACATTTTGGTGAAGATCTGGATATGTATATTAAAATTTTAAAAAGTGACTTCACTCTTCTGTGATCGGGCCAACAACGATAGATAGGTGCATATTTCAAAAAGTTATGGAAGGATTTGGATAAAATTTGCTGGACAGATTGGGTGTGTGGCAAGGATTAATTGGCTCGATTTTGGTGAAGATCCAGATCCAGATGCGGACTTTCAGTGGGATACAAAACGTATACCGTTCAGCTTGGTGGAGGCATGTGCTCGACCGAGTGCCGTTCTCGTTCTCCTTCTCCTTGTATCACAATCTGTCAGTAATAATAGTCCTCTCATCGTTATTATTTGTGATGTTTCAATGGATTTTCTTGAATCTGGATCCCCCTCTTTATTTTCCCATCTGAGCACTTAGCTTAGTTTTTTTTTCCTTTTTCTTTATGGGAGCGAGGCTCATGGAAGAGCATGGTAGATCTGACGGTGAGATAAACGTCAAGGAAATTAACGAACAGGAAAAGAGGAGAGGGAGGAAAGGAGGAAATACTTCAAGCTAGCAAATAAGATGATTGGTTTAGGATAGATTAATGGGGGTAATAAAGATCATGTGACAGAATTAGGCATGACAAGAGATGGCGGTACACCTACTTACTTGAAGGCCTGGAGGGAAGAGTGAGACAGAACAGCATCTGGAAGGTGGTTGCACAGATGGGGGAAGTGAGGAAGGAAAGCGTTTATGTGTGCACTCAGCCTAGATTTTGGAAATTTAATCAGGAGGGGAAGTGGAAGGACACATGGATCCTGCAGACGACTCAGAGTGCAAAGGGAGCAATATTGCAGAAGAAGCGGTAAAAAACAGAGAGACCACCAACCTGCCTGAGATGTGAAAGCGAAAGAACATGTGCTTCGGCCTCATCACAGTACATTCCAATAGGTTTGAGAGTTTTCGATTCCACTGATCCAGGACAAACCGATCTGAAGCTGATATGGGAGTGCACTGTTATTGTGATTCCAGGTTCAAATCGCTTCTACTGTTTTTTTCTGTCCTTCGTCTCCTCATGTCCTGCAAAAGTACACCTTGCATCCTCGTCCCATCGTTGTGCATCCATACAAGATCCTTTTACAAACCAGTAAAAGACAAGTGAGGAGGTGGGAAAAGATTGTTTAAATGGCCTTCATAGTAAGACTCTGATTGTCCTTCATGAATTATGGAGTGGTGTTTTTACGCAAGATACAACTTTTGCTTGTTATTTGTTTGCCGATGGATCTGCAAGACATCTTTCTTGCTGCGAACATTTTATGCTGAGTGACCCAAAAAAATAGTGAGTTACACAACAGCAAACACTTGAAAAGAGTGACATCAGCGAAGATTTAGGTTTCCAAATGTTACACGAAGTAAGACGTAATCGACGTGGTTGGGACATGCGGTGTACACAAATTGAGCAGCCTTATTGGGAACAGCTGAGCAACTTCTCCTGCGACATTAAATTATTTGAAATTTACACGTTTGATGCAATGTCGCACCATGAATGTCTATCTTGTTTGTTTGTTTTTTAATGCCCAACTTTGTGTCTCTGTTGTGCTTGAGACTTTTTTTTCATCAAGTGCTAAAATCTTCTGCAAGGAAATATAATACAATGGACATTACAGGAAAAGGCCACATGACCCATTCTGCCTGTGTTGCATATACATTCTCACTCAAGATTGGTGTATTTCTCAGAGAGTAACACAAACAATATTAATAAACACATGCGGGATGTTCTCGGAACATGATACGCAGTCATATTTTTTATTTTTCAATATTATAAACGGTAAATACATTTTATTATAATGAAAATAATTCAGCATAATTTATTTACAGTGCCCTGCAAAAGTATAAACCCCCCTCCAAAGTTGTCGCATGTTGATGCCACCTGAGCATATTTCATGATGCTTTCAAATCAAACTTAATATATAGAATCTTCACAAACTACTCCAAAGTCCACACCCCTTGCTACGCCAGTGGTCAGACAAGACAAAAATTGAACTTTTTGATCTCAATTCAAAGCGTTACCTCTGGCGCAAGCTGAACACTGCACATCACCCAGTCAACACCATCCCTACTGTCATGCATTGCAGTTGCACAATCATGTTATGAGGCTGCTTTTCATCAGCAGGGACTGGCAAGCTTGTCAGGATAGAAGGGACAATGGACAGTACAAAGTACAGGAGAATCCTTGATGAAAACCTGCTTGAGTCGGCCATGAATCTGAAACTGGGTAGGAGATTCGCATTTCAGCAGAACAATGATCCGAAGCACAAGGCGAAAACCACATTGAAGTGGCTGAATGAGAAGAAAATAAATGTTCTTGAGTGGCCCAGTCAAAGTCCTGACTTGGACCCAATTGAACATTTATGGCAAGACTTGAAGATTGCAGTCCATCGACGATCCCCATCAAAGTTGGCAGAACTACAGCAATTTTCACGAGAAGAATGGACAAAGATTTCACCATCTCACTGTGAAAAGCTGGTAGAGTGGAGACCTACACAAAAAGCCTCAACTATCTATAATTCCAGCAATTGTGTTTCGTGTTGTTGTGTGTGTGTGTGTGTTGTCTGTGACCACTGTTTCTCGACAACCACTGGTCCGATCTAATTGAAACTTGCCAGGTATATTGCTGGGGACCTGAGGATGTGCCTTTTCAAGGTTTGATATTAATCGGACAAGTGATTCCCAAGTTATGGCCATTTATTTACCAAACCAATGACAAGACACGTTGTTGCGTGGGCGTGGCCGATGGGGAAGGGAAGCTCAGCCGCGTTCCCATTACGGGTTACAACGTACAGACTTCCGGATAGTGATGACCGTGTATTCTAATAATTTCTCGATTTCTTATGCGCATTTATAGATAAACAAAATGCCCCAAGTTATGATCGTTTTCATTATAGACGGTGCATACATTCGGTAACATCAGAGTGCTGTATGCTCCGAACCAGGAAGTAATTTTTTTTCTCTCTTTTCTTCTCTTTTTGTTTTCCTTGCGATGACATTGCGAAAAGGCAAAATACGTTGGCGCTAATTGAATATTTGGGTATTAAAACTAAATTGCGAATAATCGTAACTGCGAATAATATGCGAACTTCCGGGGCACGCGAGAGCGAAGAAACGGCCTGTGTGGTTGTTGTTTGTTGCTCGCGGTTTGAATATTTTATTTATTATTTATTATTTTTACGGGCACGTAGTCTATCTATAATTCCAGCAATCTGTGTGTGTGTGTTGTGTGTGTGTGTGTGTGTGTTGTGTGTGTGTGTGTGTGTGTGTGTGTGTGTGTTGTGTGGTTTGTGACCGCTGTTTCTCGACAACACTGGTCCGATATAATTGAAACTTGCCAGATATATTGCTGGGGACCTGAGTTTTGATATTAATCCAGAGCCTGAGGGACCAGAGCCTTTTCAAGGTTTGATATTAATCGGACAAGTCCTTCCGAGGTCGGCGAAATGAGTTCCAGTGTGTGTACTGGTAGAGGGGCACTGCATCAGCGACACAGTCGCGCGTCAAGAAATGAGAGCTACCCCGGCAGCTAAGCTGCCATACGACCACCACCACCACAACGAAATTGTGAATTAAAAATAACTGTTTTCATTGCCTTTCTTATACATTGATTTTATTGCATTGTTTTCCATAATTGTAAATATAGTCCGATTGGTTAAAAAGATAAACCAGTATGTCTATTTGTATCAACTATATCGAAGAAGGATTTCATAAAAATTGGCGAAAACTATAACTGGATGAGAAATACTGATTTCAATTAATAAAATATTAAATAAAATCATTCATAATAAAATCAAAATTCATTGCAAACTCTTTGAAGGATGTCACCGTGGTCAATGGTTTTTCCTAATTAGTTTTCAATATCAATTAAATTACTATTTTTGTAAATAAACAACATAAATAAATGTTTTGGGGGGGGGGGTAATCTGAAATCGTAGGGGTAGGATGAAATCGATTTCAAGCTACCCCGGGATAACTTGAAATCGATATCACCTTACCGGGAGGTAACTTGAAAGGGGGGGGAGTAACTTGAAAGGGGGGGGGAGTAACTTGAAAGGGGGGGGGAGGTAACTTGAAAGGGGGGGGGGAGGTAACTTGAAAGGGGGGGGAGGTAACTTGAAAGGGGGGGGAGGTAACTTGAAAGGGGGGGTAACTTGAAAGGGGGGGGGGTAACTTGAAATCGATTTCAGATTACCGGGAGGTAACTTGAAGGGGGGGGGGGGTACTGTGAAATCTTTTACACCGCACTCCGGGTACAATCGGCCCATGATCGAAGTTAATCCTCCCGCGCCGGCACTCTCGGCTAAACGTCGTTCGTGACCGTCTCAGACGAGCCATTTGTTGACACTTTCTCTCCATTTATCCCACTGGTGAATAATACACGGGGAGCTCCTCACTGGCCATATTCATCAAAAATCGCCGATCAGCTGCCGGTGATTTCCTTCCTGCAGGAAGCTGCCATCTTGGACAACTTAGCTGGTACATGACAGTCTGACGTAATTTGCATCCGATGTCAGCCGATCTATGGCTGTCGAGGCGTCACGTGGCCTACACGTGATCCGAGTGGAGAAATTAAATGAGAGAGCGCGGGAATGCATCGATTTTCAAGATGAAAATACACAATAACTGCAGCTATTTGAGTGGAGAACTTTTGGATACGTAAGTATTTGGATATAACTATCATATTATCAAGGTTTTGTTCCCCCCCCCCGATGAGTGGAACGAAACTGCACGATACAGCTTAGGGTGATGGCCTAGATGGGGAAGGAACCTCAGCCGCGTTCCCCATTACGTGTTACAACGTACGGACTTCCGGAGAGTGATGACTTCGTGTATTCTAATAATTTCTCATGCGCATTTATAATATAGATAAACACAATTCCCCAAGTTATATCGTTTTCATATTAGACGGTGCATAAATTTCGGTAACATCAGAGTGAGCTGGTATGCTCCGAACCAGGAAGTAATTATTTTTTTTTTTTTTTTTCTCTCTCTTCTCTTCTCTAAGTGTTTTTCTTGTGAAAAGGCAAAATACATTGGCGCTAATTGAATAATTGGCATTTAAACGAATAATTTATCAAAACGTTGGCAGATCCAGCAGCCTCCGCCTTCTTGCCGTGGACGAGGAAACAAAGAAGCGCCGTTTCCTCAGCAATGTTGTTTATGAAGAGGTGCTCACGAGATAAAGGTGTGTACATGGAGACTTTTTATTATTACTTATTTATTGAAAAAAAATTTCCGAAAATAATTTATCAAAAAAGTGCACAACTTTTTTTGTTTCCAAGTGTCAAAACGGTGTGGCCTTTGGAAGTGTTAGGTGTAGTGTGGCCTTTGGAAGTGTTAAGGAATTCAGCTCTACTCAACATGCTTGCCAACGAAATACATCTCAATTTGGTGGTAAAAACGATTCACATCGACGGGTTTCCTTACTCATTGCTCTGCAGTCTGCATTCAACCCCTTCATTTGTCATCTCATTGACCTCATTTCATCTATCTATAATTCCAGCAGTGTGTGTGTGTGTGTGTGTGTGTGTCGTCTATCTATAATTCCAGCAGAGTGTGTGTGTGTGTGTGTGTGTGTGTGTGTGTGTGTGTGTGTGTGTGTTTACGAGAGCGAAGGAACGGCCTTGTGTGGTTGTGTTTCTGGCACGGGTTTGAAAGTTTTTGTTTTTGTTTGCATGTACGGCCATACACGTACGAGCATGCACTAGTAGTGGTAATTATGCACAAGGTGCTTCCACAAAGTATAATCCAACTACAAGTGTTCAGTTTGGTCTCTCAGTTATGAATAAAAAGTTATTCGGAAAAATTGTTTCCACAAAATTCTAATTTATCTAAATGTGGCTTTATTGGGGGGGTAAAATTTTATATATATATATATATATATATATATATATATATATATATACGAGGTGTGTTCAAAAAGTATCCAACCTTAATTTTTCGTACGTAAACAAATGAAGCTAGGGAGGCGTGGTTTGGTGCACGTATGGAGGCGATCCTAATCCATATGCGTGAATATTTTCCCGCCTGCAGAAGCTGTCAGTCTCCGACAGACCGCCGATGGGTGAGGAAGTGTAAGTGAGCGCCGTCGGATTTTCGTTTTTGACAGAATGACAGATGACTGTGGTCTCATCGCCAGTGATCACTGTGTTGAAGAAGTTGGGATCGCTGTTCACAGTCTCCAGCATGTCCTGTGCGATCTCCAAACGGAGTTGCCTCTGCTCGATCGTTAGCACTTTGGCACGAACTTCGCTGAGATTCTCCTTAAGCCCAAATCCTCAGTCACAATGGAATGAACGGATCCAATGCTGACGCCCGCCTCGTCTGCAAGTTCTCTGATCGTGATTCGACGATCCTGCATCAGCAGGGTCCTCACTTGGTCAATGACGATCTCATTTCGGGATGTTGAGGGCCTACCAGAACGTGCTTCACTTTCCACTGATGTGCGACCATCTTTGAAGCGGTTGTACCACTCTTTTTTCTGTGTGGTGCCCATTGCTTCGTTCCCGAAGGCCTGTTGAATCTTGCGGATCGTTTCCACTTGGGAATCGCCAAGCTTTACACAAAATGTGATGCAGTAGCGTTGTTCAAGTTTTTCCGTCATTTTGTCAAAAACGAAAATCCGACGGCTCTCACTTACACTTCCTCACTCATCGGCGGTCTGTCGGCGACTTACAGCTTCTGCAGGCGGGAAATATTCACGCATACGAATTAGGATCGCCTACATACGTGCACCAAACCACGCCTCCCTAGCTTCATTTGTTTACGCACGAAAAATTAAGGTTGGATACTTTTTGAACACACCTCGTGTGTGTATATTATATATATATATATATATATATATATATATAATTATATATATATAATTGTTACGGCTGTGGAAATTCGCATTACACATAAAGTCCCGTAGGTGAGATATCTCTAAGTACATGTGTAGTTAGCCCAAACCCGTTTATAGAGGGAATTTATGTGATTCATCCGGGCTGCGACGCTTTGAGTTAGCCATTTTTTCTGTTCTATCTTTATTTTGAAACAACCACGCCACCGCCACCATCTACGCTCCCACATCATCGCATCACCGCCATTCCCAACGGCACCATAACCATCAACCCTCACCACCGAAAACACTCCACGACCTTCACCTCTCTCCTTCCACGGCCATTCCCGCACCACCTGTGAACACTGAACGTCGGGCTGTCTCGGGCCCGTTCAGCGATTGGTGCCGAACGCACCGAGCCGCGAGCGCAAATGGCGGCCTTTCCGAGGGGAAAACTCGGATCAAGAACGCTTCACGCCCACTTCCCCTCCGTCCAATTAGCGAGCGCGGGGCGGCTTGGCCCCGCCTCCAGGCGCGTGTGTGTGAAATCGATATATGCAAATTCTAGGATCAGGGAGATTCACGCCCCCTTTCCTCCGACCAATGGGCGAGCGTGGCTCCGCCCCAGAGTCATCCTGATCCGAATATTTGCATATTAGCTGCTCCTGCCAGCCTATAAGAAGGCGAGCGCAAGGCGAATGCCAGATTGTTGCTGGAGAGTTGGTTCTGGAGTTGTTGCTGGAGAGTTGGGTTCTGGAGTTGTTGCTGAGGAGTTGGGTTCTGCAGTCGGCGAGGAGAGTGTCATCCAGTTGGTTCTGGAGTCACCGGGAGAGTCGGGCGAGGGAGAGCGGTGAACTGCGGGCAAGGGAGCTCGGGTCCGAGGCAGGAAGGACGGCGGTCGGCGACGAGGTCGCGGTGTGGATCGCTCGTCGCGGGACCCAAGCCAGCCAGCCACCCCTCCCCCAGGGCATCAACAATCTCCCTTTCCCCCGCGCTGAGATAGTGCAAAAGGGCCCCGTCCCCCCCCCCCACCCCACACGTGGTGCCAACGAAACCCGCCAAGGAGCACGGAATCGGGGCACAGCCGCGCGGCCACATTTGCGGCTCGCCCGCCAACGCGTCACGAGGACGCGGGTAGGACCCCCTCGGTCTCGTGGGCCTGGCCACTCCTCTAGGTCCCGCGCACATTTGGCCTACGGGCCTGTCTGCCTCCTTGTCTTTGAGGGTGCTTCTTTCCTTTGCTTTTGTTAAATGTGTGTTGGCGCCGTCTGTAAAGTAGAACTGTATAAGTGTTGCGTGTGTACGCATATTCGGTTTTAACTCTTTCTTTGCTATATGTGCATTTTGACTGTATGGCTGTGGATACGTGCTTTCCGTTGTTCGCGTAATAAATGTGCATTGTGTGAACTGTTTTCCCGTTTCGCTTTGCCTTTTCTTTGTTGACTCTCCATCCTGCTTCACGTAATGGGTTCGTAGTGGGCTTAATATGCCCGATAATTAATCGGAACCGTCGAGGCCGACTATAACACCGCTCGGTTATCACTGTAGCACGGAACGGACCGCTTAAGCGGTTCGTGTCCGGAGTCGGCCTGTGCATGGTGCGATCGCCCGTCGACCATTCGCGCAGGTACTTAGGTAGATCGAATTTGGCGAGCAACCCTTCTGCCGGGTGGGCAATTGGCACGATCATGGTGAGGTTAAACCCCCACCCGTGACTAGCTCCCGGTGTTGGTCCGAGAGGGTCACGACTGAATTGTCCGTCCGTGGGCGACGTGCCGCGATTCGAGTTGCGTGGCCGTTCCACGCCAGCGGGCGCAAATTCGCAACAATATATATATATATATATAATATATATAATATATATATATATATATATAATATATATATATATATACATAGATTATGTGCGGACGGTGATTTATCTCCAGGTGGTATTTGTGTCCAGATGTGTCCAGGCGATGTTTATCTGCATACGCAGTTTGTGTCTGGGCGTTATTATTCTCTGGACAGTGTTTGTCTCTGGACCTGTCTGGGCTATATCTGTTTTGTCTCCGATGTGTCTGGCGCGTGATTGTCTCTGGACGTGTCCAGGTTGGCTCCGGACGGTGTTTGTCTCTGGTGTGTCCAGACGCATTTATGTCCAGACGGAGTTTGTCTCCAGTGTATTTGTCTCCGGACGTGTCCAGCGGTGTTTATGTCTGGGCGGTGTTTGTCTGCGGACGCAGTTTGTGTGCAGGTGTTATTATTCTCTGGACAGTGTTTGTCTCTGGACCTGTCCGGGCTATGTCTGTGTGTCTCCGGATGTATCTGGTGGTGATTGTCTCCGGATGTGCCCATGTTTGGCTCCGGATGGTGATTGTCTCTGGACGTGTCCGGCGCTGTTTATGTCCAGATGGGAGTTTGTCTCCGGATGTGTCCGGGCGATGTTTATGTCCAGGCGGTGTTGTTTCCAGACATGTCTGCAAGTTTTATCTCCAGATGTGTCTGGGCGGTGTTTATGTCCGGACAGGATTTGTCTCCGGATGTGTCCGGGCGATTGTTTATGTCAGGCGGTGTTTGTTTCCAGATGTATCTGGTGGTTTTATCTCCAGATTGTGTTCGGGCGGTGTTTATGTCCGGACGGGAGTTTGTCTCCGGACGTGTCCAGGTGATGTTTATTTCTGGATGGGAGTTTGTCTTCAGATTTGGCCAGGCAGTTTTTGTCTCTAGACAGCTTGACTCCGGATGTGTCTGGCACGTTTTGTCTCTGGACGTGTGCAGGTAGTGTTTGTCTCCAGGCGGTATTTATAGTATGACCAGTAGAAAATGGATTTCAGACATTATTTTGTTTCCATCTTCACCCTTATTCGATGCAGAATCATTTTGATTGAGACAATATGAATCGTAATTAACGCTCCACCACACGTCTGCTTCCCTTCCTTTCACCTCACGCTGTCTTCCCTTCCTCCACCCTCCTCACCCTCCCTTCCTTCTCTCTCTTTCCCCCTCCACCTCCTCGCTCTCCCCCCCTCTCGCTCTTCCCCCTCTCGCTCTCCCCACCCCTCTCTCTCTCCCTCCTCTTTTCTACCCCACCCCCTCTTTAGGATTCCGGTAAACGAGGTGATGGGTGGTATTTGCTGGATATATATAATATATATATACTTATATTATATATATATATATATATATAATTTTCAAATTCTGGCCTTGTCATACCAAAGACTTTTGTGAAAAAAACAAATGCTATGTGCTGCTACTTTGCTTGACACTCAGTATTTAAAAGGACAGAGCATAGACAAACAATGCTGGGATGGCAATGGCAAACCACCCAGTATAGTACTTGCCAAGAAACTGCTTCTGTGACACCCACGCTCTGTAAAGAGTACAGTACATCAAAATTAAATCAATTACATATGCACATATCTCTTTGTGCTCTTTTGTCTATGTCTTGGACTGTTGTATCTCATTCGTATAACTTTTTGAACATCCCTCGTACTTCATACACGACAGACAGTAAGCAATACTTTAACTCAAGTAATTTCGATGTTATTGTCCCATTGTGTTGCAAAAATGTTCTTTTTTGGAAATATATGCTCCATCAATCTTTATGATACCTCCAGACGTTGCACGACATGCTGTTGTCATTGAACAGCATCATCCACCCTTTCTGCGGCTCTTCCATGCTCGACGACAGTGAATTAAGTGTCTGTGACTCACTGTGCTGTTTCTTATTAATAATAATCATGTGCACACATTAAGCGATTGTACACCAACTATGGCTCAGATCCTTAATCCTCATCCTCACCTTAGGAAAAATAAACAATATGACCTTTGGGGTGCATTCGCACCCCATAGATTTAAAGCAGTCGTAAAACATGTGTGGATTATTTCAAAACATAGTTGATATATTTATTATTAACGATCCCTTTTTGAGTAAATCATATGCTTTCTGCGCAAGTTTACAATTTTTATAGTTATCATGGATACCAATCTCAAAAAATACAAATGGTGAAAAAACGCCTTTCTTCAAGGTCACGCTTCTATTTCTTTGTGACACGAACATTTTCTTCATTTATGTACGGTATCAGTATCTCAATGCATGGAAACATGGACAACCAACACAAATTCAGTTTGGACAACTGACCATGCGTACTAATGAAAACTAAACAGTTTTATCTGGGGTGTACTTTCACCCCACTAATAAAACACTTTGTTTCGCTACCTGTCTTGATGAATTAGGTATAAAATGAACAGGTAGTTGAGAAAAGTCATTCAAGCTAACTATGGTCAGTGCTGCCTCTGGCTTCAGACACATTCCTCGCAGAACAGGGTGCTTGTACTGTGATCAGGACAGAAAAAATTGCCATCGACTGCGCCCCCCCCCCTCGACTCTTCCACGATTAATGGGCTGTTGATTTTGCTGGACTTCAGCCTGTACAAGTTGGTTATTAGCTGCTTGAGCTGTGGTGACATTTTGTTGAGGATCTGGTTGTAACAAGTCATCTTCACCACTCGAGTTTTCACAAATATGGTTTTCATCAGATGAGGAGGCATCAACTGTAGGTACAAACTCATCACCACTGTCATTTGCATTTGAAGAAAAATTTGATTCTTTATCACTGTCTTCAAATAATAGTCTGACTCTCTCGCTCTCTCCCTTGCAAGTGCAGCCTTTTGGCTGCTGGTTGCATCATTGGTTTGGGATGCGGCTATGCCGCAGATGCAGTGTCCCCCTTACCAGTACACTGGCACTCATTTTGCCGACCTCAGAAGGATGGCAGGCTGAGTCAACCCCACCTGGTATGAACTCAGGACCCGAGGATCCCAAGTCAGCCACCCGAACCACTAAGCCAACACCAGGCTGAGAGTCTGACTGATTCCCCCAACCTGTACCAAGCACGTTTTTTTGACATGATTTTCTATCTTGAGCACCTGCACAATACGGATTAACTCACTTGAAAGCAGATACATAATGGAATAATACAAGTGTAGTATTCAAGAACCTATGAGGGAAATGCACAAAAGCAATGATATAACACTGAGGTGTGAATGCACCCCAGAACATTGTTGGTAAGAAGCCGGCCGATTAGCCCTCTATCAAATCAAAAACTTACCTGCACGGATGAAACATGTGAGCAAACAATGTTGTAAAGATGCATAATGGAAAAGATGGTACTTTCTGAAATATTCAACAATATATGTGCTTTGGGGTGTTAAAAACACCCCAAAGGACAAGATGAAGGGTAATACGAAAATATTCATACTGTGCTCATGACCCCCCCCCCCCCCCCCCACACCTTTTTCCTATACTATGGTGAGGCTCATGGAGGAGCTAGAGCTAGAACATATGAGGACGTAAAATAACAAAAGGAACAACAGAGAGAGGGGAAACATGCTGACAGCAGGGATCAGGGACAAAATACAGGGAGACTTGAAGAAATATGGGATGTCGGGAAGAATGTGTGGAAGGGGAGGACACACAGGGTGAACAATATGAATGCAGCCACAAACTGAGGAAGGAAAAACTGAAAACTTGGGAAGAGGTGTGCTTGGGGAGGGTTATTATAGGGGACCAGGGATTGAATAGTCTCACTTGAGTATTTCAGGTTCATCGCATGAACAGTATCAACCCACTGCTCAGTGCCAATATCCTTAGGAAATATATGCAAGACGAGCCCCAATGGCAACATTATCAATCTCTTCTTTAAACGAGTAAATTGTGTTTTGCAACGAGCGTTGAAGCATCAGGTGATTCACCCACTCACGTCATCAAGCATGATCGCCTGTGTTGTGAGGATGTCGAGAAGTGGGAGGTGCGGCTTTAAAAAGAACAAAAAATAAAATCTCATTCATGGAACATTTTTGAAAAACTTCATTCCAATTTGCATGCACACATCAACGAGCTGTCGTGATTTGAATTTCACCAATAATGATGTTACACAGGTCGACGTTACCTGAGAACGGTTAAAGACCATTCAGCTCATCTCACCTGTGCTAAACTCACTTTCCAGCACTTTTGATATTCAGTGTGTGTGTGTTTTGGTGGTTTGGGGTGAGCATAGGGAGAGATGGGTAAAAGGAAGGAGGTGGGGGAGTTTGAGATGAGAGGGTGGGAATTATAAATGGAAGGCAAATAGTGAGAAGAGGGTAAGGACGAGGACGTTTGTCACTGCCTTTCATAATGTAGGCAGGACAAGAGTTTTTTTAAACTTTATTATTATTATTGTTACCTGTATTTTGGGAGGAGGGTGGAAGACAATTTGGTGGGGTTTAAATAAACATGGATGACACGTTCACACCTCAAACAAGGCCAACACCTATGAGAATCAGAACACCTCATTATCCCATCAGCACAACATGCACACAACACTTACAGATCACACAGATTACAATCACAGTCTACCTTCCATTTCCATGAACATCCCTGTACCTATCCCCCATTGCTCTGTGGTCCCTATCCAAATTTAAACCTCTCCACCATCCCTGCCACCACCACTCTCCCAGTAAGACCATCACATATGTTAAGGACCATTTCAGCATATTTTGCTGTGAAATTGTCTCGAGCAGCAATGACTGCTCTGAAATCCGGACAAATATTGATTTGTGAAACATTGTCCCATTACGTACAGTGCTTACAGTTGAATCCTTTTCATAGGTTGTACATGGGCCTTACACTCACTGTGCCAGTCCAGCATATATACACTGTCATGGTACTGGCACATCCAAAACTCCCTGGGATTGTGCAAGTTGATGGCATCACAACGGTTACAAATCCTCATGAATTTATCATAAGTTTATATCTTATTTTAATACTTCATCTTGTACGAGCCTGCGAATCACATTGTTCTGAAATGATACCTCATGTGTTGTATGGTAATTTCGAGCATATTCTAAACCTTATCGTTAAGTACTCTACAACAACCTCAGGCTCATTGATATATAAGCTTGAACATTTGTTTTACATGTAGGATGAAAACAGTATGAGACATCAACGTACTTGTACACAAATTACACGAACATTAGGGTATCGGCACACGATATGGGATTTGAACGTGTGATGCCAGGCTTTGTGGGCGAAGGGCTCAGATAGGAACTGTTTGTTCCTGGTTTTGATTGCAAAGACTATTCACAGAATTTTATGCCCATGAGCAAGCCGGCATGCGGTCTCATTGAGTGGATTGTGCATCTGGCATGTGCTTGATGGTTTTAATTAGGGATTATTATTAAATTAAATTAAATCACTGCATTATGACGCAAGTGCTTGTTGTGTTGATCTGCGACATTTTACAATTGTGGTTCTCTGATGGTGTGACAGTGTTTCATTGCCACGTCTGTTGATGCCCGTGCACAGAAGACAATCGTGCAAGGTGTGTTTTGAGTTGAAATTCCAACCTTGCTTCGCATGCATGGCCTGGTGTTTTCACCTCCATCATCCTCATGTCAGGACTTTCCATGATTATTATTTTTTTTTTCCTTCTGATGGCTGTCTGCCTTGAACCATGATTTCCACCATGCCAGTTGAACTGCACTGTAAATTGCCACGGTTATTTATTTTCTTTTGGAATTATGACTGCAGAATATTTATTGGACTCGTAAATCGCACGGAGCTGCTGGGCAGGCGTTCGACTCTCTGGTGCCGGATGAGATGCGTTTCCGAGGGCCCAATCAAAATGAAGAAATGACACCGTGTCGATCAATTCACCGTGACGTTTCAGGATAATTCCGTGGAGCATTGACGTATTTCTGCATCACCATTTTCAAATTATTTTGAACCGTGACGTCATTGCGTCTTTTTCAATTAAATCTGGGTCAGGCTCTGTTGAGAAAACACTTTTGCACAAACCGTGAAATATATTCCACAAGTTGGGTCACCTGATCGAGATCGGATTATTTAGTCTTCAGCAAAACATCAATAAGATTGATCTTTAGAGCTGGAGCAAAAATTTACCGGGGAATGCACCACGGCAACGATGGGTCACATGGCCTAATATCCTTGTTTGAGGTCATGTAGGATTGTGTGATGACTACTTACACTCGATGTAGTCCCTTGGAGGCTGTGGACCATTTGTGTATTTATTTCCCTCCTGCATACGGAATATAAATAATTTAATGCAATTGGTTTGATTCCTGACACATAATTCACCTTCAACCACAACGTGGAAGTGCCGATGCATTAGCCAAGCTCCACCCTTCTCCCATCCGATCAACCAGAGCATCACACATAAACATGTTTTTGTATTAACATCGATTTGATTAAGAATTGCAATTTTTATTGTGACGTTGACCTTGCGAGTGTTACAATAATGTATACGGACACATTTTGGGACATTTGGCCCAGGGGTGTGGAAATGTACAGAAATTAAAGAAAAGGCTTCACACAAACAATTCGCTTCTTCATGCTACAATACATACAGTAATGTATATATATACTCCTGCCATGCTCTTTTAGCCGAATAAGCTGCATAAAGCAACCTTGAAAGGCACCCAAGGTAAGCCCTTTGCTGTTTCAAACCCTTCCTAGAGTTCCTCCACAGCTGTAAAGACATTCACAAATAGTACAAACAAGAGAATCCCAATGATATACACACCCCCTCGGCTGCCGGATCGGTTTAATCACCTGGCAAATCATCAGCGGCAGTGCAGAAAGAAACGCATTACCAACAAGGCTCCCAAGCATGTATCATGTGTAAACGTCAAAAACAGCCAATATGTAAATGAAAAATAAAGACAACTCACATGTCTCACCTGTGAACGGAGGGAATAACTAATGTATATGCATAAACACGAGAGGGGTGTGCTTCCCCATTGTCTCGGGTCGCTCACCTGTATTTGATTTTTCTTTTATTTATTTATTTATTTATATTTTCATTTATGGATGCTTTGTGATGATTCTGTGAGTTTTCCTGGTATAGCAGCTTCGATGTCTGTCGGCACAAAAAATTACCATGCTTCCCTATTGTCTCGGGTCAATCACCTGCATTTTTTTCTTTTTCTTTTTTCATTTATTTATATTTTCATTTATGGATGTCCACCGATTCTGTGAATTTTTCCAGTGTACCGGCTTTGATGTCCATCAACACACAAAATTTTCTGCTTTCTACCTCATCCGGAAGGTACCGATCTTTAATATCAGTCAGTGAGTCAGCGAGTGAGTCAATCAGTGGTCAGTAAGAGCTACATATATATATATATACTATATATATATATAATATATTATAATACCAAGCTTGCACACTAAAAACTCGGCTCGCCGTCACACGATCCCTATGAAATTGCTGTGGCACTTAGCGGACATGCCGACATGGTTTGGGAAGTCTTGGCGTTCCATAGTACCACTTGCATTTTGCACATTGCGTATTTTTGTCATTCCCTGTGTACGTTCTGTCGTCTGCTACCAGTTATGTTGTACTGCTATCCCGTGCATGTGCACGGGTATCGCTAGTATATATAATCTTCTTCTTCTTTTGGCTGATCCCTTTAGGGGTCGCCACAGCGGATCATCCGTATGATCCGCATAGTGATTTGGCACATGTTTTACGCCGGATGCCCTTCCTGACGCAACCCTGGTCGCCTCTTACGACACAGGGATATGGTACACCTATTTTAAACCGGGGTATACACCGGCCCAGTACACTGGTACTCATTTCGCCGACCTCGGAAGGATGACAGGCTGAGTCAACCCCCTGGTGTATTAATTCAGTGGCCCAACAGGGCTTGAACTCAGGACCTTTTGGATCCAAGCCGCTGCCCTAACCACTGCGCCAACACCAGGCTCTTGTCGCTAGTGTATAAATAATATATATATATATATATATATATATTGGTTCACGAAAAAAATAAGTGACCACTATATTTTATTGTTGTGTGTCTGTCTGTATGTCTGTTGTCTGTGTGTCTGTCCGAGCATAGCTCGTGGGTTTTGATCCGATCCTGATAAAATTTTGGTGGGAGGTCTATATCATGATCTAGTTGTGTTTTCCTGAAAATGGGCGTGGTGCGCCCATTATGGGCGGAGCCACGCCCAAAAAACATGTGTTTTTGGGGGGTAGCCAATGTCAAATTGCATCTTCTCCTAGGGGGTTTGTCAAATCTGGCAGGGGTTTCGGTATTTGGTTAGCCCAATGGCACCTCGGCAGAGGATCTGTTTCAAACCTTCCTAGAGTTCGCTCCCACAAGCTGTTGAAGACATTCACAAATGTACAACAAGAGAATCCAATGATTATACACACCCTCTCGGCTGCCGGATGGTTTAATCACTGGCAAATCATCAGCGGCAGTGCAGAAAGAAACGCATTACCAACAAAGGCTCCCCAAGATGGTATCATGTGTAAACGTCAAAACACAGCCATATATGATAAATGAAAATAAAAGACAACTCACATGTTCTTCACCTGTGAAACGGAGGCGAAATACTAATGTATATGCATAAACAAGCGAGAGGGGTGTGCTCCTCATTGTCTTCGGGTCGCTCAACTCTGTATTTGATTTTTTTCTCTTATTTATTTATTTATTTATATTTTCATTTTTATGGATGCTTTGTGATGATTCTGTGAGTTTTCTCTGGTATAGCAGCTTCGATGTCTGTCGGCACAAAAATTACCATGCTTTTCCCCTATTGTCTCGGGTCAATCACGCTGCAATTTTTTTCTTTTCTTTTTTCAATTTATTTTTTTCATTTATTTATATTTTTCATTTATGGATGTCCACCGATTCTGTGAATTTTTCCAGTGTACCGGCTTTGATGTCCATCAACACACCAAACATTTTTCTGCTTTCTACTCATCCGGAAGGTACCGATCTTTAATATCAGCAGTGAGTCAGCGAGTGGTCAATCAGTGGTCAGTTAAGAGCCTACATATATATTATATAACTATATATATATATATATATTAATAATAACCAAGCTTGCACACTAAAAACTCGCCTCGCCGTCAGCAGATCCCTAATGAAAATTTGCTGTGGCACTTAGCAGACATGCCGACAATGTTTGGGAAGTCTTGGCGTTCCATAGTAACCGAACATTTCAAGTTTGACATTGCGGTATTTTGTCATTCCTGTGGTACGTGCGTCGTCTGCTACTAAGTTATGTTTGTAACTGCTATCCGTGCATGTGCACGGGTATCGTTAGTATACATATATTCTTCTTCTTCTTTCGGCTGATCGCCTTTAGGGGTCGCCACAGCGATCATCCGTATGATGCTCGCATAGTGGATTTGGCACATGTTTTTACGCCGGATGCCCCTTCCTGACGCAACGCTGGTCGCCTCTTACGACACAGGGATATGGTACAAATCCTATTTTAACCGGGCGTATTCACCGGCCCAGTACACGGTACTGACATTTCGCCGACCTTCGGAAGGATGACAAGGCTGAAGTCCAACCCGCTGGTGGTTAAATTAATGTTCAAAGTCGGCCACCCCAACAAGGGCTTTGAACTCAAGGACCTTTTGGATCCGAAGGCCCGCTGGCCCCCTAACCGCAACTTGGCCATAACACCAAGGCTCATTGTGCGCTAGTGGTAATACATATATTATATTATATATATAAATATATGGTTCCAACGAAAAATAAGTGAGACCACTATATTCATTTATTTGTATTGGTGGTGTCTGTTCCTGTAATGTCTTGTGTGTCCTGGTCCCCGAGCATAGCTCCGTGGGTTTTTGATCCGATCCTGATAAAATTTTGTTGGGATGGGAGGTCTATAATCAATGAAATCTAGTTTGTGTTTTTCACTGAAAATGGGCGTGATGCGCCCATTATGGGCGGTAAGGCCACGCCCAAAAACAATGTGTTTTTGGTGGGGTAGCCCAATGTCAAATTGCCATCTTTCTTTCCTAAGGCAGGGTTTGGTCCAAATCTGGTAGCCAGGGTTTCCGTAATTTGTTTTAGCCCCAATGGCAACCTGCTCATCAGCCCACGGAGCCTCGATTATTTTCCATTTTCGTCACAGAGGTCAAGGTCACGAACTTAGAAAGATGTTCGGAATTTTGGACATAAAAATCATAACGACCCCGGCCCCAAGCCTTTGACACGCTAGGATGACAATATTTTTTATGCCTAATCTTGAGTCAATGTCCCCCACCTTAAAGTCTTGAAAACCAATTTTTTGCTCTATTCCTCGAACACCTTGCCCGTGGCGCCCTCTTCAAAGTTTTGTTTGTTTATCGCTGATTTCAAATCAAGTATGGATAATAATCCGAGGAGTGGAAGCAAAATGCCCGATATAAGCCTGATTGATGCGTTGTATTGTTCCTGGAGAATGTTCCAAGAGGAAGTTTTGCACCAAAAGGTCATATCCCTTGAACCTTTGACCTTTAAAGTTCACAAAGGGTCAAATTTTTCGAAAGTTTGTGGGAATCGAACCGGGGTTTTTTCACCGTTTTCGATGAAACTAACTCCAATTATGCTATAGCACTCGTATCCTGTTGTCCTTATTTTAAAATGTCGCAAAGTCTTTGTTTGTGAACCCTTAAAGGGTTTATGGCCAAAGGTCCAAATTTATAAAAGTTGTTTGGAACGCGAAAAACCCGGGGTTTTTCCGAAACATTTTGCGCCTAATAACCCTGTACCCTCGTAGACCTATCATGTTTGAATACAATTTTTATATACTTGTCCCAAACAATTCGCACATTGTCATCATCCTTGTACTTCT
>CM068959.1:43320350-43334241 GCA_035128595.1 Eptatretus atami | reverse complement strand
GAAACAATCTACATCGTCAAATACCGCTTGTGAACCATCGTCGTCTTCAGACTTGTGTGTGTGTGTGTGTATGTATATATATATATAGATATATACCTCAGTCCGGTGACTGTCAAACAGTCATCCGCAGCAATGCTCATCATAACAGTCAGGAGGTGCGTCTGATGTATGAACAATGAATGTGGTCATAATTGGTTAGGAGGGATGGGCGTGGTCCGGGGAGTTCTGTCGGATGCTATTACAGGACTGTTTTGAGTGTCGAGGGTGCATCGGCTTTGTCTGGTATTCTGTATCCTATCAAGTCTATATTACGATCGAGTGTTCACTCAATGCCTCCACCTTTCTCGGCTTCACTCTGTGGAAACCAAGGCTTTTCGGATCATTGGCATCTCCCGCAATGAGGCTGAGTCTTTGGGCCTCTCATCTTCTCTACCACAGGACGGTCGGTGGTCTTTCTGTCTTCTACTGTCTCCTCTCAGCTCGCCCCCCTGCTTCTCTGCGATTTGTCCCCCACATTCCGCAGGGCGCTCAAGGTCCGCCAACAACCCCCTTCTGGTAAAACTACAAAAATCAGGAATCACTGCACTCTTCACTCTTTCATTCCTCTTTTTCCCCTGCCTTTGGAATAAACTCCCTCACTCTATTCAATCCCATTTCTTCCTCCAGGCCTTCAAAACAGCTGTTCACGACCACCTCTTATCATCCCATCACAAATCCTCATCTTTTCTACCCCCGATAATCCACCCAAGCCCTCCTTCAAATTCTTGCTTTCCTTCTGAAAGTCCCTGTAATTCCATCTGTATTCCCATCTTCCCGCGCCATCCCTCTCCCTTCCACAGTATCCGAATGTCTCTGTTCCCCAAGTTTTGTCTTCCACTCCCTCCCCTCTTGTCTCATGCCCCCTTGCTGTGCATTGTGTGTTAGCTCTCACACGAGTATCTTCTTCTTTCGGCTGCTCCCGTTAGGGGTCGCCACAGCGGATCCATCCGTTATGATCCGCATAATGATTTGGCACAGGTTTTACGCCGGATGCCCTTCCTGACGCAACCCTGGTCGCCCTCTTACGACACAGGGATCTGGTACACCTATTCTAACCAGGGTAAATCACCGGCTCAGTGCACTGGTTTCACTTCGCCGACCTCGGAAGGATGACAGGCTGAGTCATCCCGTCTTCTTCTTCTTTCGGCTGCTCCCGTTAGGGTCGCCACAAGCGGATCATCTGTTATGATCCGCATAATGATTGGCAAGGTTTACGCCGGATGCCCTTCCTGACGACACCTGGTCGCCTCTTACGACAAAGGGAAATGGTACAACCTATTTGTATACACGCCCAGTACACTGGTACTTACTTGCCAACCTCGGAAGGATGACAGGCTGAGTCAACCTCCTGGTGATTAATTCAGTGGCCCAACGGGGCTTGAACTCAGGACCTTTTGGATCCCAAGCCGCTGCCCTAACCACTGCCCAACACCAGGCCAGCTCTCACACGAGTATATATATATATGCTATAGCTTGGTCAAACATTATCACAGTAATATATCAATATACGAGGTGGTTTCAAAAAGTATCCAACCTTAATTTTTCGTGCGGAAAGAAATGAAGCTAGGGAGGCGTGTTGGTTGGCACGTATGTAGGCAATCCTAATCCGTATGCGTGAATATTTTCCCGCCTGCAGAAGCTGTCAGTCGCCGACAGACCGCCGTGAGTGAAGGAAGTGTAAGTGAGCGCGTCGGATTTTCGTTTTTGACAAAATGACGGAAAATCTTGAACAACGTTGCTGCATCAAATTTTGTGTAAAGCTTGGCGATTCCCAAGTGGAAACGATCCGCAAGATTCAACAGGCCTTCGGGAACGAAGCAATGGGACACACAGATAAGAGTGGTACAACCGCTTCAAAGATGGTCGCACATCAGTGAAAATGAAGCACGTTCCGGTAGGCCTCAACATCCGAAATGAGATCGTCATTGACCAAGTGAGGACCCTGCTGATGCAGGATCGTCGAACCACGATCAGAGAACTTGCAGACGAGCGGGCGTCAGCATTGGATCCGTTCATTTCATTGTGACTGAGGATTTGGGCTTAAGGAGAATTCAGCGAAGTTCGTGCCAAAGCTGCTAAACGATCGAGCAGAAGCAACTCCGTTTGGAGATCGCACAGGATCAGCGCTGGAGACTGTGAACAGCGATCCAACTTCTTCACACAGTGATCACTGTGATGAGACCACAGTGATCCGTCATTTTGTCAAAAACGAAAATCCGACGACGCTCACTTACACTTCCTCACTCATCGGCGGTCTGTCGGTGACTGAAGTCTTCTGAAGGCGGGAAAATATCACGCATACGGATTAGGATTGCCTACATACGTGCACCAAACAAGCCTCCTAGCTTCATGTGTTTACGCACGAAAAATTAAGGTTGGATACTTTTTGAACACACCTCGTATATATATAGTATATATATATATATATATATATATATATATATCTGATGTGTATATATATATATATATAATAATATATTGATTTGTAATATATATCTGATAGTATATATATATATATATATATATATATATATATATATATATACTATATATATATATATATAATATATATATATACTGATGTAATATAATATATATATATATATCTGATATATATCTTTAATCTAATCTATATATATATATATATATATATATATATATATATTATATATCTATATCTATATTTATATCTGTTTTGCACACTGCAAAACAGTTCTGGGTTTGGTCCTTTGGTTCTGGGTTTGGCGTGTCGACAGGTCTCTTTCGGGGCTCTTCTGCAGACGATCTCAAAGTTAAGTTTCCCGTCGTTATTGTCCGTTTTAACTTTTATTTTCTCAACCTAATGTTTATGTGTGTCCGAGTTCGGTTTTGTTTCAAAAATCGTGCTATTTTGTGAGATTTTGTCGACCTTGTCTTCGGGTGCTTGAGGCCTACCCTTGAGGCTTGAGGCCTACTGGTTCCTCGTGTACGATCGTGTTTATTTGTTTTTTTCTCCCATTACTTCAATTTCTATCATCCCCACTTTCCTAACGTCCCCATCCCTCCCAACTAATCACTCTATTTCTTATCTTAAATAAATAAAAAAAATTTCAAAAACGCTACCTTTCTCCATTAATTCTTCTTCTTTATCTCTCTTCTCTTCTCTCTTCTTCTTCTTCCTCGATTTTTTTTTCTACAACACTTCCATAACCTAATCTGTTGAAAACTCTCAAACATCTATATATTAATACTGAAAAGCCAATTTTGTGCTCCTCCTAGCGGTCGCGTCACGTTTTTCTCGTACTGTGACTGGACTGAAAAACTTCGTACCTGTAAGAGTGAATCGCACATAGTGGCATAGTCAACCTTCAACTTGAAGCAGAATAACACTTTTTGTCCAAAAATCCTTATCTATATATTAATACTGAAGGACCAATTTTGTGCTCTTCCAGCGGTCGCGTCACGCTTTTCTCGGTACTGTTACCTGGACTGAAAGAAAAAGTTTTGACACGGTGTATCATCAAAGTAGACACGTGCACAAACAGGGATTCTTCACAAGCAGTAGTGTACAAGGACGTTTGTAGACCTCATTAGGTAAGGCATGGAGTACATCGACTGGGATCCGGCTCTTAGAAGAGCCGCCACTGGTTGTCAATTGGGCCCATGGAACGGAATCCGTCGTGGACGGGTTTCGGCTAGTTCATAATATAACAAAAAGACTCTTTATAAGCTTCATCTTCCTCTTTAACACGTGTGGAACTCTTTACTGTATCATAATGCACTACTCTTCTGCTATTTAAACAGACTGCTCTCATTCGACCTTTCCTTCATACTTGCCTAAATAATCCAACTGTTACAGCATTTCTTCTCTCCATTCTCTGAATTCGCCTTTATTGCATCCATCAAGAACTGGTTAAATGCATCTCTGACCTAAAACTTTAAAAACCCCAGTTTGCTATGAATGTTCGCTTTCCATCAACCATTTTTTTTTTCCAACTTCCGTGCCAACCACTCCTCTCACCCTCACTCTCAAGCAACCATCCCACTCTTCTCCTCCAAGCCTCCCTCTCACTCTCTCAAAACTCCCCCTCACCTTTTCCCACCATTCACCCCCTCACTCATCCTTCTCAAGTTGCCCACCTCCTACACAAAGCTGCTCCTTCCACTGCCCTCTCACCTCCATCTCTTCACTCCACCTCTCAATCCTCACTGCCTTCTCCCCCCTTGTCCCCTCTCCCCAGCACACAGAGCCTTTTCTCCTCCTCATTCGGCCCCCCCTAGCTATTCTGCAATCCCCACACTCTTTCAACACCCTCCTTACTCCACCCTCGTCCCTTGTCCTACCCTCCCCTCCCCCACCCCTGCACCCAAAGCTCCTCTCCTACTCTTCATTAAAAGTGTGGATCTCAAATATCGGGCCTTCGCTCAAACCTTTCAGATCTTTCAATACAGGTTGCACTGACAACCAGACATAATCTGCCGACAGAAACTTTCCTCCCCCAAGACGTGTCTGACTCCCAAGTATTCTCCCTAGTTACTCCTCCTCCCGGTTTGACAGACTGAGCCTCGTCCTGGTGGAGGAGTTGCTCTCTTCATCAAAGACTCTATTCCTCACTTCCATGCACTGCCCTCACTCCCCACACCCCAGGAATACTTCTGGCTACGGCTTCCCCTCCACTCCACTCATGTTTATATGTGTACTGTACCGTCCACCTAACAGTGATGACTCCATCTACACCTCACTATCCGAAACATGGACCAACTTCTATCTTCTCATCCAACTCTCTCTTCCTCATATGTGGCGACTTCAATTGTCATCATGCCAGTTGGCTAGGTGTGGGTACCTCTCTACCTGTCATGGCACCTCAGCAAAAGCTTTCTGCGACTCATTGGGACTGTCTCAATCGGTCATATTCCCGACCTGGATCCAACCAATGGTACTCCATCTCTTCTGGATCTGATTTTGACAAATTTCCCTGACAATATCTGCTGTTCTTCCTCGCTCTAATCGGTCTTCTGACCACGTCCTTGTCAAAGTGGACATCTCTTCTGGCTATTATCAGAGAACCACCTCCCCGCCGTCGAGTCTGGCATTTCACTCAAGCCGACTGGCAGGGTCTCCAAGCAGCCATCAAACTTATAGACTGGTCTCCTATCGCTACTTTCTCAAACATCAACTCATCCTGGGAATCTTTCAAAGAAACTTGCTCTCCCTCATGCACAGATTTATCCTCTCGTCTTCAGTTGTCCTACCCTTCCTCCGCCCTTGTTTTACTGAAGCTTGTGGCCGGGGTTGTCCTGAAACAACTTGCCTTTGCCTCATGGAAAGCAAACCCAACTGAGGCAATCTCAGTTCCTTCCATAAAGCTTGGAACAAGTGTGTTCTACCCTCAGGAGAGCAGAAAAACAACATCTTTCTAATCTCAAATCTGAACTCTCAAACCTCTCCCTCCTCAAAATCTCTGGTGGCATCTAATCAAATCTGTTTCTGGTGTATGTTCCCCTCCATCCCCCCCTTACCTCAAATGGCCACACTGCTGATATCCGCACGTGAAAAAGCTGCATGCCTAAACTCGTGTTTGCAGCTAAATCTTGTGTCCAAAACCATCACTTTCTCTACCCACCTTACCCAGTCGCACCCAACTGTCCCTGGACTCTATGTCCTTTTCTCCTGACAAGGTGGAGAGCTGCTGTCAAACCTCGACTCAGATTCTGCAACGGTCCAGACGGCATCAGCCCAGGTGTCCTCAAAGCTGCTCTTCTGCTCTTGCTCACCCTCTCTCTGTTCTATTCACCTCTCATTTGCTCAAGGTCATCTGCCATCTGCTTGGAAATCAGCAAACATTACTGCCTGCATAAAAAAGGTGCTAAACCGCCCCTGCAACTGCAGACCAATCAGCCTTCTCCCAATCAGCAAGGTTATGGAATCCATCATCGCTTCAGACATTAAATCCTCCTCTTCTCCAATGGCTTGATTTCCGATCATCAATTTGGTTTCAGACCAGGTCACTCTTACCTGGATATGCTGCTTCTGCTCTCGAAACAATGGATGGAGGTCCTCAATGCCAGACAGGAAATCCTAGCCGTATCCCTGGACATAGCACGTGCTTTTGACACGGTCTGGCACCTTGCCTTGCTCACCAAACTCTCTTCCTATGGTATCCAAGGCCATCTCCACTCATGGCTCGCAGACTCCTCCCTGTCGCAGTCAACGTGTGGCCCTAAATGGAGTTCTTTCATCCCCTCTTCCTCCAGGCTGGAGTTCTCAAGGTAGCGTTCTGGGCCCTGTTCTTTTTCTGGTTTTCATCAATGATCTCTCCGACTCTCTGGAAAATCCTCCTATCTTTTTCTGTTGACTCCACCTCTGCCGTACCATCAGTCATCCTCAGACCGGCAAGCAGCAGCTTCTTCGCTCCTGCAGATCTGGATAAAATCACAAACTGGTCCAACACGTGGAACATGTCTTTCATCCGGACAAATCTCACATCTCACTATGTCTCTTCGAAAGGACGTTTAGAAAACCCCCCCAATCCACTTTCTAACAATCCTCTGGAAGAAGTCCTTTCTTTCAAGCTTCGGGTCTCACTATCTGCGATGACCTTTCCTGGAAAGCCTCATTTCAAGCTCGCCTCCAAAGCTAGTCGCCGACTGGGAACCTCCGTCGTGCAAAGCCTTCCTCGGCCACCTAAGCTCCTGACCACTTACAAAGGTTTTGTCCGGCCTGATGGAGTATGCTCTCGCCTCTGGGCTGGTGCTCCTGCCTCCACATTTCTCGGCTTCACACTGTAGAAACCAAGGCATTTCGGATCATTGGCATTCCGCAATGAGGCTGAGTCTTTGGGCCTGTCATCAATCACCGCAGGTTGTCGGTGCGCTTTCTGTCTTAACCATCTCCTCTCCAGCCTTGCCCCCCTGTTCCTCTCTGCGATTTGTCCCCACACATTTCCGCAGGCGCTCAAGGTCCGCCAACAACCCCTTCTGGTAAACTACACAAATCACGAATCACTGCTCACCTTCACTCTTTCATTCCTCTTTTTCCCGCTTTGGAAAACTCCCCTACTCTATTCATTCCCATTCTTCCCAGGCCTTCAAAACAGCTGTTTACCACCACCTCTTATATCCCAATCCAAATCCTCGATCTTTTCTACCCCCGATAATATCCACCCAAGCCCACATCCTTTAAATTCCCTGCTTCCTTCCTGAAAGTCCCTGTAATGTCCATCTTCTATTCCAATGTTCTCCGTCCATCCCTCTCCCTTCCACAGATCTCCTAATGTTTCTGTTCCCAACTGTTTTGTCCTTCCCACTCCCCTCTTGTCTCATGCCCCTTGCTGTACTTTGTGTGTTACTTCATACGAGCCTCGACAAGGTATCAAAAAAAAAAATAATAAAATGTGTATTAATTATATTATATATCTATCTATCTGTTATATATTATTATAAATATATCAATGTGTATATGTATATATATATATATCAATTGTGTATATGTATAAATATATTATATATATCATGTGTATATATATATAATCAATTGTGTATAGTATATATATATATATATTATAAATATATATCAGTTGTGTAATATTATTATATAGTATATACACATTTGGCTTTGTAACATGCTGTTATGATAGTTTGTTATTTATCCGATTACAAAACTAATGCTGTTTTATTGGCCCTGATTATTCTCATCTTCTTGTGGATTCAGCGAGGAAATGTTCTTGGCCCAATTATTTCATGGACGAACTAGTCAGGCTGAACGTTCAGTTGAAGGCGGCAAGAAATTGTAGTTTCTTCAGGGTTTTGATGACAACTCACCTACTCTTCACGAAAGACACCATGGAATCATCGATGTCCACCAACGACCAGTGCTGGTTGACAAGTCATCCAGCTTTACATCCTTGGACAGGCAGACAGCGAACACATTGATCTATTGGTGAGTGTATAGCTGAGCCAATATTCAAACTCAGGATAAACAGCTCAAAATGCAAGTGAGGAGCATACCTCTAAGGCCTAAGCTATCCTGCCAGTCCTACGGTTGTTATTGACAACAATGAAATATTTATTTGTCAGTTCCAGGAAGCTCTACAAATCTGGGGCACAGATACCAAATAGATCTGCAGGAATCTCTTTGTTTTATTTTTTTTTCTGTGTACATATAATTAAAAATAAAAATCAGGCATATTTTTCTTGCCAGAATCTAACTGTCATTCTATGTGTCTTGCATCACGTTTTCGCACAGCATGCGGGTAACTTTGTCCGTATAATGAATGACATGTTTAATATATATTATAATCTCCAGTGCAGATATGCCATGCATGTAATTTGCAGCTTGTCCCTTTGATTTTTTTAATGATACCTTAATTAACCTGACAGAAATGTGTGTCTAGAAATCGTACAACATTCCATGTGGCAAACTACATGTCCATCACAGTAGGACGTGCTGACAGACTCTGTAATGCCATGAAAGATGTAAAGCTACTGTCCATGTTTATGCACACAGGGGGTGTACGGGAAAAATATCCTGTTACTGTTTGTGAAAATTATGAGATGAGATGTACCATACTCCTTCCAGTGTTGAGGTTTCCAAAGTATTTTTGGGCATGGGTTATGCTGGGAGGTTTGGGGCTTTGGGGCATGGGTTTATGCCTGGTGTTGGCTTAATGGTTAGGGTGGTGGGCTTGGGATCCTCGGATCCTGAGTTCAAATCCCCCTTGGATGCTGAATTAATACCGGGTGGGGTTGACTCTGCCTGTCATCCTTCCGAGGTCGGCAAAATGAGTGCCAGCATGCTGGTATCTTGTGTCAGAGTGGCGACCCATCCAGGATTGTGCCCAATAGCCAAGGAGACTGCTTAGGCAGCAGCAACGCTCTTCACAGAGTATGGTCCCAATGGATGGATGGATGGGCATGGGTTTTGAGGCATGGGTTATGCTTTCCCAGAAATCAGTCAGGGCAGGAATTTGGAATTTGTTCATGGTGCCCATGATAGCTCGTCTACTTTTCTTGAAGGACACTGAGATCTTTAACATCCACTCACTCATGCCGACAGACGGGACACCCAGCCTAACGTCCATCTGAGGAACGGCACACACATTGATGCCCTGCCTACAAAACATTAGGGTCACAGTTTGTAGTTGGATCGACATTCAAACCCAGGCTAAACAGCTCAGAGGTGAGTGTACTTACCTTTCAGGACACGGCTATCCTGCCAGCCCGTTTGTGCAAATAGAAGATTTGGAAAGCTAACTTGAGACTGCAGGCCAACTTTGGTCCTGCTATCTGGTGTCTCATTCATCTTCCATTTCTCTTTTGCCCCACTCTAATACATTAAGGGTGCTTCTTGTGAAAGTTGGAGTTTTACACACTTATATGATGAAAACCACTTCCTCATGGAGTATCGTCTCCCCACACTCCGCATGCTCTGGGAGATTTATTTGTCAATATCCCTCACTCATTTGGGGTGATCCTACAAGTTATGAATGTTCACTTTGTCGATGTTTGTTAGTGTGGTCATCAGATGACCTGAATCAAGGATGTCAATCATTTTTGTCTGCACTGTGACAACCCAGTTTAAAATGTCCACCAGGTTTGAACTTTGGTTTTCTGTGGTCCAGTACCATGTAGAACAGATCGTCACAAACTGTGCTAAAATTCGAATAATTCTGCGAAACTTAATCCTTGGATAAGTCAAAAACAACAATTTTTCATTTTCTCACTTGATTATTGACCCTGGCAGCTGCCAAATTTGTTTTAATCGGGCCGACACCGTCTCAACTAGTCAAAGTTTTTCAACAGAACAGTCATCCGCCAGTCAACCATCCCGTCAAAATTATTTTGAGTTACAAACTCTGAGCGATAAAATCCACAATTCCTTTTGATTTGGCAGTAAATAATTGCATGCAATTCAACATAGCTATGCTTGGATGGGTTTGAGGGTCGAGGAACAGCAGCCGAAACCCGAATGCTATACAGGTTTTTCCTGATGACTCCATCTTTGTCGATTTGGTTTCCTCCTGACGGCTCCATGTTTTTGGTCATTTATTTGAATCGGTGCTATATTGTCACAACATAAACTTTATACTTTCACGATCATCAGTCTTGTTGAGGAGATGTCAAGCTTCTTGTGCATTTATTTACAAGTAATCAGTGCGGCTATCATTAGCAAGGTCTCAGTCATGAAAGGGGTATTGGAGGTTACATTTTTGAATAGCTATAAGCATTTATTCCATTGTCAGACTACAGAAAGACCAAGTTATATAGAGACTCAAACAAGTTAAAATAATATTGACATCAGTCCTGGAGATGCAAAAATATTTGCAATGTATCGGGACATGTGGATGCCAAACAGTCTACAAACTCGGCATGATAGCCGGGTATTTTGCATGCACAGTGTTTCTTTCCCCATGAGCCCCAATGTGATCTACAACCTGCTCAATGCACACATAGAGTGATCTGTGAGGAAGGTTTTTATGGATATGTACAATGTACATAGTTGAGGCTCATGGAGGAACATATACACAAAACGGACCAGATGTAACAGAATAATAATAAAACAAGCAGTCATAGACTGGTACTTACGAAATCGTCAACTTGACCTCTGACCTTGTTAATAAAACCTGTCTCTAGAGAAGGTAGCGACGCAACCAGAAGTTTCTACGATGTTCTGTACCAAACTCTCATAAAACATCCGATTTTACCAGAATTTCGACAACCGAGTGTTAAGCATATTTAACCGTTACCAAAAGTGAAGACAGGATTGAAATTGACTTTAAAACGATGCGCGTAATGCCGTGTGTTACAATCCCCCTCATTAGCATAATCTTCAGTTAAGCCTCAGACACGACACCCGACATTTATCTCATAAAACATCCGATTTTTACCAGAATTTCGACAACCGAGTGTTAAGCATACTTAGCCATTAAAAAGTGGAAAAAGAATTGCGATCCGAGTTAAAACGAACTCGTAACGTCGACCGAAGCAAAAATCTCCATTTCTCCACGCATATTTAATATTATTTTATCAAAGTCACAAAACCGTAATATTCGGCATCACCAACAATCTTTACATAATCAGGCGGCTTAGTGAGTCAGGCATGCGACGATAACCTTTATTGGGATAAAAAATGACTTTTAAACACCATCTTTATCGAAAACACCGTCGGCGCGCACACGCAAAACTTTACGTGACTCAACGACGCGTCTGCTCGAGCGCACTGCACCACGTGACGAGCCGTGACGCGGCGAGTGAAATATTTTTATACAATCTTAAAACGTCTCCAAACATCGATTTTTACCAGAATTTCGACAACCGAGTGTTAGCGTCCTAAGCGATCGCAAAACCGAAGACAAAATTAAAATCGAAGTTAAAACGAACTCGTAACGTCGACCGAAGCAAATACTCCATTTCTCACATGAATTTACGGAATTATGTTTGACCTCACTGTGACCTTGACCTTTGACCGATTTTGACCAAAATCTAATCAGCGCTAGCCATCACCCTCCTGAATCACGTGGTGTAATTGACATGGTAGCTTCTTCCGTTCTGAGTTATCGTGCCTACAAACAAACACACAAACAACAAACAGAGGACGGAGTCATCAATATACTTACAAAATCTAAAGATTTCGTCAGTAATAAATTATTTATTCCCAACCACAAAACAGTCTCCTGATAATGGTGCTATAGTAAGGCAATAGGCAATGTGCTGGAGTGGCAGATGATGCTTGTTGTCACAAATCATGCACAATGGCTGTGATGGGACACAATTTATCTTGTTCTTACTGTACACAGTTATGGGATCTTACCATATATACGAGGGTTGGGATGAAAGTAATGTCTCTTATTAACTCACCTGGAACGTAATTCTAGGGAGCTTATGGAATGGCACCTGGAACGTCGTCCGTCCATCCGTCCACAAACACTTGCAACTTCTTCTCTGAAACTACACACACAATTTCGATGAAACTTCACCACAACGTTCATCACTCGTAATCTACCAAAGTTTGTTCATGACATAAAAAAACAAAAGAGAGAGATAATAGCTATAAGCTTTATTCCATTGTCAGACTACAAAATGATCCAAGTTATATGAGACTCAAACAGTTAAAATAAATTGACCATCAGTCATGGAGATGCAAATACTTTGCAATATATCGGACATGTGATGCCAAACAGTCACAACTCGCATGATAGCCGGGTATTTGCATGCACAGTGTTTCTTCCCATGCCCAATGTGATCTACAACCTGCTCAATGCCACACATAGTGATCTGTGAGGAAAAGGTTTTTATGGTGATGTACATGTACACTAGTTGAGCTCATGAAACATATACACAAAAGACATGTAACATGAATAATAAACAAGCAGTCATAACTGTACTTACGAATCGTCACTTGACCTCTGACCATTTCTATAAAACTGTCTCTAGGAAGGTAGCGACGCACCAGAATTTCTACGACTGATTCTTACCAAACTCTCATAAAACAATCCGATTTTTACCAGAATTTCGAAAACCGAGTCGTTAAGCATATTTAAACCGTTACACAGTGAAGACAGGATGAAATTTTAGATTTAAACGAGCGGCTGTAATGCCGTGTGTTTACAAGCCTCATTAGCATAGATTTCAGTAAGCCTCAGACACACACCGACAATTTATACTCTAAAAACATCGATGTTTACCCAGAAATTCGACAACCGAGTGTTAAGCATACTTAGCCATTACCAAAGTGAAAACAGAATTGCGATCCGAGTTAAACGAACTCGTTAACGTCGACGAAGCAAAATCTCCATTTCTCACCAATTATTTAATATTATTTATCAAAGTCACAAAACCGAATATTCGCCATTTCCACGCAACAATCTTTACATAATCAGGCGCTTAGGTGAGTCAGGCATGCGACGATAACCTTTATTGGGATAAAAAATGACTTTTAACACCATCTTTATCGAAAACACGCGGCGCGCACACGCAAAACTTTACGTGACTCAACGACGCGTCTGCTCGAGCGCACTGCACCACGTGACGAGCCGTGACCGGCGAGTGAAATATTTTATACAATCTTAAAACGTCTCCAAAACATCGATTTTTACCAGAATTTCGACACCGAGTGTTAAGCGTCCTACAGCGATCGCAAAAACCGAAGACAAAATAATCGAAGTTAAAACGAACTCGTAACGTCGACCGAAGCAAAATACTCCATTTCTCCACATGAATTTACGGAATTAATGTTTGACCTCACCTGTGACCTTGACCTTTGACCGATTTTGAAACAATCTAATCAGCCTAGCCATCACCCTCCTGAATCACGTGGTGTAATTGACATTGGTAGCTTCTTCCGTTCTCGAGTTATCGTGCCTACAACAAACACACAAACACACAACAGAGGACGGAAGTCATCAATTACTTACAAAATCTAAAGATTCGTCAGTAATAAATTATTTATTCCCAACCACAAAAACGAGTTCTCCTGATAATGGTGCTATAGTAAGGCAATAGGCAATGTGCTGGAGTGGAGATGATGCTTGTGTCACAAATCATTGCACAATGGCTGTGATGGAACACATTTATCTTGTTCTCTATGTACCACAGTTATGGGATCTTACCATATATACGAGGTTGGGATGAAAGTAATGCTCTTATTAACTCACCTGGAACGTAATTCTAGGAGCTTATGGAATGGCACCGTGGAACGTCGTCCGTCCATCCGTCCACAAACACTTGCAAACTTCTTCTCTGAACTACACACACAATTTCGATGAAACTTCACCACAACGTTCATCACTCGTAATCTACCAAAGTTTGTTCATGACATAAAAAAAAATTTGGGGTCTATGTAACCTCTGGGGGGGGGGGAGGGGGTGGGGGGGGA
>CM068959.1:43288552-43301600 GCA_035128595.1 Eptatretus atami | reverse complement strand
AAGTAGTTTCTGGTAGGATTCAGCCTGGGATTCAGAACAACTGCCCCTTTACTAGTGTAGACTCCTGACAGAAGATGCATAGTTTCCAGTCGACAGGCTCCTTGGAGTTGTCGTCATCAAGGCTTTCATCCATCATCATGCCCTGAAAGTACAGAACAACATCCAGTGTTAGTCAGATGAACGGAACTGCTGCCATGATACATATTTCCTGAAAATGAATCACGTGTTGGAATAATTAGGAGTCTAGCTATACTACAAGTGGATTCCTTGTCTCTGGAAACATGGAATAGGCATATTGAATGAAGAGTTTTATAGGTCGGAAGATGTGAGCGGATATTTTTTGTATCACTCAGTGGCGTATATCCGCCCGGTATCACCGACCTCTGGAGAGATGAAAAGTCTAAAAGTGAAGCAAGTGTTAGGATTAGAAGTCTAATGATGCCACGATGGTTTTCTTGACCCAGAAAACATAGGATTAGCCTATTTAATTATGTTTCTCGTTGACTAGAAGCCGAGATAGCGCAAATTATGTATTTTATGGTGGCCATTTTGAAATCCAAAATGGCGGCCATGCAGGTGCCACACAAATGCAACATTAATGTTTAGATTCCCCATGCTCTGAAGATTCCAAAAATGTAATTTTGATAATCTCCAAAATTTTTGAACGAAAACACATAGTGAACCTGATTAATTGCAACGACAGTTCGAGTTAAGCACTGGGTCCAGCTTCTTGACATGGTCTGATCGTTCGGAAACTTTGCTATGTTAGACAAGTTTTGTCGACATAGGAGTTACATTAAGAGTTGGGAAAAATTAGGTCTGAGTTGTACCCGCTTCTCCAGTGCCCACTATTGAAGGAGCACGGTATTTTTTATTTTTTTTTGTATACCTTGTCGAGCTCATGAGAGCTAACACACAAACGCACAGCAAGGGGCATGAGACAAGAGGGTGGGAGTGGAAAGACAAAACAGTGGAACAGAGACATTAGGAGATCTGTGGAAGGGAGAAGGATGGGCGGGGAACATGGGGAATACAAGATGGACATTACAGGACTTTCAGGAAGGAAAGCAGGAATTTGAAGAGTGGGCTTGGGTGGATTATCGGAGTAAAAAGATCGAGGATTTGGATGGGGGATGATAAGGATGGTGGTGAACAGCTGTTTTGAAGGCCTGGAGGGAAGAATGGGATTAAATAGAGTGAGGGAGTTTATTCCAAAGGTGGGGAAAAAGAGGAATGAAAGAGTGAAGGTGAGCAGTGATTCGTGATTTTGGTAGTTTTATCAGAAGGGGGTTGTTGGCGGACCTTGAGCGCCCTGCGGAATGTGGTGGGGACAAATCACAGAGAGAGCAGGGGGGGGCGAGGCTGAGAGGAGACGGTAGAAGACAGAAAGACCACTGACCAGCCTGCGGTGAGAGAGTGAGAGGCCCAAAGACTCAGCCTCATTGCGGGAGATGCCAATGATCCGAAATGCCTTGGTTTCCACAGCATGAAGCCGAGAAAGGTCGAGGCAGGAGCACCAGCCCAGAGGGGAGAGCAGTACTCCATCAGGCTGCAGCACAAGCTTTGTAAGTGTTCAGGAGATCAGGTGGCCGAGGAAGGACTTTGCACGACGGAGGATTCCCAGTCGGCGACTGGCTTTGGAGGCGAGGTTTGAAATGTGGCTTTCCCAGGAAAGTCATGGCAGATAGTGAGACCCAGAAGCTTTAAAGAAAGGACTTCATCCAGAGGATTGTTGAGAAAGTGGATGGGGGGGGGGCAGTTTCTAAACGGTCCTTTCGGAGAGACATAGTGAGAGTGTGAGATTTGTCCGGATTGAAAGACATGTTCCATGTGTTGGACCAGCTTGTGATTTTACCCAGACTGCAGTGTTGTTAAACGTCTACAAAGAGCAGAGTTAAACCGACTAAGCAATGCAAAATAATGTACAGCAAAGAACACTTAACAATTCCTACTTACAGACGGGGCCCAAGGACACAACACACGCACACACAAATCCCAAAAGAAGATGGACCTCAACGGTCTTTATTCGGCTCTCCAGCCAAGGAGTTAGTTCGGCTGGGAGTCAGGACGGCTGGCTACCTGGCCGCCAGCCCGCGGCTGGACGTCCACCCCTTCCCGGAGCTCCGGTCGCCAAAGGATGGACCAGGCAGCCGAATCCAGAGGCGGCGAGACGAGGTGACCTCCCGTGTTGAGTTGGCCCATCGCTTGTCATACTGCGCCGACAAGAAGCCTCGGATGCGCGGGGAGCAGCCATACCCAGACAGACCGAAGATGCGCTCGAGCACACGGGACCAATCTCCTCTCTCTCGACCCGACAACCACGATGCCACTTCGAGTGGCCGGGACGGAGGATGAAGGGCGGACGCCAACCAGCGCAAGCGCGAACGAAGCAGCGAGCGCCAGCAGACAAGGTCAGGCGATCCGGCAGACCAAAAACCAACTCCAACTCCGACCCCTTCTGTTGGATCGCGCCAAACTATTATTCACCCCTTCTCCAGAGGGGAGGAGCCACCTGCATGGACCCGCTCTCGCTCGCTGGTCGGTTTTGGCGTGTAAAATGCACTCGTCGCCCCCGTGATTGGCCAAAAGGGGCGCCAAGTCCGCTGATTGACCGGGGTGGCATGGCGGCCGCCACGGTGACACCCCTCAAACAGGGAGAGTAACATTGTCCTGCGTGGGCTGCGCTCATTGGCCGACCAACGGCAATCTCGCTCGCATCCCCCGGATTGGGCGAGAGAGTCGCCAGGTCCTCTTGAACTCGCCCACCGCGAGCGTTGTGGCGTCAGGATGGAGCGAAGGTGTTTTGTAGTTGTTGGTGATGTAAAAATGTAAAAGAAAACCCTGACTATCAAAATAACACTGCAGTGCATGAACATTTAATTCCATTAGACTAGGGACGGGTTCTATCAATAAACACACACTTACCGATATAACTGTTCTATAAGGACCTGAATGCTGAGTGCAGTAGCTTCCAAATTCGTAACAATATGTCCAGGATATGGCTCGGATTTCATGTCTGGCATTGAGGACCTCCATCCATTGTTGGTGAGCAGAAGCACCATATCCAGGGTAGAGTGACCTGGTCTGAAACCAAATTGATGATCGGAAATCAAGCCATTGTGAGAAGAGGAAGGATTAATGTCTGAAGCGATGATTGATTCCATAACCTTGCTGATGATTGGGAGAAGGCTGATTGGTCTGTAGTTGCAGGGATCGTTTTTGCACCTTTTTATGCAGGGCAGTGATGTTTGCTGATTTCCAAGCAGATGGCAGATGACTTGAGCAAATGAGAGGGTGAATAGAACAGAGAGAGGGTGATAAGAGCAGAAGAGCAGGTTTTTAGGAACGCGTGGGCTGATGCCGTCTGGACCGTTGCAGAATCTGACTCGAGGAAGAAGGTCGTGAAGAAGGTGCTCATGAACAAGGTGGAGATCTTTGAGCCAATCCATGCTCTTCTTCTTTGTTTGTATGCAGCACAAGGCTGCAGGGTAGCATCATTGCTGAGCGTATGGCTGTGCTGCTGAATCAATGCCTCCAGGAGTTGATCATTGCCATCTGTTTCATGATAACTCAAGTGGTTGTTGCGTCAGTTGAAATCTCCAATGAAGATTCTTTTCCTGCAGTTCACCTCAACAGCAACAAAAGGAAGCTCTTTGCACGAGGATTAAATCCTGATATAACAGCAAAATGGCCATAGAATTCACTGACAGGTTCTCGATGTCATCCTCTTCAACTGACTTTACAATCGTGTAAATAGGAAGTCCTTGCTTTACAAAAATTGCATTTCCATATTGTTCATGTGGTCTTTCAACCACAGGGTCATTCCTGGACACGAGGACGAATATCATCTGGCCACAATGTGTCTCTTGCATACAAGAACCTGGCACTCGTGGTTAGCACATAATTGACAATCATTTCTTGTTTGGCTGATGATTGTTCTCTTTGTTATCTCATTTCCTCCATCTTGATTATCAGCAAATGCATTAAAGCCACAAATACATGATTGTGGGTATTGGTTTCTAACAATTTATAGACCGCCTCTCCTCAGGTCTTTGCTCCCTCAGTCCTCCAACCCCCCCCCTCCCTCACTCTCCCATGAGCCTAGATTATCTATTAAATTAAAACAAACTCCTCAGAATTTATGAATCTACACACATTATTTTGCCTTTACATATCAAATGTGCAAGTCAAATTTCAACCTCTCTCGTAATTTCCGGTTGGAAGAAATCTTAGCAATTGGCATTATTTTTCGTATGAGTCTCGGAGCTCCGTTGCCCTTGGTGTTAAACTCCACTCTGCTATTTCCTTTTACGTAATGTTGCCATTCGGAGCCAAAGGTGGCCATGCATAGATGACATATTAACATCTGCGACTATGGTGTTGGAGCCCACACAGCACTTATGGTGTAGGAGCCACGCAGCAACCACACTCTGAGATAAGAAGCAATGTAACCTGTGTCAGGGATTGACCAAGAAGACCAGAGCACTTGATTCCCTCAGTTTCATGCAGTGATTTGTTATGGTAATTGGTTCAGGGTGCGGCGGGAACTCACCTAATCTTTGTGAAAGACACTGTGGGATCTTTATCTCCATGAAAACAGTGCTGGCAGATGGGTCATTTTGCTGAACGCCATCTAATGGACTGCACCACACGAGCATCGCCCGGTGTGTGAAACATCAGAGTAACAGTTTATAGCTGGTCGAGATTCAAACCAAAGCTAGATAGCTGAGAGGTGAGTCTTTCTTCCTTTGTATGCAGCACAACGCTGCAGGTAGCATTATGCTGAGGGCACAGCTGTGCCGCTGATGCAATGCCCTCTGTAGGTTAGAGCAGGAATGTTGTAATTTGTTATTGGTGTCAGCGATAGCTCACCTAATCTTCACTAAGGACACGCAGGATTTTAATATCCACAACTAATGCTGGCAGACGAGATGCCCGTTTATGGCCATCCAAGGGATGACACACACATTGATGAATCACCCTGCCTGTGAAACACCAGGATGACAGTTTTTTAAGCTGGGCCGAGATTACAGCCCAGGATAGATAGCTTCGAGGCGAGTGTGCATATCAAAGGTGAGTGTGCAAACCTCTAAGCTATCCTGTCAGCCACACAATGGATTACATTATACAGTACACACTCTAAGCACAAAAATGCTCATTGCAATGGAATACAGATAAGAGAAGGTATTGGCAGTGTCATATTTCTGAGGCTTCCGTTCCCCAAATAGCATCCGTTCAGCTTGCAGGTGTTATACCAGATGAAATCTGTCTTGTGGGATAACAGCTCAACGCCTGCCACTGTTTTTGTGATCCTCCACACATTCCATAAATCAAAGGGGGCTCACAGATTGCAAGCAGGCCATCGAGCATGGAATGTCATCTTTTGCTTTTCCTTTTAGGTTGTGCTCTCAGTGGCCTAACAACCAAACTCGGTTCCTCTTTCATGCAGATGTTCCTCCACTTATAGCTAAGCGTGTATGATGTGCTAAAATATTTCACTTTAATCAAAAAAATGACAAGACTAAAGTGAAAACGAGAAGGTCACTTGTCCGAGCAGTATTGACACCTTTGCGATGCATGGAGCCTCCATCACGAACACACTCTTGTGGATAATTTGTCCTTTAAAAACATCTTGTTGAATATCGTTCATGTGTGCTGTGCTGCAAGGGCCGATGTTAACGATCTTCCCAGCCATTTGCTGCCGTGTGCCTGTCTTTCGACCTCCATATATACCTTTATGGTCCTTTGACGTTGAAGTACATTGAAGATCTTTTGTCAAGGTTGCTCCAAGTGGTCCGTAATTGTTCCAAAACGTTTTATCTATTGGATGGAAAGTCGTCCATTGTTGCTTTTGATCAACTTTCCTTTTTTAATGCTTTTTCATTTTTTTAACGATAATTAAAATGACATTTTGTCATGAGATAGATAGATATATCTGCCCATTTTCTTCCAATTTCATCATCACGTTTTATTTTACAGAAAAATGCACAGTCGATTCATTAGTTTAATGTCCTCCCAGAATGTATGGATCATCTGAGCGCACAGCCTATTATACTTTCACGTACAGGTCAAATTCTATAGACTGCTTAGATTTGTCCATTTTCTACTAATCTTGTAATTTATGCAGAGGTAGACTAACATTTTTTGGGCCCTGGGCACAAACAATATTTTGGCCAAAACGCCCCCAAAAAGGAGGAATGTGTGTTATTTTCGCCCAAAAAGGAGGACTGCGTGTTATTTTCCCCAAAAGGAGGACTGTGTTATTTTCACCCAGAAAGGAGCACTGCGTGTTTATTTTCACCCAAAAAGGAGGACTGTGTTATTTTCACCCAGAAAGGAGGACTGCGTGTTATTTTCGCCCAAAAGGAGGACTGCATGTTATTTTCACCCAAAAAGGAGGACTGCATGTTATTTTCGCCCAGAAAGGAGGACTTGCGTTTATTTTCGCCCCAAAAAGGAGGACTGCGTGTTATTTTCACCCAAAAAGGACTGCATGTTATTTTTCGCTCAAAAGAGGACTGCATGTTATTTTCGCTCAAAAAGGAGGACTGCATGTTATTTTCGCCCAAAAGGAGACTGCATGTTATTTTCACCAAAAGGAGGACTGCATGTTATTTTCAACCAAAAAGGAGGACTGCGTGTTATTTTCGCCCAAAAAGGAGGACTGCATGTTATTTTCGCCCAAAAGGAGGACTGCTGTTTTTTTCGCTCAAAAAAGGAGGACCATGTTTTTTCGCTCAAAAGGAGGCTGCATGTTATTTCGCTCAAAAAGGAGGACTGCAATGTTATTTTTCGCCCAAAAAGGAGGACTGCATGTTTTATTTTCACCCAAAAAGGAGGACTGCATGTTATTTTCGCCCAAAAGGACTGCATGTTATTTCGCCCAAAAAGGACTGCATGTTATTGTTCGCCCAAAAAGGAGGACTGCATGTTATTTCGCTCAAAAAGGAGGACGGCATGTAATTTTTGCCGCAAAAAGGAGGACTGCATGTTATTTTTCGCTCAAAAAGGAGGACTGCATGTTATTTTCGCCAAAAAAGGAGGACTACGTGTTATTTTCACCCAAAAGGAGGGACTGCGTGTTATTTTCGCCCCAAAAAGGAGGATTGCGTTTATTTTGTCCCAAAAAGGAGAACTGCATGTCGCTGCGTCCACTTTCTGCCGGTACTCCAGGGCCTACGTCTGACCATCTCCCAGGCAGATGGCTGGCCCATCCCCATCTCCTTGAGATGTCATCAACCTGCTGCAACCATGAGCACGTGATCGGCCTATTGCCTCCTCCACTCAGGAGACTCCCTCGCTGAGAGACTCTGTGAGGAGGATCAGAGTCAGGAAAACGAGCCACATATCCATACAGGCCGCAGCTGATGCTCACGGACTATGCAGGCAACAAATCTCATTTAGTCTCTCTCAGCAACCATTCGTTGGACACAAAATCCGACCAGTGACAGCCAAGATTCTCTGAGAGACCTGGTGCCAAGGAATTAAGTCTCCATCTCAGATCCCTGATCAGAGTCCAAGTCTCACATCCATAGAGCACGACTGGAAGTACCAAGGACCTGAAGAATCGGACTTTCGTCCTCCCGCACAGGTACCGACAGGGCCACACCCATGATCCAGTGAATCCTTGATTCCCCATGCCGACCCAGACGTCCGTTGACCTCTGGCTCACAGCCAGCAGAGACAGGAATATCACTGCCAAGATATCACTGAATAACCAGCCACCGTAAGTCCAAGAACTTCTTGCAAAGTCAAGGAACTTTGTGCTATTCAGGTTCACAGTTCTGACTCATGGGGACCAACACACGTCTCATAACCATCCCTATCAGTTCCAGTCGATCATTGAAATCCCCCAAGACTAGAAGTGTATCTCGCCTTGGGCACTGATCAACCACAGACTCGAGCGTGACGTAGAATGCGTCCTTCACGGTGAGATCACTCGCCTCAATTGGAGCACCTACAGAGACGAGGAAATGACACCCAAGGAGTGATGAATCCTTGGTCTCATACGCTTGTTGACTGGTGTTACCTCAATTATCATTGGAGTCAGCTTATTGGACACAGCTACAGCAACTCCTTGGGAATGGTAACCATCAGAGCGACCAGACCAGACAATAGTAGGTGTAAACACCCGCATGATTCTCGCCACCATCAGGTCTCCGAACCTCAGAGAGTGCTGCAATGCCGATGGTCAAACGCTTCAGCTCAGATGATAACAGAGACAGGTGATCATCCTCTCTTCGGGATAGGACATTCCAGGCACCACCCGAATGGATCGCCTCAGGTTAGCCCAAGGAGACCGCCGTCGTGGACGACACCTCAGCTCCACACCGACACACTCTCCGCAATCTGACGTGGGAATGTTACCCCGTGGCTTCCCTCCTATAATTAATCAAAGATTGGGGGTCCGAAGGCTTTGCCCAATCCCGTATCGGTAACTCAACTGCAGGAGGACGTCCGCAGACACAGTCGGGCACTAGATATGGATGGCCTTGCTCACAAGAAGCTCCTCCGCCCTTTGGCAAGGTTCCTCCTCCATCCTGCTGGTGTCCATAGCACACACCCTTCTCACCAGAAACTTGGTGGCGGAGACGGTTTAGTTGCCGACAACGCCGCCATGGAACAGGTTAGTACAGGTTTACCTGGTACCTGTAGCAAGTCACAGATCTAGTCTGACCTGACCTGACCTGACAATAGCAAGCTGATTAGTTATGGGACACCACCCCAGATGTGCTCAACTGAAGACCCTTTCTGGTTCTGCCGTTTGTGGAATAAAAAGTTAAATTCCAGGTGATTTTCAACCCTTTTCCCTTTTTGGAGTTTTTTTTTTTTACTATGCCCTATGTAGCCCGTGTTATCTGGGGGCCTCATGCAATTGCATGGGCTGCTTGGCTCTCACACAGCCCCTGCCCGGGCCCCCACTGAACTCGGTGCCCCTAGGCGTGGGCCCTGCGTCCTCGTGCATTAATCCACCAGTGAATTTGTCAATGTAGGTTCAACAGGATGATGCAAAGGTAATTTGCACTTTTACTGTGAGCTGTCTTGTCTGGATTTGATTCCAGACCCGACGACAACAAAGGTGGGACTGTTGCATGAATGAGTTCACCTTCCCTTGGATGGCCATTAAGTCGAGGACCTATCCAACAGCTTTAATTAGTGAGCATTAAAGATCCATATTTTGAGAAAAGATAGGTAAGGTATCACCAGTACCTTGGTTAAGTTCTAAAAATTTCTGCCTTACCTTACAGGGGGCACTGCAACCAGCAGCACAAACTGGCTCTCAGCAATGATACTGCCAGCAGTCACACTGCTGCATAGAACGAATGAATGAATGATTGTCAAAAGTACAGTGATGTTAATGTCATTGGTGATGTATATGATACATATACAAGCTCCTCTATGAGCCTGAGATCACTATTAAAAATAGAAGGCATCACGTAGAGCGTATATTCTGCCAGGCTGAACAGTTTATGTTTTGTATCCCACTGATAGACCGGATCTGAATCCGAACCTAAACCAAAAATCGAATCGACTTGTTCTTGTTACCTACCAAACTCATCCATCCAGTTTTGTCATAATTGGTCCACAACTTTTGAAATATCATGCTATACCGTATATTGTTTTTGGCCCCATCTCGAACGCGTGAAGAATCACTTTAAAAAAATAATTTAAATTTCTCATATCCAGATCCGGATCCGGATCTTCACCAAAATTGAATCGATTCTTCCTTGCATACCCCCAATCTGTACACTTAATTTCAATCCAAATCCATTCCAACTTTTTGAGATATCCACTCACAGACAAACAGATAGGGTGAAAACAAAACCAGTCACCTTGGTGGTGGAGGTAACGAGTCAAGGAGAATCATCACAAAGGCATTTTGTCATTAGAGAAGAAGAAAACTTGTGTACTCAATGCTCTGTTAACCAAGCAAGTCATAGACCCTTTGCGTTTTCGGTGCTACTTTTAAAACTTACATAAAATCAAATAGTTTGATTGATCGACAGGTGGTACAGTCATTGGTATTACTGTGAGATGGCTGGTTGGTATGAGTGTGAGCTCGTAGCGTGTATGAGTGTGAGCACTTACAACATCATCGTGAGCCCTGTGAAGGCAGGATATCTCAAAAAGTTATAGATGGATTCGGACAAAACTTGGTGACTGGTTGGGTGTGTTGACGAGGACGATTCGATTAGATTTTGGTGAAGATCAGATTAGGACACTGAATTTTTCAAGTGATTCTTCACATTGAAAATTGGGCTAAAAAGATATGTAACAAGAATATCTTTAAAAGTTATGGACAGAATTCAGATGAAACTTGGTGGGACAGGTTGGGTGTGTGACGGGGACAATTTTGATTAGATTTTTGGTGAAGATCCGGATCCGGACACGAGAAGTTTTCAGTGATTCTTCACCATTGAGAGATAGCTCCAAAAATGATGTGTATATTTTTTTACAACACGATATATTAAATAGTCATGGACGGATTTGGATGAAATTTGTGGATGAGTTAGTTGGGTGTGTGACAAAGATGAATCGATTCGATTTTGTGAAGATCTGAACACGGATCGGAAACGATAATTTTTTTAATTTTTCAAGTGAATTTTTCAGCATTGAAGATGTGTGCCAAAAAATGAATATATAGCATGATATTTCAAAAAGTTGTGGACGAATTATGACAAAAGTAGGTGGATCAGTCTGGTAGATACGAGAACAAGCTGATTCGATCTTGGTTCTGGTCTGGATTCAGATCCGGTCTATCATTGGGATACAAAAACGTAAATATTCAGGCCTGGCGGAGGTATACGCTCTACCGAGTGCCTTTCTAGTTATATTGACATTGTAACACCACATGTCATGACCTTTGTTTCCACAGCCTATTATATATTGTTATGGTCCATCTACATATTATGTATGCAAAGGAAGACCCAGATGATTGAGAAAATAAAGGGTTGAGGGATTTGTTAGGTGAGAATTGGGGAAAGAATATGGTTGCTTGGTGAGAATTGGGGGGAGGAGAAGAAAGGAGATGGAAGGAGGAATGGGAGGACATCCAGGGAAGGAAATTGGGAAATGGGAGATGGGAGTCAAAAATTCCATCATATTTGCATATGTAATATTGTAGATGTCCCTGTTGACCTGCATTTTCCAGGCTCGCAGGCCTTTCTCCCCCTATCATGTCACTGTTCTTCCTCATAGCCAATCATCTGGTTTGTTGTTCCCTTTGCATCAGTCTTGAGTCAGCCATTTTATTCTAATTCTGACGTGGACGCTAATTGTTCTGAGTGCTGAAGAGTTTTTCCAGTATGCAATACGAAAATATGGTATTTTTTTCAGGCAAACTGAATAAAACGTTTGTATTGTTATAAGGGAGCCATAGGAAGCACCATCGGAACAAACACGTAAATATGAACAAACAATACAAATTGTTGAACAATGACACGGGCCACGATTGTGACCAACAGCACTCGAACAGTCAAGGTAGCTGGCGAAGACTGGTGAAAGGGTAGTATTCTTGCAAATCTCCACAAAACAATGCGTATCGTTCCTTTTGGGTATGTGACTGTCGTGCTGGTCTGTAGAACATGATTATATTTCTGTCCATTGGATTTATCAAGTCTTGCGTTCAATCCGCTGTTTGTCTGACATTTCAAAATGTCCTGCCTTTCCAGCCGTGCCTCCTCGCTGCTTTGTAGGCTTCATTTGGATGCTGAGTTATCTCTCCGGTTGTCCTAGTATTCCAATGGATACCCTGTGTATTTGTCCATGTCAAGCTGTGTGCGGCACCTTCCCGCTGTGTCGGAGAGAAAAGCATCAGTTCAATTCCCACGCATTCCTGCTGCTGTTCATTTATTCACCTAGTAGAGGTGAATGCGCTGCTCCCACGGAGACTCTGACATCCCATGAGCACGGGATGCTTTTGCAAAGTCGATTAACCCAGAACTGCACGAAAATGTTCTTTAAAGCATGTGAATGATTGTTTTGCAGAGAACGATTTTTTGGACGTCGGGGAAATACACCGAGGGAATTAACGTCGTTTGGATTAAATCTCTCAATAAAATACCATGCGTCTTATTACAGAAAGCTTCTGTCTCAATTTTGGCACAGCTAGCCTGTACTGCGACTCCCTTTGAAACTTGCCACCGGTATGAGAGGTTGTACTTGAGGACATGTCGAACTGCTGGAATTGCGTCTCGGAAGGTAAATCGTAATGCAATGGAATTTTGAATTGACTGTTAATCAGATTGATAATAATTGCACTCATTCACCTTCTAGTCGGCAGTTTGACGACAGCCATCTCACCATGTCTTTGGCCGCAGATGTTCAAAGGTGAGCTTTCACAAACTCTCTTCCAACCTTGTCACATCTCTCTACATGGAATAGGCATATTGAATGAAGAGTTTATAGGTCGGAAGATGTGAGCGGAATATTTTTTGTATCACTCAGTGGCGTATATCCGCCCCTGGTATCACCGACCTCTGGAGAGATGAAAAGTCCTAAAAGTGAAGCAAGTGTTAGGATTAGAAGTCTAATGATGCCACGAGTGGTTTTCTTGACCCAGAAAACATAGGATTAGCCTATTTAATTATGTTTCTCGGTTGACTAGAAGCCGAGATAGCGCAAATTATGTATTTTATGGTGGCCATTTTGAAAATCCAAAATGGCGGCCATGCAGGTGTCCACACAAATGCCAACATTAATGTTTAGATTCCCCATGCTCTGAAGATTCCAAAAATGTATAATTTTGATAATCTCCAAAATTTTTGAACGAAAACACATAGTGAACCTGATTAATTGCAACGACAGTTCGAGTTAAGCACTGGGTCCAGCTTCTTGACATGGTCTGATCGTTCGGAAACTTTGCTATGTTAGACAAGTTTTGTCGACATAGGAGTTACATTAGAGTTGGGAAAAATTAGGTCTGAGTTGTACCCGCTTCTCCAGTGCCCACTATTGAAGGAGCACGGTATTTTTTTATTTTTTTTTGTATACCTTGTCGAGGCTCATGTGAGAGCTAACACACAACGCACAGCAAGGGGGCATGAGA
>CM068959.1:43230875-43256830 GCA_035128595.1 Eptatretus atami | reverse complement strand
AGGAAGGGTGGGTAGTGTGACCATTTTGGCGGGGGGCGGGGGATGGTTTATGCGTGCGTAGAGCTACTTTATGCGTAGATACTGGGAGATAGTTTTTGAGCTGCTTTATGCATGCACCCACGAAAAACGTGAAAAGTTGAAGCACAGGGGCCGCAAAAGTAGAAGTCACATTTTGCAAACCGCAAATGTCGAATCCACAAATGTTTGGGTTTCATGGAGTATATATATATATATATATATATGTATGTAAATATATGTTGCAATATACTGGGTGGCCCAGAAGTAAAGTCATAGGACAGTCAGATAATCCACACTTAAGCAGAAAAAGATCCTCCATAGTTCAAATCTTCCACTTTTGGGGATTCTGCAATCGAAATAATTATTAATTGATAATATCAAACAAAAATCAATTAATAATCAAGATAATAAATTATAAAATAACAATTAAATTGGAGTGACTATTGTTCCGGCAACTGCCCTATTACTTCTAGGCCACCCGGTAGATAAAGTTGTATTGGGTGAGACTTGTCTCATAACTGCTTTATCCTCAAGTATAAATTTTAAAAAGTGATACAATGAATATAGTCTGACTGCTTGGTGCATAGGTAGTGCTGTTAACTTTGAGCTGTCTCGTCTGGGTTTGCTTCCCTACCTGACTATAAATTGTCAGATTGGTACTTCGCAGGCCAGGCATTACGCCATAAAGTGCTGTCCCTCAGATGAATATTAAGTTGGGCATCCTTTCTGCCTGGATTAGTTGGTGACGTTAAATATTATACGGTGTCTTTCATGAAGAGTCACAAAAAGGTGCGAGCAATTATGGTAGTTATAGTACTCGTAGTAGTATTCTGTAATGAATATATTATTTTTCATTGCATTTCATACTTGTATTGTCTCTGCTGTAATTACTGTTAAAAGCATAATGTACTTCTTTAGTTTAGATGGTTGAAGGGAAATGGTTTTGAAGGTATCGTTAAAAACAGATGGTACAGCCTCGCTGCACTTCCCGAACAGGGGCTTATATGTTGTTCTTCCTGGCAACCGCTAATTGCATCGTGGCTAGAATGCTTAAGGGAGGAAAACAGCGGTTTGAGCGTGAAAAGCATGGCCTCAATTTTCAGTGCTGCCTTTGGTAGTGGGGTGGGTGGGTGGGTGAGTGGTTGTTGAGTGGAATCACCGGTCTTCTCTCGTCAATATTCAATCAGTGCAAGAGCTGATGGGCCTTAATTCATCGGACCCTCACCGTAAACACCAAACCACGCTGAAGCTTTTCTCAGTTGAGGCGTTCAATCCGAGCTCCTGCCAAGGACCGACTTGTAAATTAAAGACAAAAATCTTTTTCGTTTTGAGAATTATTTTTCTTTAAAGTTCAGAAAGGCTTGTGTGCTTTCTCATGATGCATTTCCTTGTCAGGATTTTTTTGCTTTTCTGGTATTGCTGTAAATTTCATTGTGCAGGACACACAAAATCATCGCCCGCATCTATGTACATCAATTTATGCTCAGGGCACACATATGGTTGTTATTTCAGGGGTGTTCAAAGGGATCTTTTGATGGGATACTTGCAGGAAACCAAGACAGATCATAATATGTACAACTACAACCTCACTCCATAGAGCACATACCTCCGCCAGGTTGAACAGTTTACGTTTTGTCGCCCACTGATGGGCTGGATCTGGATCCGGACCTGAACAAAAAATCGAACCTGCTTGTTCTTGTCAACAACCGAACTCATCCATCTCGTTTTGAGATATCATGCTATACTGTATATCGTTTTTGGTCTCATCTCTCAATGGCGAAGAATCACTTGCAAAAATTTTAAAATTCTCAAATCTGGATCCAGATTCACATCTTCACCAAAATCGAATCAATATTTCCTTGTCACACACCCAACCTGTCCACCAAGTTTTGTCCAAATCCATCCACAATTTTTTTGAGATATCCTTTTCACAGACAGACAGACAGGGGTGGAAACATAACCTCTGTTTACCTTAGGTGGTGGAGGTAAGAACAAAAGAAAAGTGTATATTCGGCATTTTATTCCACTTTTTACATTGGGAATTTTAATCCACCTTTTACATTCTTATCCATCAACATATAATCTTTTGTGTCCATCTTTCCTTCCTCACCACAGCTGTTGCAGCCTTTCACCACTGTAACTCCAAGATGCCGCAAATCCCAAACCTAAACGCAGGCAAATATCAATCTCTTTGCCAACGACTCTTTCCATAGTTCCATTGTGTCATCACATTGCCAAAAGACATTATTCTCTCATAGCGGGCCAAGCTAATCGCCTTGAATACCTCAAGTTGAGATGCAGTTTAACGAGCCATTGGCCTGTTTGGCATCACAGCAGCTCATCTGTATCTAAAGGGTTGCAGCATGTTTTCAGCAAGCATTAGTTGGTATAACCCCCAAAGACAGGGGTTATACTCATTTCCCATGGAAACACAAGACATAAGTAACCCCGATTCATATTTAAATGAACTACATATCCAATGTACTGAGCTCTATGAGGCTGATGACTCACCAATAAGTGATGAAACCAGTCCAGCAGCTAATGGGGGCATGTAGCATTGGGGTTCTCATGTATGTGCTGTTTGTTAATGTATACAGCTGTAGAGGAACCTAGGAAGGGTTTCAATCACAAGGCCTGTTGTTCTCACATCTCAGACAGATCGGTGTCCACTGCTCTTTACCACCTCTCCTGCGGTCCAGCTACCTCTATCTCACCATCCCCAGCTCCTCCAAGATGCATTTGTTTTTCCATTAACCTCCTTATGTTTAAACTCCCAAGATCCAGGATGACCACACACCTCTACTCTTTTGTTCCTCTTTTCTCCAGTTTGTGGAACTGCCTTCCAGAAAAGGTTCAATCACGCTCTTTCCTCCAGGGCTCCAAGCAAGTGGTACACATCCATCTCATGCCATCAACCATCTCTACCCACAATCTTCTATACCCCTCTTTTACCCCCACCTAACTGAACTCAACCCTTTTAGTTTCAGGTTACTGTGTTGTCTCCCCTCCTCTCTCTCTCTCTCTCTCTCTCTCTCTCTCTCTCTCTCTCTCTCTCTCTCTCTCTCTCTCTCTCTCTCCTCCCTTCTTGTTCATTCATTATCTTGCCTGTTGTGTCCAACTGAGTGTCTAATTGCACGATTTGTAGGTAGATGTTGTGTGGATGGGTGATGGATACTGGGGTTTGTGCAGCATAGGAATGATGGGTCGAATGGCCTCCTCTTCACCCAAGTTTCTTATGTGTATCCTTATGTGTAAACTAATCAGTCCAACGGGATGGTGCAGAGGTAGTGCACTTGCCTTTGAGCTGAGTCTGGTTTCAAATCCCAACCCGAATATACCACTACAGGTTGTCTGATCTGTGTTTCGCAGTCAGGGTGTTGCATCACAAAGTATGGTGTCTCTCGGATGAATGTTAAGCCAAGCATCCCATCTGCTGGCATTAGTTGGTGGACATTAAATATCCCACGGTGTCTGTCATGAAGAATATACGAGCCATCGTCATCGTCCTGAGCAAATTATAAATTCCTGCCCCGACTGTCGCTGTGAAGGCAACGGCAAACCTTCCAATGTTATCCTTACCGTGTGGCTGCTTTGGTATCAGCGATGTGAGAGAGAGAGGGAGAGATAGAGATAGAGATATATATTCCTATATTCCTTTAACCAATTTTATTTGTATTAATACGAATAATAATGATGATATGTTAATTAGACATTTCCATGGAAATATAATTGCTATGTTACCCCCACCCTCACCTGATGCACCTCTAATCCCAAAATCTCCATCAAGGGTGCAATTCCTTGTTGCCTGAGGACTCATCCATTTTGAAGTAAACTGGACAACTTGCCTTCAGGTGTCTCTCCAATGCCTTAATTACATTCACCAACAATTATAAGCCTGGTGTTGGCTTAACGGTTAAGGTGGCTGGCTTAAGATTTTTAGGGCCTTGACTTCAAGCCCCTTTCAGACCGTTGAAATAACACCAAGTGGGTTGACTTAGCCTGTCATCCTTCCGAGGTTGATGACATGAGTGCCAGCTTACTGATAACAGGGGCATTGCATCAGCAGCACAGTCATGCCTCCAGAAAATGATGCAGCCAAGCAGCCACAGGCCACATGCAAATAAGTAAATAACCAACAATTTTGTACACATTGTGCCTTCGATTTACAGACATCGTTTTTTTGTTGTTGTTTTTTTTTGGTCTTCTGCTAACAATTACACACCGCTTCACCTGTGTACATATCGACTGAAAATCTGGAAAGGTAAACAAACACGCATTGCACAATATAAAATTGCCAGTTGCCTGTTCCGTGAAGACGGCACGAGGTTTAATTAGGTGTTTCCAAGCCCGTTTTGAGACATGAGCAAAATATGTTCATGTCATAAACATGCTTTATCTCCCACGGTGTTCATCTCGCACTTTAATCTGTTTGGTGGCGTTTTTGGGCGACAAAAAATAACTAGGAAAACCAGAACGGCACTCGCTAGAGCGTGTACCTCCGCCAGGCTGAACGATTAATAGGTTTTGTATCCCGCTGATGGGCCAGATCTGGGTCCTGACCTGAAGCAAAATCAAATCGACTTGTTCTTGTCGGCCTTCCCAACTCGTCCAACGAATTTTGTCATAATCTATCCACAAATTTTTGAGATGTCATGTTGTGTATATATATATATATATACAAGTCTTTGCCCCTGTCTCTCAAAGGTGAAGAATCGCTGAAAAATTCAAAATAAAATTCCATTATCTGGATCCTGATCTTCACAAAATTCAATCAATTCATCGTTGTTGCACACCCAAACTGTCCACCAAATGTTGTCATGATCCATCCACAAATTTTTGAGATGTCATGTTTATATATAGTCTTTGCCCCTGTCCTCTCAAGGTGAAGAATCACTGAAAAATTAAAAATAAAATTCCATGTCCGGATCCGGATCTTCACAAAATTCAATCAATTCATCGTGTTGCACACCCAACCTGTCCACCAAATGTTGTCATGATCCATCCACAAATTTTTAGATTCGAGAATCCTGTTCACAGACAAACGGGGGTGAAAAACATAACCTCCATCCACCTTTGGTAATAATAACTAATAACGAGTGATTTTTAAATGTTTGCAAACTTGGGGGGGAATTTGGGGAGGTACGGGTCTAAACCTCATTCGTCCTTTTTCATGATAACCTTGAGGTAGGTATGATGTACGTATACATTTTCCTCTGAGCTGCTGAGCTTCTTGTCTGGGTTTGAATCTCAACCCAACTAGACACTGTAATCCTGCTATTTTGTAGGCCCGTTCATCAATGTGTGTGAGATACTTCAGATGGACGTTAAATCGGGCGTCCTGTCTGCCAGCATTAGCCATGGATGCTAAATATTCCATGGTGATCTTTTAATGTTTGTAATTCATGGAATCCACTATTCCTCCCAATTCCTCGGCTTGGTACTTTGGATTGGTACTTCACAAGGCAGGGTGTTGCATTACAAATTGCAGTCCCGTGTGTGATCCTTAAGCTGGTTGTCCTATCTGTTAGTATGAGTTGGTGGATGTTTACGATCTCACAGTGTCTTTCACGAAGAGCAAGAGAGTTCTTGCTGGCACCCCGAACAAATGCTGAACTCCTACAGGGTGGGGATGGCGGTGGGGACATCTGCATCAGCAACACGGCCATACCCCCTCAAAATGATGCAAACCAGCAGCCGAATGCTCCATACATTCGAAACGGAACCTACTCACAAATATTTCAACTCAAATAAATGTACCTCAAGACGTCACGTACAGTGGGGTGCAAAAATACGAGTCCAGTAGGAAATTTATTAATGGAGACGTGATAACAAAATCAATCATTCTGATATGAAACCAAAAGCACTTTCAAGGGATTCCGATGAACTCTTTAGGATATACCAACACTTATTATAATTACAACTAGCATCCATTGAAGACAAAGTCTTCGATATCCCCCGCCATAGTAAATGAGGATTAACAAACTTATATTCCCTAAGCGTGTGCAATATGTATGTGAAGTTTCCCCTTGATCTGACCAGCCGTTCTGGAGAAGATGTTTGAAGGTTTTAGGGTAAATTCAATATGGCCGCCAAACCATGTGACCGATCAATTAGAAATTAACAAACTTCTGAAAGGATGTCTTGGGGAAAGTGTATGTGAAATTTTTCCTCAATCTGTCCAGCCGTTCTGGAGAAGAAGATTTTTAAAATTTATTAATTTTCAATCCAAGATGGCTGACGAACCATGTGACCTATGACATCATAAATTTAGATTCTGCCTCCAATCCTCCAGTGGAATACGTGTGTGAAGTTTCGTGTTAATCGGATGAGGTGTGTTTTTCTATCCAAGATGGCCGCCAAACCATGTGACTTGTGATGTCATAATTTTTTACTATGTATGCAGACATGATGGAAGATGATAGTTGCAAATTTTCGCATTGTTAGGTTATGTGATTCCAGAGAAAACATTATTTAATATTTTTCTTGAATCCAACATGGCTGCCAAACCCTGTGACCTATCAATTAGAAAATATCAAAAGGCACCAGTTCACCACTTGCTTGATATGTGTACCAAATTTCGTAAATATATCTTCAGGGGATTTGTAGTTAAGCTCCGGAAACGAAATGTGACGGACGGACGGAACCGAACCCATTTCTATATCTCCCGCCAACTTCGTTGGTTGGCGGGGGATAAAAATCAAACCTGCCTTTATAAACAATCAACAATCAGTGTGACCCCCCTTTTACCTTGAGAACTGCCTGAACTCCATGTGGGATTTATTTAATTAGTTGATGCGTTACGTTTGAGTCCATTTTTCCCTAACAGTGTTGTAAATGCACTCCAGAGCATAGTCAGACTGCTCACAAAATTTTATATTTATCTCAAATGTATTCACCCTTCATTTATTCTGTTAAGAAAGTGTCAGTCAATAATAACTTTAATTACTTAAAGAACATGGATACATATCTTCAATATTATGACAAATGTGTTGGAAATCGTGATTTGAGAAAGCTTGGCATGATTTCAGTGGACTCGTGCTTTTGCACTCCACAGTAGTTCTGCTCGTCGGGCACTTTTAACGTGACGTTACTAGTACTAAATCTTTGATTCAAATCGTCTTTTAAACATAATTTTGTTGGGTGAGTTACATTTCCTGTTAGTACAAGTGAGTAGAGCAGATGCATATATCTATAACACACACACACACACACACACACACACACACACACACGCTTCTCCTTTTAGTAATAGATGCTAAAATGAACTAACCAAACAAACAATATACTTTATACCTGTTGTAAGAGCTCAGCAGCAAAGAGCTCATGGTTTCAGCACCCACATCCTGGACTGGTATTCCAACGCTGGTGGTGTGGCAAAGGAGATTGGCCATGTGCTCGTTGATGGTCGCTGGAGGATGATCCAGAACTGCAGGGTCTACCGGAGTGCTCAGTTCTCACTGGGGTCTGGGTGCTTTGGGGGGTCCTGAAGAGTTGTGGAGTGCCTTCAAGACCACCGTCCTTGATGTTGCCGGTGGATGTCTTGGAACTACCAGAGGGTGAAAAAGAATTTTGTCTCAAGGACACTGGATACCATTGACAGAGTCGCAGGCCAGGCTGAATGGCAGAGCTGAGCTGTTCAGGGAGCTGAGGCATAAAACTGTATGTGCATTAAGGGTGGACAAGGAGGTCTATGTGTGAGGAATCTGTGAGGGGTAAGAGCATCACCTCTGGTCAAGTGATTCTCATCCTGCTTACAGGGGAATTCGCACATTGCGTTCATCCAAGCCCATCCCTCGGTGTACTGCAGTTAGAGTGAGGGTGGTGGGCTCTTGACAGAGAGAGCAAGTGAAGGCCTGCTGGGCCGGTTACTTTGAGCGGCTGTACCAGGCTGATCCACCAGTGTCGAGTTGGATGCCAGGGGTGTTACAATCCCGATTGCTGACTCCAATCAACTGTGTCCACCTTCATTTGTGGAAACACAGGCTGCAGTGAACCGGTTGAAATGGGGTAAAGCTCCAGGGATCTGTGGCATCCATGCTGAACTTCTCAAGGCTGTGTGAAAATGCTGCACTCCTGTCGTTGTATGCAGTTCTGTGTTCTGCCTGAAACACAGGCATCATCCCAACTGACTGGAAGAGGGGCCTTGTTGTCCCTCTCTGGGAAGGGAAGGGTGATCGCCAAACCAACAACTACCAAGGGGTGACGCTGCTCTCAGTGCCAGGAAAAGTCTTTGCTTGGATAATTCTTGATCAGGTTCACCACCATCTGCTTGAGCACCAGTGCCCAGACAGTCAGGCTTTACACCAAAGAGTCAACGATGACATACCTTGCTCTTCGGGTCCTCACCGAGCACGAGACAAGTTTCAGCAGGGGCTGCTTGCAGCCATGTTGATCTCTGTAAAGCGTTCGATTCAGTGAATTGGGATGCCCTCTGGAGGATTTTAGTCTTCGTGGGTGCCACCAAAACTAATCGATCTGATGTCTGAACTCTACTCTGGTACTGAGAGTGCTGTGAGATGTGGTAGTACCATCTCTGACTTATTTCCAGTTGTTACTGGAGTTCGTCAGGGGTGTGTACTGGCACCCACACTTTTTAGCACTTGTATGGACTGGATTCTAGGGAGGATGTTGGAGAGATGAAGCTGTGGTCATCGTTTGGGAATGTCAAGATCTTTGAACTTGATTTTGCAGATGATGCAGTCACTTAGCGGACTTTAGATATCCTTTTGGGGCCCTCGAGGTGCTAAGTGAGGAGTCGGAGCCACTGGGATTACAGGTTTTCTGGGTCAAATTAAGATCCAGGCTATCAATGACATCTGATGCTGCTATCTGTCTGTACCTCTTTGTGGTGAGGATGTTGAGGTCACGGAGAGATTCACTTATCTTGGCAGTGATATTCATGTCTCTGCTGGCTGTGAGCCAGTTTCAACAGACATCTGGGTCGGGCCTGGGGAGTCATGGATTCACTGGATCATGGGGTGTGGCGCTGCCGGGACCTGTGAGGAGGATCCACGGTCTGAGTCTTCAGGTCCTTGGTGCTTCCAGTCTTGCTTATGGATGTGAGACTTGGACTCTGACCAGGGATCTGAGACGGACTTAATTCCTTTGGTACCAGGTCTCTTCAGAGAATCCTTGGCGATCGCTGTTCGGACTTGTGTCCAATGAGCGGTTGCTGAGAGACTCAAATGAGATTTGTTACCTGCATAGTCCGTGAGCATCATCTGGGGCTGGATGGACATGTGGCTCGTTTTCCTGACTTATCCTGCTCACCAGATTCTCAGCGAGGGAGCCTCGTGAGTGGAGGAGGCCAATGGGCCAACCACTGCCTCTGGTTGCGGCAGGTTGATTGGCATCTCTGGGAGATGGGGATGCCAGACGGAGGCCCCTGGAGTACTGGTGAAAAGTGGACGCAGCGACGTGCTGCTCCAGTGCATGCTCCCATACCTGACCTGACCCTTCAACTCCTTCACCCTCCTCCCCCACAAGACCTTGCTCTTGGATTGGTGCTTTTCACATATACTTCCACTGTTCTCCTTATACCTCCTCCTCCCCCCCCCAGTTGAATTAAGAAGATAAACTGATAATTTAATGAATGTGGGATAAAGCACAGACATGACAGGCCAAATGGCCACCTTTATTGCCCAAGTTCCTTGTATTGCCCTGATTTCAAGCAGCGTATCTGACTGTTTCTCAATAAAGCAAGGGTCGTTTTTGATCATTTGTTGTTTGATCAAATCAATATCAGTCACATTGTATCAAATGTGGTCATTTAACTGATTTGGTTTCTGTCTTGCCCTTCCAATTATGACACTGATTTTAACACCTTATGAGTTGTCACATCTAAATCATTATAAACATATGCTATTCCACATTTAAAATTGATAAATGCCACCATTTTCTTCCATCACCCGGGAGCATGTGAACATAGGACACAAAACTCACCGAAACAAAACAGTCATCATTTGGTGTTTTCCTCGCTTTGCCTTTTCGACATGAACAACTGGCGTTTTGGGGAAGCTTGGCGGCCAGAAACATGAAAACTGACATTGCATGATCCTGCTATCCATCATCCACATTCCCAGGAACAGCGTTTGATGTTATCCTCCGAGTCACTTGAGTGTAGAACGAAAGAGTGTGCTGATGGTAGCATTTCGATTTATTGCATTCGGATTGCAGACAGCCGGCTTACAGGGCAGTTTGTCAAATTGACCTAAATGTAAGGAGAACTACTTCTCTCTTTGCCTATAAATGTCACCCGATGATTGGAGGGGATGGTTCTTTCATTTTTCATGGAAATGAATATCTTCTAATCATTCGTATGAATTAAGTAATTATTTATTCAATTGCTTCCACTTTCCCTCCTATTCTGAATGGTCCATTATTCTAAGACTGTTGGTTGAGGGTAGACCAGGCTGGGGAGAAAGCCAAAGTTTGACGTGAGAGAGAAATGCCATTTCATTGGGTGGTCTGGGTCTCGTCGGCTGCCTTGCCCTGTGGGATCGGAAACGAGGGGGTAATGAGGCTTTGGGATGAATAGTCAAGACAACTGACAATTGAGATGGTTCTTACTCCCATGCACATGAAATAATGAGATTGGGATTTTCAACGCTCGAGTGTGATGAATTTGAAGAAAATGAAGCAGTGACCATAAATTAAGAGGAAGATTAGTGTGATCAAGTACTTCTACTGAATTAAGTATCTCCTATCATTTTATGAGATCCTTTGGAATAGACTCCACCACATTATATTCTGGAGATTCTTTTGATTTGCATCAACAGCCATTAACTCGGCAGACTTCTGTGTCCCTCCAACCTTTCGTGTGGCCCTCAGTCGAGTGAAATGAGACAATAAACCCCCATACAACCTCCTCGGTCCTGGATATACATATATATATATATGTATATATATATATATATACTCAGGATCCTGAACTGAACTTGCACACCAGAGAACTCTCTGGCTGACAGTATAGGGGGGCAAGTTCAAAATGCTTAGTGTGCTGAACCAAAGGAGCAGAGAGTATGAATACAGGCATCTTGCCCCCACATTGCTATCCTGTAATGATTCGTAACTCATACTTTTCTTCTTTCCTCTTTTTCATTGCTGTCTATTTTTTATCCACATCCCCTTTATCCTTATTTTTCCAGAGCTGTTGGGGTCCACCAAGAAGACCAATGTAAACTTTCAAGATGGTGATGGGTAAGTCCAAGTTTTAGTTTCCACATTGCATGTTGATCTTGGCAGGATAACTCTCCTGCCTACTGATTTTGATGTGTCACGGTTAAATTAAGGTCATTGTCTTGCCTATTATGTTGGCTTGCCTATACTGTGAATAACATTTTGTTCTAGGTGTGATGTAACCACAACCGACAATACCTCATTAATGAAAATCCACTATCAGCAAGAGACGTTGAACCAATGTTTTTTTTTTGACCCTTGAGCGTGAAAGTAGCTCCATGTTGATTTTCATGGTCCCAAACCAGTTTACTCATTTCTGTAATGTTGGGCTGATTGGCTCCATTCAGCAGGAACAGGGAGTACCTGTGACTCGGTAAATTGAACGCACCTGGTCCTGTCACATCCTGGAAGCTTAAGCGGAGTCGAGCCCTATTTAATTAGTACTTTTGATGCAAAACATTCATGGAACGGCGTTTTAGGCCGAAGTATGGCAAGTTAGTCCAGCTTGTAGTTTGTTCACCTCTGAGCTGTCTGGTCCTGGATTGGCTTCCTTGTGTGGTCAAATCAAACTAAAACTGCAATCCTCGTGCCGTTTCGGAAGGGGACGCTGTACCCTGGAGCATGCCATCCTTCAGCGGGGACATAAATATCACATGTCACATTCTCCTTTTCGATAGTAAATGTTTAAAGTCAAATGGTATCTCTCATAAAGCAGGCCATTGTGTGCCAGTACGCTGGCTAAATCCCCTCCCTATGGATTAGTGAGATGTCTACAAAGGCAAGTGGACGTTCTTTTATGGAGGCAAGTAAATGGATAGACGAAGTTCATGGGGAGGTTGTACAGCACAGGCATGATGGGCCAAATTGTTTCCCTGTGTCAAAGTGTCCTCGTACATCCCGTCTTGCTTTTCACGCTTATTTGATGTCTTCGGCCTAACTTTTGGCTCTGGGATATCCGTTTAGGGCAAGTATTAGTGAGACATAATCAAAAGGCCTCAATTCACAACCATACCTTCAGCACCAGGTTTTTAGTGGAAATTGCTAGTATAGGTGCCCGTTGCTGAAAGGGGGGGGGGCCATGGTTTTTTAGGGTATACAGAGCTGGTTTCCTGTGTGCTTGAGTGTACAGGGCTGCCTCGGGCTACACACAAAAAATATTCTCAACTTTTTGAGTCTGGTTTATAGAAAGCACAAATATCGAGCCAAAAAAATATATATATATATAGTTAATTCCATCTATGTTTTGATTTTATGATTACAGTTCTAATTCAGTGACAGATTTTTATTATCCACACACCTGCACGCAGCCATCTATATGATCACAGTTTAAAGGAAAACTTTCTTTCGCCACTAGCTGCAGATGCCAATGATCTCTGAGGATCGTCATTATGGAGGTATTATCAATCTTCTTCATGCAAAATGACGAGTTAGTCAAACCATCGGTCTCTCTCCTCGAGCTCCATGCTCGCAAGCTTCCAACTTCCATCCTGCTTTCTCTACCCCTAAAACGCCCTTATCATGAAGCCTAGAGCTCCAGCAGAGTAACCAGAGATGCTAGATAATCCCTGAAACCTTAGCCTTCACTTACCTTTGGAGGCTTACCCTTTGCGATAGCCTACAACTTACCATTGGCTCGCAATCCAATGATGGCCTTATTATGTTCAGACCATCATATGACCTTGACTTTCAACAGTCATGGATAAGAGTGTTACACTGAAAACTGAAACAATGAAAAAAAACCACACTGGAAAAAGATGTTTTTTGTTAATTAGGTCACAATCCGAAAAAAAGTAGGTCAAGGACACTAATGAAATATCAGGTGCACAATTAAAATACAGATCCACGATGATGATGCAAAAACATATTGAGAGACAGGGCTAATGCTCGAAATCTCAGTTGCACCTGACTTTCAAATGTAGTTAACATGCTCTAAGCAGCTTTCAGTTGGTAACATGCATTCCTTAACCATTAGCCAAGTCCTATAATAAGGATTGTTGAAGAAAAGGTGTTGTAGGAGCGTTTGGGTTTGCCTGTTTTGCATTCCCTTCTGAGCACTTCGCTCTTGATGCCGAAATCCCAGGTTCAAATCCATTGATGGAAAAGTACTTTGATGTCTTCTGATGTCCTCGTCTTACAGGTGATAGATGTATAAGCTCCCCCATGAGTCTGAGATCACTATTATAAATATATAAACAAGAAAGATGTCGTGCATCGCAAAATAGTTGTGAAATCCAAATAAAAAATAGTTGCCATGGAAACAGCAATTTGACAATTTCGTAAATTTGACCGATCAAGCGTCTGACATGATTCAATGTTATGCATAACAAATATGACCGAAACATTTTCTAATTGAGGCCAAATAGTTATTTTACATGTTTCAGATAGCCTTGAACTTTGACTAATTTTGACCTCATTTTACACAAACATATACGTACTACACAAATGTACAAATAAGCTTGTGTGTGTTTTAAACTTGATGTGTTCGAGAATTATTGAGGTATGGAAATAATAAATTCACAAAAAGTCCCATTTGATTATTTCATGGGGTGAAATTGTTGTCATGGAAATCATTGACGTGTCAGAACAATTAAATCGATTGTTCTGATTTTTTTCTGGTGAACCAATTCCGTGACCCAATATCCAAATTCTGTTCAAATTTCAAGTCGATAAGGTAGAAATTTATAGTTTTATGTGATATTGACCTTTGACCTGTTGATCTTGAAAACAATGGGCTTCGGTGATCCAATATACAAACCCTGTTCAAATTTCAAGTCAATCGGATACAAATTGACGATTCATGTAACCTTAACCAATTGACCCTTTGACCTCAAAAACTAGAGAGTTCATGGAATACCTTACCTCACGCAGTCTTGAGAAACAAGGACATGGGCAGGGTCTGCGAGCTGCAAATTTTATTGGTCATGATGGCGTAAAATGCCATAATATTTTGTCCAAGTACTGCTAAATGGAAGGGTTTTGAAAGTGCCAAAAAGGCGACTTGTGTTCTATAGTGCTCAAGCATCCTCCTATTAATTTGCAATTGGTCAAAGGTTTTGACACCAACGCAAATTTTTATTACAGACCCGAAGGCATCAAAAAGCTACAAATATCAAACAAACAGTTTCAAATGGAGCACCTCACCACCATTAAAGCATTGAAATTGCATCAGATGTAGCAATAAATGTGAATTGTTGCTCCCAGCTTGCCGGCTCGATGACAGAAAACACCATTTGCATTTTTGCCACCTCCATCCCTACCCTATTTAGAATCCTGTGCAGGCACGGGCAACCTGTTAGTGTAATTCAATTGAAATTAAATAATGATTCTAAGGGGCGTAGAAAACAAAATTACACAAGTTTACTGCCATTGATGCAGTGCCTTTTACACCACCTTACATATTTAACACATTACATTAGTTACTATTCGTGCCTGTTGTTTGTGTCCTTTATGATGTCCTTAAAAACAGCAAGTTTCCTGTTTGGAGTGATTTTCAATTTTGTTTGACAGAGTAAATGTTTGTGTGGTGTGTGTCAAAAGGGGTCCAATGGGTCTAACAGTTATAACTGGTCCAGAGGGTGGAAATGTCTGCAGTTCTGAAGGGTGTAAAGGTTGTAGAGGTCTAAAGGTCTGAAGGGTTTATGGAGTCGAAGGTGTCTATGGAGTCTAAGTGGTCTAAAAATCTAAAGTTAGGGTTCCAATCGTAGTTAGGGTCTAAAGGGTCAAAGAAGTCTGGAGGGATCTAAGGGGTCTAAAGCAGTCCAAAAGAGTACTAAAGTGTTTAAAATGCTCTAACTGTGTCAAGATCGAAATATCAAAAGGTATAAAAGGTACATTCCAATAGTATGTAATTAATAGGTCCAACAATACGTAATTACCTCCGCCACCGAAGGTGAATGAGTTATGTTTTCACCCCTTTCTGACTGTTGGTAGTTGATGTAGTCGAAAAAAAAAAAAATTGAGATTATTTTTTCTACCCTTATTAATTATCAGTATTTCCGTCGATATGTTTGTCTGTCTGTCTGTCTGTCTGTATGTATGCCTGTTCGGTCCAGTGCTCCGTTAATAAAATGGCGATTTCAATGAAACTTGGTTGGAAGGTTCATACCATGACCTAGTTGTGTGCAAATGAGAACCGTTGCTATGGACATCACCGTTGCCTAGCAACGGGACTTTGAAATTTTTGAAAAATCATAAAAAAAATTTTTTCGAAAATCAAAACTCGGGCCATGAGCGACTGTGGGCAGTACATTCAGCCATATTGTCAAAAATTTCCAGCGCGATCCTATGAAAACTGTCGGAGAAGATAGACTTTGAATGAACCCTGTCGAAAACAATAAAAAAACGAAGTTCGTTATATCTCAGAGACTATGAGTCAGATATACATGAAACTGGTATGGAAGGTTCATGGTATGTCCTAGTTATGAGTGAGAAAGAACCGTTGCTATGGACATCACCGTTGCCTAGCAACGGACTTTGAAATTTTTGAAAAATCATAAAAAATTATTTTTTCGAAAATCAAAAATCGGGCCACGAGCGACTGTGGGCAGTACATTCAGCCATATTGTCAAAAATTTCCAGCCGGATCCTATGAAAACTGTCGGAGAAGATAGACTTTGAATGAACCCTGGTCGAAAACAATAAAAAAAAAACGAAGTTCGTTATATCTCAGAGACTATGAGTCAGATATACATGAAACTGGTATGAAGGTTCATGGTATGTCCTAGTATGAGTGAGAAAAACCGTTGCTATGGACCCCTCCGTTGCCTAGCAACGGCCGAAAAACCTCTAAATGTGGGGGTATTTTAACGAAAAAACAATCTGCACATTAACCCTTGAAGCTGAATCATGAATTTTCTTGTGCTTAATCCTCAGGTCATTCCGCATCGAACGGGCCCATCACGTCAGGTTCTATTGGGTAGTCGACTACCCATGTCTGCCTACCGGCTTGTTTGTCTGTTTGTGTACAGGATATCTGAAAAATTGTGACGGATCCAGATGAATTTTTGTGGACAGGTTCGGTGTGTGACAACGACGAACTGATTAGATTTTGGTGAAGATCCGCATCCGGATCCGACTACTAGAATTTTTTAAGTGATTCTTCACCATTGAGAGGGCGAAACCGATATTATAGCACGATATCTCAAAAAGTTTTGGACGGATTCGGATGAAACTTTGTCGACAGGTTGGGTGTGTGGCAAGGACAAATTGTTTCGATTTTGGTGAAGATTCGAATCTGGATCTGGATACGAGAATTATTTAATTTTTAATGTGATTCTTCACCATTGAGAAATCGGGCCAAAAACGATACAGTATTGCATAGCATGATATTTCAAAAGTGTATTGGGCCCGATATGTTCTCGTGGATCAGGCATTACATGGCGAGGTATGCGCTCCACCGAGTGCCCTTCTAGTTAACAGATGTATTCACTATTCATTCTAACTCATGTGCATCTAACTCTGTTCATTAATAGACATACTCACGTGGGTCAATCTCGACGAGCGTCACCATCCACCCTTGTTTTTGTGTATGTATATGTATATATATATATATATATATATATAATATATATATATATATATATATATATACACACACATGTATACTCGATGACCCATGAACCCGTTGGGTTCCCGTTGTAACAGCGGTTGATGAAAAAAATCATTTCAAGAAAAAAAAAAAGATAGCTCCAGCGAACTATACTGCTAAGGTTGTTTGCATTGATCAAATTCTCCCAAAGAGTACTTTACGGAATCGGGAATTGATTTTTGAATAATTTTTGTTGCCCGAATTGAACAAAACTTGATACTTGATACCGATATATACTATATATTGATATATATATATACAAGCCGGTAGGCGGACATGGGTAGTCGCCCTACCCAATAGAACCTGACGCGATGGGCCCTTCGATGGGAATGACCTGAGGATTAAGCACAAGAAAATTCATGATTCTAGCTTCAAGGTTAATGCTGCAGATTGTTTTTTCGTTAAAATACCCCACATTTAGAGGTTTTCAGCCGTTGCTAGGCAATGAGGGTCCATAGCAACGGTTCTTTCTCACACATAACTAGGACATACCATGAACTACCATACCAGTTTCATGTATATCTGACTCATAGTCTCGGAGATATAACGAACTTCGTGTTTTTATTGTTTTCAACCAGGGTTCATTCAAAGTCTATCTCCTCCGACAGTTTTCATAGGATCCGGCTGGAAATTTTTGACAATATGGCTGAATGTACTGCCCACAGTCGCTCGTGGCCCGATTTTTGATTTTCAAAAAACAAATTTTTTATGATTTTTCAAAATTTCAAAGTCCCCTTGCTAGGCAACGGTGGTGTCCATAGCAACGGTTCTCATTTGCACACAACTAGGTCATGGTATGAACCTACCAACCAAGTTTCATCGAAATCGCCATTGTATTAACTGAAATTGCCATTTTAAATACTGATAATAAGGGTAGAACAAATCTCAAAAAAAATTTTTTTTGAAAAAAAAATATTTTTTTTCTCGACTAGATCGACAACCCAACAAGCCGGTAGGCGACATGCTGCTCACTCTAGATGGAAAGCTGGCCGACGCGACTAGCCGATATTCATGTACAATGCTATCAATCAATTTAGCACAAATAATATGATTATCACAGCCCTCTTAGTTGTGCCCAGAAACCCGCCTTGAAATTTCAGGCATGTTTCCAAAGAGACTCTAACAAATGGCAGCCCTGGTAATTCCATTTATCTATTCGCTAAAGATTTTATTTTTTTATATGATGCTGTAAGACATTCTCCGTGGGCACAAAAAAAAGCAGGTCCCTCGGAGGTCCAGTTTCGGAGTATTGATTTTTTTGTACAGTCCACAATAAGTGTACGATGTACGATAAAGTATTTTAGCTGTTGCTAAGCAACGGAGGTGTGCATAGCAACCATTCATTTTTGTGTACATGCTAGCCACATTGTACACATTTACCAAAGTTTCATCAAAATCAGACTCTTTCTCTTAGAGATATTTGCAATTAACCGTTTCTGAAATGTTCGACATGTACTCGCCCAAAACCGATCTCCCCTACAAATATTTTTTGTTAGGGCTGCAAATTGGCATGAAGGGAGGAGACGCACATTGCGCACAGAACTCTAAACTTCGATTTTTCGAATTTTTTTTCGATTTTTTGACCACTTTAAAGGGCCGTTGCTAGGGCCCGGGGTCCCATATTCGAAAGCACACCGATCCAGAAATATTGGTCCTACCTACCAAATTTCATTGGAATCGGTTGAGTGGTTTAGCCCCGAGGCTTGACCAAAGTTTCGTGGACAGACAGACAGATGGAAATGTCCAGAATCAGGGTGCTTTTGTGATCATGGATTTTGGAAATCTCACCAGAAGGGGGTTGTAGGTGGACTGCATGCGCCCTGTGGTAACCTTGGGGGGGGGGGACAAAGCATGGAGGCAAGACCAGAAAGGAGGCAGTGGAAGACCACCCCTCTATCGGCAATGTGAAATGTGAAAGTTTTGAAAGTTCAGTCTTGAAGCTGTTAGCTGTTGGACAGATGTCGTTTTCTGGCTCTTGTGAGAGTGGAGGACATAGTGTAGCTTCAAAAAAGGTTCTTCCATCTTCTGTTGAGGTCTCGCATTTGGCTCACCAATCACAATTGCAAACAGACCCTCTTCACTTTCTCACTTCAAGCATAAGAGCACATTGAGCCTATCCACTTACCTGTTACTCCAGACAGAATTGCATTAAGACAATCGGCCAACTACAGGAAAGAGCACATAGACACAGTCAGCTCACTTGTGACCATTAATACAATAATACCAGGGCAATGGGTGTCTATGGAGAAATAGGAGATTGGGATTTTGATAATGGTACCCAGAATTTATTACTTAACCAGTATAGAGAAAAAGTTCCATATACATCTATCCTGCAACCAGAGTGAGAGCATTCGCACTTTCCACCAATAGAGGTTACATCAATAGGAAAAGCATATTTTCTCCAATGATGCCTACATGACACCAATTAGATTGATTTAATAAAATTCTAATGACGCAGATGACCATCTTTTCTGGTTGGGCACATAATGCAGATATTTGTTACGGCCTTCAGTATATTCATGTGAAACACTGTCATGCCATTGCACAATGTTGCGTTGCCATTACAAGCATATATGCAACTTATTCCATGAAGCAGGTATCAACACGGCTAGAAAATTTCAACATTGCAAGAAACAAGCAATTTGCACTGCGGTGTCTATGCTGTAAGGATTGGGCTCTAAACTCGCACACTGGCCATGCAGCCTTCAGCGAGCCCATCCTCAGAGGAGGAGAATGACAACTATTATTTCCAAAACATTATACATTCATAACAATTTCTATCCTGGTTACAAAGCAACAATAGCTACTGGCACCAAATCTCAGTTGAATAGCCAAACATGCGTCAGTGCAACAAAAGATGGCAGCAGTGCTCGAAACTGTAGTGGAAGTCACGTGATGAATAAAACAGAGCTAGCTTTTATTGTAGAAAATTGTGTGCATAATTTATCAACAAAATATAACTGCAGTACTGTATTACATCACACAAAAACACACAAAAATATTGCAAATTCTAGCTTTGTGATGACTTTGAGTTTGTCCACCTACATCTGGTAGCTATCAACTCAACTCAAACAGCATCTCCGGAACCGAGATAAACGTTGCCCATGTGCGATCGTCAAAGTTACTCAAATGGAATAATATAATATATTCGAGTAGCAGGGACCATGGTACATCTGTGCAAGGTAAAATGGTACTTCAAGTCTACAACTCCCCCACCCCCTTCAAAACCCCAAGTTGCCTTCAAACCCCCCTTCCAACCCCCACCCACCACAACTCCTCAACCCCCTCCCCAACTCTGTCCCAACTTTGCTCCCCCCCCACCCCCTCCTTCCAACCCAAACTCTGTCCTCCCTTCCTCTCCTCCCACACTCACAAAAGAAAAAGGGCATTCCCACATCTATCACTCCATATTTCTTCATTGCTTCATCAAAATAGTGGAATATTTAACTCTTTCCCCTCCGCATCATGCAATCACCGACTTCACAGAAACTGATCGAAACAGCAACAGCACGGCTCCTACATGTCATGGCTCATCACGGTCGCCTGTCCAGCTCACAATTCTGTGAGATATGCAGTAACCCCATGGAATTGCAACGATCAAGTGACCATGAGCAGCCTAAATGTGCCAATAAACGATGCTAAACCAATTATCTTCTTCCTGATGCATATGTGGTGATATTTCCCTTTTCGTATGCTGGTTAAGATGATGATGCTGAAACCAGAACGAGAGATCTCACATTAACAATGCAATGACGTGTTGTAAATGAGGTCCGGCTGATGATTACTCCTTCGTCGTCTCCCCAGCGGTTGGTGAAGAAAGAAAGATTTAATGGTGCTGCGCCGCTGCGGCTTTAGAATGACATCGAAAATGGCAAGCAAAAAAAGGAAAAGGGGGGGGGGAACTTACCCACTGTGTATGTGCATATATAATACATCGTGGTTATATAGCATGGGTAGATCCCAATTGCACTTACCCAGAGAGAGGCCTGAAGCCTAAGGACCGAAGCATGAGGGCCTATACTTACTGTGGTTTTCACAAAAGGCCCGTGACACCCACCTATCGGCTTCAATTCCTCCATATTTGATGATCTTTTTAACAGTAGATTTGGTCGTTTTACATGAAATGGAAAACTTAGAGGGCATGGCGATTGTGAATATGCCAGCTCCGAAGATGTCTTTGGCTTTGCATAGCACCAACATGATGGCCGCATGATTTTCCTGGTTGAAATTGTGGGCCGAGTCAGGCCAGATGTCCAGACAATTGGTGGAATGGAATTTTACCCACAAACGGATGGATGAACATATTATTATAAAGATAAATGTATATCGTAGTGATAAATTCCAAAATCATCATATTTCTTCACAGCAAAGATGTCGTGGTATATTTATTCACAGCAAGGAAAAAAAAAAACGAGTTCGAATTGCGAACATACCCCGTGGGAGTTCATTCGTACAACTCTCAGGTGAGCGACAGCACGGACGACAGATCGTTTTGAAATTTGGTAAGATTTTCATCGCATCAGAAAAATATACCAGAACACCTCACAAGAGTGAGGCTAGTTTCATATCATCATTTGTGACTTAATTTTGCATTGGGCATCGCCGAGCGCATTAAATTTTTGTTTTTTAATAACAATTTTAAGAAAATGGCCCGAAAGGGCCGTTTCTCGACCCAAAGGGCTGAAATCGCACTTTGGGCTCCGTTAATGCCTGGGGAGTGGTCTCTATAATATACCTGTCAGGTTTTGGTTCAGTTATGTTCACTAATAACCGAGAAATAACAATTTTTAGAAAATGGGCCAAAATGGGCCGTTCCTCGGCCCAAAGGGCCAGAATCGCACTTTGGGCTCAGTTAGTGCCTGGGGAATGTGTGTCTAGTATATGTCTGTCAATTTTCATCGAATTCTGTTCACGAATAATGGAGAAATAGATGTTCAAATGAACTGTACACAAGAAAAGAGAACGCGAGCGGCGCCTAGACCCCGTGGGGTAAAAATTGGGAGCAATCAAAACAGCGGTCACGTTGCCTATACACCGCTTGGATTCAATTTTTTTCTTTTTGTTTGATTAAAAAGTATAGATTTCCCCATAAGTTTGGATTAACTTGAAGCACTTTTTATTTAATTTTCTTTCTGTCTGAGGAGTGTTTCCATGTTTCAGGGTCGAACAAACAGACAGACAGACAGACAGAAAGACAGACAGCATTAGCCAATTCTATATATTGGATTATTAAAGTTATTCAGTGTATTTCCTTGCCTATGCACTACAGGAGGAAAGCACAGTAAACCAATCAACCGACTGGAGGAAGAAAGCACAGTCAACCCATGTTAGTAAGCTGCATCAAGAAAGTACAATGAAGTCGATCAACGCACTAGAGGAAGAAAGCACAGTCCACAAATTGACCTACTTCAAGAAGAAAGTACAGTCGATCAACCAGTCCACTGCAGGTAAATGTACTACAGCTAATTAGCCTACTTCAGGAAGAAAGTACAGTCAGCCAATTAGTCCATTTCTGCCAGACAGCACAGTCAGTCAGTCAGTCAAGCAGCTCACTGCAGCCAGAAAGCGCAGTCGCCAATTATCCCACCACAGGCAGAAAGCACATTCAGGCAAGGAAGCCATGGGCACACGACAGGAAGAAAGTACAGTCAGCCAATTAATCCATTTCAGCCAGAAAGCACAATCAGCCCATTTGCACACTGCAGCTAGAAAGCATAGTCAAGTCAATCAATCCACTACAGGAAGAAAGCACTGTCAGCCCATTAGAACACTGCTGCCAGAAAGCACGAGTCCATTATCCCACGACATAAGGAAAGCACAGTAAGCCCATTAGAACACTGAAACCATAAAGCAGAATGAATCAATTAACCCACTACAGGAAGAAAGCACAGTCAACCCAATAAAACATTGCAGCCAAAAAGCACAGCAAGTCAACCAACACACTAGTGGAAGAAAGCACAGTCAGCCCATTAGTACACTGCAGCTTGATGGTACAGTGAGATTGACCATCCACAGCACAATAATGATGCCATTGACAACAACAGCAAGACCGTATCCAGACATTGCATCTGGTAGCAATTTGGGTTGGAAAGCCGAGCCACAAATGTCCGGTTGCCTGTTTGACGTGTGTTCCCATCTTATATGTAGCCATAAAGGTACAAGGGTCATGTCTGAGAGAATGCGTAATGGGCAACCATAGGGAAGTGTGCGTCGCAGGTTGCAGGCACACTTGTTCATGATCAGGCTCTGGCTGCACAACCATTTCTCCAAGTCTATTGTGGTTTTCCTTTCACACAAACACCAAAGCTCCTGGACGATTATGATAAATGCAATTTTGTTATTTCTTGCTGGAAACCAAAAATGTACTGAGCCTCTGATGTGCAAAGCAAATCAAAGCTCCCAAGCTGGTGAAACTCGATTCAGTCCAGTAAAGACCTGGACCACATCTCCTTGCTTTACCTCTGGCCAGATGTAAAAGGAGCCAGTAATGAGAGACTTACAAGCTCAACATTCCACAAACGTACATGCCTGGATGCATTTCATGATTTATTTTCCTTTTTCTTAATGAGAAACCTCTCTCGATGCATCCTCCCAATGATCTTCACCCAGTCGTTTATTGTGGCCTCGTTAAAATGTTCCACACTTTTATCATCATTTTTCTGCGGGGGATCATGCTTGGATACAAAGCAATTTTTTTTTAAACTCTCGGAGTTTGTTGGAGATAAATTAAATAAAAATATTTGTGGTGAGGCCACGTAACTTTGCCTGAAGATGCCATTGTCAATTTCCACATTTATCTGAACTATCCACGAGACGGTGGCGGGACATTGTGAATGTGAATGAGACACTGAGTCTGTTACCTCTTTCAATGGCCCCAGTCTTCTTCTTCTTGCATATGGCAGCTTGGCTGCCAGATAGCTATCATTTTCTTGGGGCATGACTATGCTGCTGCTGCTGTGCCCCCATACATTGGTACTCATTTCACTGACCTCGGAAGGATGACAGGTTGAGTCAACCCCACCTGGTGTTAATTCATCGTAAAACATGGCTCAAACTCAGGACCCAAAGATCCCAAGCCAGCCACCCTAATCACGAAGCCAACGCAAGGCTTGATTCCCAGTTATTCCCATGTACTTGTGAGGTCAGCCAGGTAATGTTTTGTTTTTTTCCCAAAGTCTTTCATTAAACCTATAAAAATCTTCAGACCGGCTGGACAAATCGAGAGAAAGTTCACACAAATGTTCCCCAAGCCATGCCACAAGCTTGTTCAGGAATAATTGATAGGTCACATGGTTTGGCAGCCATTTCATCTTTTTTTCCCAAAGTCGTCTTGTTGAAGATACCATGAGAACTTTAACATCCACCAAAGATCGGTGCTAGCAGATGGGTCCTCCGGATTAATGTCATTCCAATGGACGGTGCACACGTTGAAGCCTCATCCTGAATGCGAAACATCAGGGTGGCAGTTTATATCTGCGATTTGAATGCAGGCTAGATAGCTACCCCAAAGCTATCCTGCCAGCTCGAATTGAGACTCTGAGCCCCAAATTGAATTACTTTAAACGTGTAACCTCACCCTTTTCTCTCAATACCATATGTTTATCAGAATAGCTTGGCCATTTTATTTTCTCACCATTGTTTCATATCGATATGATTTGTACATGGTTGATTTGTTTTAAATCCGAGCACCTGTTTCATGATCCTGCAAGACAAGCTCAAATCACATGCACTTTCTTGTTAATGTCCAATGCCTTGTGTGTAATGTCTCTTTAATATCCGTGCTGTTTGTCTGAAGGTACTTTTGAAAATCTCACAATGCTCTTGTCTTCCATGTAATAGATACAAAAGCTCCTTCATCCCGAACCCTGGAAACCACAGAAAAATTTAGAGCAACCCTTGTTAAAAAAAATAAATAAAATAAATCTCCATCATGTTTCTCATGGGATTTGATGAGAATCTCATTGGACTCCATGAGTAATGCATCAGTCAGAGAGAAGGTAAATGTAATTTTGATGGTGTGGTTGTGTGGGGCATGCGTTTTACACTGAAGGTGAAAACTTCATCAGATTTCCAACCACAGCTCCACTGTGGAGAGCACCTTGGTCTTAATTCAGGGATTTTAACCGATAACCATGGGCTGGTCCACTGGTCTGAATCCCTACACTCTTGCCTCCCCCACCCCTCCCCACAACCCCTCCCCACAACCCCTCAATACAGTGGAAGTGGAAAGAAAACGACATTATGAGAGTTTATTTGAGTCGTCTTTCGTGAGATTGTAAAGAGATTTGGTGTAAAATGATGACTTCAGTCCACCATTGCCACTTCATGATGAATGTTGGTTATTGGTCGATGGAAATGCATCGGATGTAAAGCACTTTATGGCATTATGCACTGATCAACTCAGAGATATTTGGCTTCCCTTTGTAATGTCTATGCTGATTGTGCCCACAAATATGCATCAAAGGATGCATCATTTTTGTGTACAAGCCGAGCAAGGATCGTGGTTGATCATCCATCCACAAATATCACGATGTTAGTTTAGAATAATCTTTCAGGAGCACAGGGTTTTTTTTACAAGGTTAACAGTCTTCACTCTAAGTTAAAAAATAATAACCAATGAATGAAGTAATCAATAAAATACTTTAAGTAGAGGATAAATGGGGTTCTGAGGCAGACATTCAAATGAATGGGGGGGGGGAAGGGAAAAACTTTCTGCCTCAAGCCCCAAAAGCCCAAAATAGGAGACTGATTTCCTCCCCCTCCCGTAAAAGCAAATGTAAAATTGAGACTGATTTTTCGCCCTCTCATACAAGCAAATGTAAATTGAGACTGACTCAAGCCCAAAAGCCCAAAATAGGAGACTGATTTTCTCCCCACCTATCCCCTTCCTCCCATACAAGCAAATGTAAAATTGAGACTTGCTGATGAAAGCACTTCTTTCCTTTCATATTTTCATTCCACTCAAAGAGCGAACCAATGAATATTTGTCATGTTCTACTTTAGGGAATAACTTAATTTTCCTATTACATTCATCACCATCGAGTATATTCCAAAGATTACTTTGGAACTAGTTATTGGTTTAAGTATCTTTGTTGAGCAGAAATGAAATGATAAACTTCTCTTAATGCTCTTATTTCATCACCTCCTGAGCCACATATCATTTTGAGATTGT
>CM068959.1:43219094-43230714 GCA_035128595.1 Eptatretus atami | reverse complement strand
AAGGAGATAGCAACGGGACTTTGAGATTTTTGAAAATTCATAAAAATTTTTCGAAAACTAAACTCGGGCCATGAAGCGACTTGGGCAGTAACATTCAGCCATATTGTCAAAAATTTTCCAGCCCCCGGATCCTATGAAAACTGTCGAGAGACTAGACTTGAATTGAACCCTGGTCGAAAACAATAAAAAAAAAAAAACGAAGTTCGTTTATCTCAGAGACTATGAATCAGATATACATGAAACTGGTATGGAAGGTTCATGGTATGTCCAGTTATGAGTGAGAAAGAACGTTGCTATGACATCACCTGTTGCCTAGCAACGGACTTTGAAATTTTTGAAAATCATAAAAAAATTATTTTTTTTTTTCGAAATTGCAAAATCGGGCCTAACGAGCGACTGTGGGCAGTACATTCAGGCATTGTCAAAAATTTCCGCGGATCCTATTAAAACTGTCGGAGAAGATAGACTTTGAAGAACCCTGGTCGAAAACAAACATAAAAAAAAAACGAAGTTCGTTATATTTCAAGACTATGATCAGCATATACATGACTGGTAGGAAGGTTCCATGTATTCCTAGTATGAGTGAGAAGAACGTTGCGTATGGACCCTCCGTTGCCTACAACGGCCGAAAAACCTTAAATGTGGGGTATTTAACGAAAAAACACATAATCTGCAGCATATACACCCTTAGAACGCTGAATCATGAATTTTCTTGTGCTTAATCCTCAGGTCTATTCCGCAGCGAACAGGCGCACCCATCACTAGGTTCTATTGACAGTGCGCATACCCAGACTAGTCGCTAGGCCATACTCGGCATGTTGTGCTACGAATTCTCGACAAATTTAACGTGGGACGCGACTCTCAGTTATGAATATTTTGTGGACAGACGTTCGGTGCTGTGCACAACGAACGACTAGATTAATCTTGCATTGGGAAGATCGATCACGGTAATCCGACTACTAAGCAATTTTTTACATGCTCTTCTACCATAGGACAAGGGACGAAACGATAAATAGCACGATAATCATCCAAAAAGTTTCTGATAGTAACGCCGCATGATGTGTACTGAAACTTGCTAGCACAGCGTGGCGTCAGTGCTGGAAGGACAACATTCGTTTTCGAATATTATGGGTGACACCGATTCGCAATCTGATCTGAAGATACGCAAGAATATAATTAATTTTAATGTTGATCTATCACCATGAAGAACATCCGGGCAACCGAAGTATAAATCTATACAGTATGGCATAGCATGATATTTTCAAAAGTGTATGGGCCATATTTATCTCGTGCAGATCAGCCTATACATGCGGGAGTGTAATGCGCTCCACCGAGTCCCTTCTAGTTATACAATGTAATTCACTATATCATTCTAACTCAATGTGCGCATCTAACTACATGTTCATTATAGACATACTCACGTGTCAATACACGACGAGGCGTCACACATCCAACCCTTGTTTTTGGCCGGTAGTATGTATATAACTATATATATTAATATATATATATATAGTATATATATATATATAATTATTACACACACATGTTATACTACGATTACCCCTGAACCCGTTGGGTTCCCCGTTGTACAAGCGGTTGATGAAAAAAAATCATTCCAGCAAAAAAAAAAGATAGCTCCAGCGAACTATACTGCTAAGGTTGTTGCATTGATCAAATTCTCCCAACGAGTACTTGAGAACGGGAATTGATTTTTGAATAATTTTTGTTACCGCCATATTGAACAAAACTTGCATACTTGATACCGGATATATACTATATGATTGATATATATACAGCCGGGTAGGCGGACATGGGTAGTCCGCCTACCAATAGAACCTGACGCGATGGCACCCTTCGATGGGGAAGACCTGAGGATTAAGCACAAGAAAATTCATGATTCTAGCTTCAAGGGTTAATGCTGCAGATGTTCTTTTTCGTTAAAATACCCCCACATTAGGAGGTTTCGGGCCGTTGCTAGGCAATGGAGGGAGTCCCATAGCACGCGTTCTTTTCTCACACCATAACTGAGACATACCATGAACCTAACCATACCAGTTTCATGTCATATCTGACTCATAGTCTCGGAGATATAACGAACTTCGTGTTTTTATGTTATTCAACAGGCGGTTCATTCAAAAGTCTATCTCCTCGACAGTTTTCTATAGATCCGGCGGAATTTTGACAATATGGTCTGAATGTACTGCCCACAGTCGCTCGTGGCCCGATTTTTATTTTCAAAAAAAACATTTTTTAGATTTTTCCAAAATTTCAAAGTCCCCTTGCTAGGCAAACGGTGGTGAGCCATAGCAACGGCTTCTCAATTGCACACAACTAGGTCAGTTGGTATGAAACCTACCAACCAAGTTTCATCGAAATGCCATTGTATTAACTGAATTTGCCATTTTAAATACTGATAATAAGGGTTAGCAAATCTCAAAAAAAATTCTTTTTTGAAAAAAAAAAATTCTTTTTTTTCTCGACTAGATCGCACATCTCCCAACAAGCCGGTAGGCCGACATGGCTGCTCGGACTCTAGATGGAAAGCTGGCCGACACGACTAGCCGATATTCATGTACATGCTACAATCAATTTTAAGCAAAATAAATATGAATTATCACACGCCTCTTAGTTGCGCCCAGAAAAACCCGCCCTTGTGAAAATTTCAGGCATGTTTCCAAAGCAGACTCTAAACAAATGGCAGCCCTGGTAATTCCATCTTATCTATTGCTAAAAGATTTTATTTTTTTATATGATGCTGTAAGACATTCTCCGTGGCACAAAAAAAAGCAGGTCCTCGGAGGTCCAGTTTCGGAGGTATTGATTTTTTTGTACAGTCCACAATAAGTGTACGATGTACGATAAAGTATTTTAGCTGTTGCTAAGCAACGGAGGTGTGCATAGCAACCATTCATTTTTGTGTACATGCTAGCCACATTGTACACATTTCACCCAAGTTTCATCAAAATCAGACTCTTTCTCTTAGAGATATTTGCAATTAACCGTTTCTGAAATGTTCGACATGTACTCGCCAAATCCGATCTCTCTACAAATATTTTTTGTTAGGGCTGCAAATGGCATGAAGGAGGGACGCACATTGCGCACAGAACTCTAAACTTCGATTTTTCGAATTTTTTTTTCGATTTTGACCACTTTAAAGGGCCGTTGCTAGGGCCCGGGGTCCCATATTCGAAAGCACACGATTCCCAGAAATATTGTCCTTACCTACCAAATTTCATTGGAATCGGTTGAGTGGTTTTAGCCCGAGGCTTGACCAAAGTTTCGTGGACAGACAGACAGATGGAAATGTCCAGAATCAGGGTGCTTTTTGTGATCATGGATTTTGGAAATCTCACCAGAAGGGGGTTGTAGGTGGACTGCATGCGCCCTGTGGTAACCTTGGGGTGGGGGGACAAAGCATGGAGCAAGACCAGAAAGGGCAGTGGAAGACCACCCTCTATCGGCAATGTGAAATGTGAAAGTTTTGAAAGTTCAGTCTTGAAGCTGTTAGCTGTGGACAGATGTCGTTTCTGGCTCTTGTGAGAGTGTGAGGACATAGTGTAGCTTCAAAAAAGGTTCTTCCATCTTCTGTTGAGGTCTGCGCATTGGCTCACCAATCACAATTGCAAACAGACCCTCTTCACTTTCTCACTTCAAGCATAAGAGCACATTGAGCCTATCCCTTACCTGTTACTCCAGACAGAATTGCATTAAGACAATCGGCCAACTACAGGAAAGAGCACATAGACACAGTCAGCTCACTTGTGACCATTAATACAAATATACCAGGGCAATGGGTGTCTATGGAGAAATAGGAGATTGGGATTGTTGATAATGCGTACCCAGAATTTATTACTTAACCAGTATAGAGAAAAAGTTCCATATACATCTATCCTGCAACAGAGTGAGAAGCATTCGCACTTTCCACCAATAGAGGTTACATCAATAGGAAAAGCATATTTTCTCCAATGATGCCTACATGACACAATTAGATTGATTAAATAAAATTCTAATGACGCAGATGACCATCTTTTCTGGTTGGGCACATAATGCAGATATTTGTTACGGCCTTCAGATATTCATGTGAAAACCTGTCATGCCATTGCACAATGTTCGCGTTGCCATTACAAGCATATATGCAACTTATTCCATGAAGCAGGTATCAACACGGCTAGAAAATTTCAACATTGCAAGAAACAAGCAATTTGCACTGCGGTGTCGTATGCTGTAACGGATTGGCTCTAAACTCGCACACTGGCCATGCAGCTTCAGCGAGCCCATCCTCAGAGGAGGAGAATGACAAACTATTATTTCCAAAACATTATACATTCATAACAATTTCTATCCTGGTTACAAAGCAACAATAGCTACTGGCACCAAATCTCAGTTTGAATAGCCAAACGCGTCAGTGCAACAAAAGATGGCAGCAGTGCTCGAAAACTGTAGTGGAAGTCACGTGATGAATAAAACAGAGCTAGCTTTTATTGTAGAAAATTGTGTGCATAATTTATCAACAAAATATAACTGCAGTACTGTATTACATCACACAAAAACACACAAAAATATTCAAATTCTAGCTTTGGCGATGACTTTGAGTTTGTCTACCTACATCTGGTAGCTACATCAACTCAATCAAACAGCATCTCCGGAACCGAGATAAACGTTGCCCATGTGCGTCGTCAAAGTTACTCAAATGGAATAATATAATAATATTCGAGTAGCAGGGACCATGGTAACATCTGTGCAACGTAAAATGTAACTTCAAGTCTACAACTCCCCAACCCCTTCAAAAACCCAAGTTGCCTTCAAACCCCGCTTCCCAACCCCCACCACCAACTCCTCAACCCCTCCCCAACTCTGTCCCAACTTTTGCTCTCCCCCCCCCCACCCCCTCCTTCCAACCCAAACTCTGTCCTCCCTCCTCTCTTCCCACACTCACAAAGAAAAAGGCATTCCCACATCTATCACTCATATTTCTTCATTGCTTCATCAAAATAGTGGAATATTTAACTCTTTCCCCTCCGCATCATGCAAATCACCGACTTCACAGAACTAGATCGAAACAGCAACAGCACGGCTCCTACATGTCATGGCTCATCACGGTCGCCTGTCCAGCTCACAATTCTGTGAGATATGCTGTAACCCCATGGAATTGCAACGATCAAGTGACCATTGACAGCCTAAAGTGCCATAAACGATGCTAAACCAATTATCTTCTTCTGATGCATATGTGGTGATATTTCCCTTTTCGTATGCTGGTTAAGATGATGATGCTGAAACCAGAACGAGAGATCTCACATTAACAATGCAATGACGTGTTGTAAATGAGGTCCGGCTGATGATTACTCCTTCGTCGTCTCTCCCAGCGGTTGGTGAAGAAAGAAAGATTTAATGGTGCTGCGCCGCTGCGGCTTTAGAATGACATCGAAAATGGCAAGCAAAAATGGAAAAGGGGGGGGGGACTTACCCACTGTGTATGTGCATATATAATACATCGTGGTTAAATAGCATGGGGTAGATCCCAATTGCACTTACCCAGAGAGAGGCCTGAAGCCTAAGGACCGAAGCATGAGGGCCTATACTTACTCGTGGTTTTCACAAAAGGCCCGACACCCCACTATCGGCTTCAATTCCTCATATTTGATGATCTTTTTAACAGTAGATTTGGTCGTTTTACATGAAATGGAAAACTTAGAGGCATGGCGATTGTGAATATGCCAGCTCCGAAGATGTCTTTGGCTTTGCATAGCCAACATGAATGGCCGCATGATTTTTCTGCTTGAAATTGTGGGCCGAGTCAGGCCAGATTCCAGACAATTGGGGAATGGAATTTTAACACAAACGGATGGAATGAACATATTATTATAAAGATAAATGTATATCGTAGTGATAAATTCCAAAATCATCATATTTCTTCACAGCAAAGATGTCGTGGTATATTTATTCACAGCAAGGGAAAAAAAAAAACGAGATTCGAATTCGCGAACATACCCGTGGAGTTCATTCATACAACTCTCAGGTGAGCGACAGCACGGACGACAGATCGTTTTGAAATTTGTAAAGATTTTCATCGCATCAGAAAAATATACCAGAACACCTCACAAGAGTGAGGCTAGTTTCATATCATCATTTGTGACCTTAATTTTGCATTGGGCATCGCCGAGCGCATTAAATTTTTGTTTTTATAACAATTTTAAGAAATGGCCCGAAGGGCCGTTTCTCGGCCTCAAATGGGAACTGAACATTCAGTTTGGCAAGCATAATATGGGCGCAAATGGGCCGTTCTCGCCCAAAGGGCTGAAATCGCACTTTGGCTCGTTAATGCTCTGGGGAGTGTCTCTATAATATACCTGTCAGGTTTTGGTTCAGTTATGTTCACTAATAACGAGAAATAACAATTTTTAGAAAATGGGCCAAATGGGCCGTTCCTCGGCCCAAAGGGCCAGAACCCGCACTTTGGCTCAGTTAGTGCCCTGGGAATGTGTGTCTAGTATATGTCTGTCAATTTTCATCGAATTTGTTCACGAATAATGGAGAAATAGATGTTCAAATGAAACTGTACACAAGAAACGAGAGAACGCGAGCGGCGCTAGACCCGTGGGGTAAAAATTGGGAGCAATCAAACAAAGCGGTCACGTTGCCTATACACCGCTTGGATTCATTTTTTCTTTTTGTTTGATTAAAAAGTATAGATTTCCCCATAAGTTTTGGATTACTTGAAGCACTTTTTTATTAATTTTCTTTCTGTCTGAGGAGTGTTTCCATGTTTCAGGGTCGAACAAACAACAGACAGAACAGACAGACAGACAGACAGAAAGACAGACAGCATTAGCCAATTCTATATATTGGATTATTAAAGTTATTCAGTGTATTTCCTTGCGCTATGCACTACAGGAGGAAAGCACAGTAAACCAATCAACGCGACTGAGGAAGAAAGCACAGTCAACCCATGTTAGTAAGCTGCATCAAGAAGTACAATGAAGTCGATCAACGCACTAGAGGCAAGAAAGCACAGTCCACAAATGACCTACTTCAAGAAGAAAGTACAGTCGATCAACCAGTCCACTGCAGGTAAATGTACTACAGCTAATTAGCCTACTTCAGGAAAAAAGTACAGTCAGCCAATTAGTCCATTTCTGCCAGACAGCAACAGTCAGTCAGTCAGTCAAGCAGCTCACTGCAGCCAGAAAGCGCAGTCGCCAATTATCCACCACAGGCAGAAAGCACATTCAGGCAAGGAAGCCATGGCACACGACAGGAAGAAAGTACAGTCAGCCAATTAATCCATTTCAGCCAGAAAGCCAATCAGCCCATTTGCACACTGCAGCTAGAAAGCATAGTCAAGTCAATCAATCCACTACAGGAAGAAGCACTGTCAGCCCATTAGAACACTGCTGCCAGAAAGCACGAGTCCATATCCCGCATAAGGAAAGCACAGTAAGCCCATTAGAACACTGAAACCATAAAGCAGAAAATGATCAATTAACCCACTACAGGAAGAAAGCACAGCAACCCAATAAAACATTGCAGCCAAAAAAGCACAGCAAGTCAACCAAACACACTAGTGAAGAAAGCACAGTCAGCCCATTAGTACACTGCAGCTTGATTGTACAGTGAGTTGACCATCCACAGCACAATAATATGCCATTGACAACAACAGCAAGACCGTATCCAGACATTGCATTCTGGTAGCAATTTGGGTTGGAAAAGCCGAGCCACAAATGTCGGTTGCCTGTTTGACGTGTGTTCCCATCTCTATATGTAGCCATAAAGCTCAAGGGTCATGTCTGAGAGAATGCGTAATGGGCAACCATAGGGAAGTGTGCGTCGGCAGGTTGCAGGCCACTTGTTCATGATCAGGCTCTGGCTGCACAACCATTTCTCCAGTCTATTGTGGTTTTCCTTTCACACAAACACCAAAGCTCCTGACGATTATGATAAATGCAATTTTGTTATTTCTTGCTGGAAACCAAAAATGTACTGAGCCTCTGATGTGCAAAGCAAATCAAAGCTCCCAAGCTGGTGAAACTCGATTCAGTCCAGTAAAGACCTGGACCACATCTCCTTGCTTAACCTCTGGCCAGATGTAAAAGAGCCAGTAATGAGAGACTTACAGCTCAACATTCCACAAACGTACATGCCTGGATGCATTTCATGATTTATTTTCCTTTTTCTTAATGAGAAACCTCTCTCGATGCATCCTCCCAATGATCTTCACCCAGTCGTTTATGTGGCTCGTTAAAATGTTTCCACACTTTTATCATCATTTTTCTGCGGGGGATCATGCTTGGATACAAAGCAATTTTTTTTAAACTCTCGGAGTTTGTTGAAGATAAATTAAATAAAAATATTTGTGGTGAGGCCAGTAACTTGCCTGAACGATGCCATTGTCAATTTCCACATTTATCTGAACTATCCACGAGACGGTGGCGGACATTGTGAATGTGAATGAGACACTGAGTCTGTTACCTCTTCAATGGCCCCAGTCTTCTCTTCTTGCATATGGCAGCTTGGCTGCCAGATAGCCTATCATTTCTTGGGGCATGACTATGCTGCTGCTGCTGTGCCCCCATACATTGTACTCATTTCACTGACCTCGGAAGGATGACAGGTTGAGTCAAACCCCACCTGGTGTTTAATTCATCGTAAAACATGGCTCAAACTCAGGACCCAAAGATCCCAAGCCAGCCACCCTAATCACGAAGCCAACGCAAGCTTATTCCCAGTTATTCCCATGTTACTTGTGAGGTCAGCCAGTAATGTTTTGTTTTTCCCAAAGTCTTTCATTAAACCTATAAAATCTTCAGACCGGCTGGACAAATCGAGAGAAAGTTCACCAAATGTTCCCAAGCCATGCCACAAGCTTGTTCAGGAATAATTGATAGGTCACATGGTTGGCAGCCATTTCATCTTTTTTTCCGCAAAGTCGTCTTGTTGAAGATACCATGAGAACTTTAACATCCACCAAAGATCGGTGCTAGCAGATGGGTCCTCCGATTAATGTCATTCCAATGGGCCGTGCACACGTTGAAGCCTCATCCTGAATGCGAAACATCAGGTGGCAGTTTATATCTGCGATTTGAATGCAGGCTAGATAGCTACCCCAAAGCTATCCTGCCAGCCGTCGAATTGAGACTCCTGAGCCCAAATTGAATACTTTAAACGTGTAACCTCACCCTTTTCTCTCAATACCATATGTTTATCAGAATAGCTTGGCCATTTATTTTCTCACCATTGTTTCCATATCGACATTGATTTGTACATGGTTGATTTGTTTTAAATCGAGCACCTGTTTCATGATCCTGCAAGACAAGCTCAAATCACATGCACTTTCTTGTTAATGTCCAATGCCTTGTGTGTAATGTCTCTTTAATATTCCGTGCTGTTTGTCTGAAGGTACTTTTGAAAATCTTCACAATGCTCTTGTCTTCCATGTAATAGATACAAAAGCTCCTTCATCCGGAACCCTGGAACCACAGAAAAATTTAGAGCAACCCTTGTTAAAAAAAAAAAATAAATAAATTCTCCATCATGTTTCTCATGGATTCTGATGAGAATCTCATTGGACTCCATGAGTAATGCATCAGTCAGAGAGAAGGTAAATGTAATTTTGATGGTGTGTTGTGTGGGGCATGCGTTTTACACTGAAGGTGAAAAACTTCATCAGATTTCCAACCACAGCTCCACTGTGGAGAGCACCTTGGTCTTAATTCAGGATTTTAACCGCTAACCATGGCTGGTCCCACTGGTCTGAATCCCTACACTCTTGCCTCCCCCACCCTCCCCACCAACCCCTCCCCACAACCCCTCAATAAGTGGAAGTGGAAAGAAAACGACATTATGAGAGTTTATTTGAGTCGTCTTTCGTGAGATTGTAAAGAGATTTGGTTGTAAAATGATGACTTCAGTCCACCATTGCCACTTCATGATGATGTTGGTTATTGGTCGATGAAATGCATCCGGATGTAAGCAACTTTATGCATTATGCACTGATCAACTCAGAGATATTTGGCTTCCCTTGTAATGTCTATGCTGATTGTGCCCACAAATATGCATCAAAGGATGCATCATTTTTGTTGTACAAGCGCAGAGCAAGGATCGTGGTTGATCATCCATCCACAAATATCACGATGTTAGTTTAGAATAATCTTCAGGACACAGGGTTTTTTTTGACAAGTTAACAGTCTTCACTCTAAGTTTAAAAAATAATAACCAATGAATGAAGTAATCAATAAAATACTTTAAGTAGAGGATAATGGGGGTTCTGAGGAGACATTCAAATGACTGGGGGGGGGGAGGGAGGGAAAAACTTTCTGCCGTCACCCAAAAGCCAAAATAGGAGACCTGATTTCCTCCCCCTCCCGTACAAGCGCAAATGTAAAATTGAGACTGATTTTCTCCCCCTCTCATCACAAGCAAATGTAAATTGAGACTGACTCAAGCCCAAAAGCCCAAAATAGGAGACTGATTTTCTCCCACCTATCCCCTTCCTCCCATACAGCAAATGTAAAATTGATGACTTGCTGATGAAAGCACTTCTTTCCTTCATATTTTCATTCCACAAAGAGCGAATCCATGAATATTTGTCCATGTTCTACTTTAGGGAATAACTTAATTTTCCTATTACATTCATTACCATCGAGTATATTCACAAAGATTACTTTGGAACTTAGTTCTTGGTTTAAGTATCTTTGTTGAGCAGAAATGAAATGATAAAGCTTCCTTAAGCTCTTATTCATCACCTCCTGAGCCACAATATCATTTTGAGATTGTTCGTAAATTGTTTTTCCTTGTTCAATTGATAACCAATCAAGTTTTCAGTCCCATTCAAGATATATATATATATTTTTTTTAACATCCTTCAACTTATTTGTAATTAAATTTATCCGCTTATTGTTTTATCTACTTTTGACCTGGTTATTTCTCAATAGACTTATTTGATATTTCTCACATTCTTTATGTTTCCCATTAAAATACCAAGGATATTACATCTCAACTCCTTGGTTTGGTTATTGCTTGATTCTATCATTTATAAATCAGTAAAAAGACGGCTGTAGCCCGTTAATTTCCAACCCAATATCTTAACACTTATGCTTAAACATAAGGGAGACTATTTGATTCCATTCTCTAAAATATATCTTTTATCATCAAAAGCTCCTAAATGCTTTCTTCTTTATCTCTCTGTATATAATTGATGTTTATACTTCTTATTGTATTCATTTTTCTGTACTCTTCTTCTTAAGGTTAAACAGTTGTAATAATGTTTAAAGTTTATTGTTCCTTGATTATATTTTTCTTTATTCCCTTTAAGCTTCTTATCACACCTTTCAATGTTATTATTATCAATATACATAAAGCATAAAACTTTGACTCAATCCTATAATTCACTCTATGCCCTTCTTCCCACCCAATTCATCTTTAAACTTACCAATAACCTTTTTATTCTTTGATGAAAACAACACATCATCTGACTTGTAATTACTTGTATCATATATATCAATATTACCAATCATATCCTCATATACATCACTTGTCTTAATTTCGAATATAAATCTATCTGTATCCATATATAACAATGACACATTATCCTTATACTTGGATTTTAAATTATTATAGTAATAGT
>CM068959.1:43159709-43186710 GCA_035128595.1 Eptatretus atami | reverse complement strand
CAGAGAGTGCTGCAACACTGATGTCCAAATATATATATATAGGATATATACACACCTCGATGCTAATCTCTCCATTGTGTCTTTTTTCCAATTTATAAAGTCGGTAATTTTGCGATTTAAAGTTGAAATATTCTTCTTCTTCACACTTTGCCGTGACACCACACTTGGAAGTCGACCGCCACATTCGTATTGTAATTACAGTGACATCGCAGTGCAATTTAACTCAACATGCTACTATTTTTCGATTTTCCACAAATCTGCCTCAAAGTCGATCCATCCTTGGCAGTTGTACAGTTCAGTAAGGTCATTCGCCACGACAGAGAAGATGACATGCTGTGTCTGTGCTGTTGTGTCCTGTCGTGTCGTGTCGTGCCTTTCCTTGTTCCCCATGATTAAGCGGAAGAAACAGCCATCGGTTTAACTGTTGCATCATCTCTGCCAAGCGACTCGCACATGTGCATGGGCAATTTGAGTTGTGGCAAGGTACAAATGGCGTCCCAAGAAAGTGTTAAATGGGATGATCCCATAACACGCAGGACACCTTCTCAGCCTATGATGGTGGGACAATGCATTTGTCACCCATTTTGTCTGTGGTGTCCAAGAAGCTTATCGACTGTCTCACTTCTCAGTACCCCTCCGCCCCAACACACACACACACAACACAGCAACACACACAACATGACACACTACAACACACACACACATCACCAAACACAAACACACACACCTCCCCCCTCCATCTGTGCAATGCTGGGTAAACCTTGCTAGTATTATATAGTATATGTATATTCAAAACATGTAAGAGTGTGATGAACACTCTCCCGATCTCCATTGGACTAGTCCAAGTATATATATCATACACACACACTACACACCTATATGGTAAATCATCATCTGAAGGTACGTAGATGTGCTCACTGCAAATGAGCAAATTTTTTTGAAGTGTGTATTGGTAGAAATGGGAATTCAGCGTAAAAAATCAGTGTGCAGATTTTGCAGTGGTGGAACCGGTGACCTTGGCAACCTCATTCCATTCCACCAGCTGAGACTTCCAATCCATGCTTGCTGACCTTGAAGGTACTGTTTGGGAGCAAGAGTTAAATTATGGAAGCTCACCTGGGGAACAAGATTTCAGCAATTTTTGGGTGTGCGCCTGGCTGAAGATCACCGAAGTTATTTCATGCAACGAACCTACCCTTCTCCACATCGCTTATTCAGCCTGATCTGTCTCTGTCTCGTTCGTCTGTCTCTGTCTCTGTCTCTGTCTCTGTCTCTGTCTTCTCCTTCTCTGTCTCGTCTCTGTCTCTGTCTCTGTCTCTCTCTGTCTTTCTCTCTCTCTCTCTCTCTCTCTCTCTCTCTCTCTCTCTCTCTCTCTCTCTCTTCTCTCTCTCTGTCTCTCTCTGTCTCTGCTCTCTCTGTCTCTGTCTCTGTCTCTTTCTCTCTGTCTCTGTTTTCTCTGTCTCTGTCTTGTCTCTCTGTCTCTGTCTCTCTTCTCTCTGTTCTGTCTCTCTCTCTCTCCCTCTCTCTTCTCTGTCTCTTCTCTCTCTCTCTCTCTCTTGTCTCTCTGCTCTCTCTGTCTCTTCTCTCTCTCTCTCTCTCTCTCTCCTTTCCCCACAGCTTTGCTTCGGAAATTCCATTCAGTATTTCTCCACAGCATTTCATTCAGGTTTCCCATTTGGTTGATTCGAGAATCAGTGGTTGTTTCTCTTTCAACATCACTTTTGCTTTGGGATATCAGTTTTGATTTTCATTGCAACTTGTGATGCACTGTGAATATGATCACAGAAACGTGATTTTGGGTGGGATTTTTTTTTAAGAGGACTAAAGGGGTCTAAAGTGTCTTAAGAAGGTCTTAAAAAGATCTAAAGGGGTCTAAAAAGTCTAAAAGGATCGAAGGTCGAGAGGTTGTAAAGGTTGTTTTGGTCTACAGGATCTAAATGGGTCTAAGAGCAAAATAACAAAAGGCATATTAAGGGTCTGAAATGAAGGTCTAAAGGGTTGAAGAAGGTCTATAGGTCTTGAAAGTGTCTAAATGGGTATGAAGGAGTCGAAAGGTCAAAGGGATCTAAAGGGTTTTCAAGGTGTAAATGGTCTCAAGGAGTTAAGGGTTTTTGGGTTATGGGGTCTGAAGGTCTAATGGTTACATTGAAAATAGCATATATAATTATAGACAGAATTCATAGATTTGGCACGGTTCAATAATATGTAATTAATAGAATACTCACGTTCCAAGTCACGTTCAACCACTACTTAATTAATAGACATATGACACAGGTCAACAGGCTCACCTCAACTTAAGCCTCCCCCCCACCCTCCCGTCCCCCCACCTTCCCCGTCCCCACCTTCCCCCTCCCCACCTCCCCCCACCTCCTCCCCCACCTTCCCCTCCCCACCCCCCTCCCTCCCCCACTTCCCCGTCCCCACCTTCCCCCTCCCCCCCCTCCACCCCCTCCCTCCCCACCTCCCGTCCCACCTTCCCTCCCCCCACCTCCGTCCCACCTTCCCCCGTCCCCACCTTCCCGTCCCCACCTTCCCCGTCCCCACTCCCTTCCCCTCCCGTCCCCACCTTCCCCCTCCCCACCTCCGCCCACCTTCCCGTCCCCACCTTCCCCGTCCCCACCTTCCCCCCCCCACCTTCCCCCGTCCCACCTTCCTGTCCCCACCTTCCCCCTCCCCCACCTCCCGTCCCACCTTCCCCCGTCCCACCTTCCCCGTCCCCACCTCCCGTCCCACCTCCCGTCCCACCTTCCCCCTCCCCACTCCCTCCCCACTTCCCCCGTCCACCTTCCACCCTCCCACTTCCCCGTCCACTCCCCGTCCCACCTTCCCCCGTCCCACCTTCCCCTCCCCCTCCCCGTCCCCACCTCCCTCCCCACTCCCTCGTCCCCACCCTGAGGGTGGGTGTAGTTTGCGATTAAAGTCTAAACGTCTGGATTGTCATGTTTTTTCTGTTATATTTCTGTCCCTGTGTGCTGTTTGTATTTTCATCAATTTTTTCTGTGATAAATCCTAACTTATTGTCGATATTGTTGAATTCGATTTTTTTGTGTAGTTGAGGCCTACTCGGATAGCCAGGAGCTAATTGTCTCGGTTTGAGGTTGTTTTGTCATCCTCTTTTTCTCTTCTTTTTTTTTCCCAAAAATTTTGTCGTTTCTGATTTTTTCAACCTATTCCTATTCCCCCTCACTTCAACACAAAAAAAGAACACAAAAAACTCTTTCACTTGAACATGATTTTGTTCTGCCTGTAGTTCCGGAACGCAATGGAACCTGTGGTTCCAATCCATCTCTCCTTTTCCTCCATTTTCTTAACATTGTCATTGAAGAAAACGCTTCTTCCCTTGGAAGCTTTTGAAAACGTATTTAAATGCTTCAATCCCCTGATTTCTCTGGCATCAGCACGTCACGTGTTCTTCATCACAATCTATTCTTCCTCCTCCCCTTCTTCTTCACAAGGCATATCTTGCAAACCTGTCTCACCGAATTGATTGGTCTGTCATCCAGCACAACCTTTCTCCATGCTTTCAACAACAATTCCTTCCACCTATCCCATGATCTTCATATTAAAATATTAAATATGGGAATCTTGAGAAGTCCAGTTTGCAAAGGTTGTCTGTGCACAACAATCAAATGCTCTTCATGTTATTTACAGTGTCAATACCCTCCCCCACATCTCCTACACAATCCACGTCCTTCCAACCCCACCCCGTCTATGTGTCCCCCTCTTCAGCATATCTCAACTTCATGTCCCCCTTTCTGCATCCCCCTCATCCCAACCTCTCTAAACTCCCCCTCACCCCACCCGCTCAATGCTCTCCCTCTGATTCCCTTGTCATGTCCCCACCCTCAGCTTCCACCTCAACTCCCCCTCTTGGCTTCCACCTCTTCCTGTCTATCTCGGTTTTCCCCTAATCCCACCCTCTCTGCTTCCCCTTCTCAGCTCCCACTTTTCCCACCCCTCAAAGTTCCCCCTCTTCCCGCCACTCTCATTTCCTCCCTCGTCTGGTCCTCTCCCATCTTTGCCCTCATCCTGCCCCCTCCCATCCTCCACCCATCCCAGCCCCTCCCAGCTCCTCCCATATTCCATGCTGAAGCTGAGCCTATGAGCCTATTAATTTCCAATTGCAGACAGGTCAGTGGTCTCTCTGTCTTCTCCCACCTCCTTTCTGGTCTTGCACCCTCTGCTCTTTCCATCCTTTGTCCCTCCCTCCCTAGGTTTCTACAGGGTGCACACGTTCCATGATCAATCCCCATCTGGTGAAACTCCCTAAATCCAGAATCACTGCTCACCTCCACTCATTCATTCCTCTTTTCTCCTACCTGTGGAACCAACTTCTACATTCTCTTCAATGTCATTCTTCCCTTCAGGTCTTCAAGCCAGCTGTTCACCACCATCTCAAATTATCCCCAATCCAAAACCATGATCTTCTCTACCCCCGTTAACTCCCCACACTCCCTCGATCTTAAGCCTCCTCCTTCCAACTTTCCAGTCTTTCCTTCCTGAGAGTTTCCTTCTCTATCCATCCTGTTCACCCCGTGCATCTTTTCCAGTCCCCCATTCCTCCCTACACCCATTGTTTGTTCAAGTCTCACTTTATCTTGTCCTTTAACTAAACTGCTGGTGTCCCCCCCCCCCATTCTCACCCTCTCTCCACTGTTCCTTTTGTTATGTTGCCAACTGATTCGTTCAGTGTTCCAGTTCTTCCACGAGCCTTGAATCTGTATCCAAAAACTTTAACAAATCACAAATCGCCACCCAAGTCACCTTCAGCCAGGCATCAATCCTGGCTCGGTGGGTGAGGGAGGATTTTCTGCCAAAACGTTCCCCAGCCAACCCCACAACATAGTGACAATAATTCGTCAAATGTGCGGTACATCATTTGAATCACTATGATTATCTTTGCACATTCTGCTGAATCGCATGCATTTGTGTGCTGACAGGTAGCACAATTACTGCTGAACAGCAACATGTGCGCGGCGCTCCTCGAGGGTCGTTCGTCCGATATCACCGACCCGAACAGCACCACTCCTCTGCACATGGGGGCCAAAAATGGGCACAAAGATATTATCAGGTACCAGTTTCATAACTAGTGGTGCCTCTCAGAATTTTTGGTTTTATTACACTGGCTGCGTATATATGTCAACTCAACTATATTGTCCATTAACATGTTAGACATGTTTTTAATAACCGTAGCTACAGAGCCTTTAGACATATTTTTGTCAATCAAGTACAATCTGCAGGACTTTTTTTTTCTGTTTCCAATAACAAATTACAAAAATGAGCTAAAATGGGATCATGAGGTTACCCGAAGTGGAAAAAATAACTTGTAATTGGTCGCATTCACAGATCAGTCAATTTGGTGTCACTCTTTCTGTGACGTGGTTTGTGATTTGTTTTGTATATTTTGCACCCCTCCAAGGTTACTCCTCATCTCTGGAATGGACATAAACAGACAGACTCGTTCTGGCACGGCGCTCCATGAGGCTGCGCTATATGGCAAAACAGACGTCGTTTCCCTTCTTATAGAAGTAAGTTTACCTGCTGGCTTGCAGCACATCTACCGCCATGCAAATTGTGCTCAGGGTCTTCATCCAAGCAAAGAAAACTTTAACCTTAACCTGTCCTCCTTTCTCACCCACCGCTCAATCACAGGCAGGAATAAACGTTCACATCCGTAACACCTACAACCAGACAGCACTGGACATCGTTAACCAGTTCACGGGCTCACAGGCCAGTAAGGGAATCAAGCAGATGTTGCGCGGTGAGTCTGTCCCCTTACTGTCTTAAGCAGGCAATCATGCAATCCTTCTCTCCATTACTTGTCTCATTCCATCAATCTTGTGTCGATGTATAATTTGCTTATTGATGTGTTGATGTTTTTTTCTTTCCTCATTTTTTTTTCTTTTTATTCTGATGTTCCTTTGAGGTGGTGGCAGCTATTTGATTTAGTTTGTAAAAACACACCCAAAATTTGAGATTTTTGTTCCACTTTTAGTGTGTTTATCACATGGATTTTCTTTTTACTGTAATCCTACTTTGTTTTTGTTATCTTTTTACGATAGATGTTTTGCAACAATATCTGCCAATTGTTTTCCTTGTATACAGAGTTGAGCCTCATGAAGAAATTAGAACATAGAACGGATCAGGATGTAACTGAACAAAACTAAAAAGGCACTCGGTAGAGCGCATACCTCCGATACGTAATGCCTGATCCACGAGAACATATCCGGCCCAATACATTTTTGAAATATCATGCTATACAGTACAATATCGTTTTTGGCCCGATCTCTCAATGGTGAAGAATCACTTAAGAAAAATAATTAAATAATTCTCGTTTCCAAATCGGATTCGAATCTTCACCAAAATTGAATCAATTCTTCCTTGTCAGACACCAAACCTGTCCACAAAATTTCTTCTGGATCTGTCCACAAGTTTTTAAGATGTCCTGCACACAACCTCCAACCTTTGGTGGTGGAGATAATTGAACATTTCGTTTTTAAAAGTTTCTTCAACCGTTTTGTGGATTGCTTAGTGAAACCTCTTGGCACTTGTTCTTCAAGTTTCAATGGCGATACCACGGTTCTATACCGGAGGTAGGAAGGCAAAATAAATTATTTGATCACAATCAGTAAAAAAAATGTTTTTAGTTATGAAATAATGAATTGCCACATCACGGCAGGAAAGCTGAGAGGTATGCCTGCTCACTCTGTGTAGCCTGGATTTGAATCCCGACCCATTTATAAACTGTCACCCTGGTGTTTCACATGCAGGGTGATTCATCAATGTGTGTGCCATCTCTCGGATGGATGATAAACTGGGCATCACATCTGCCGGAATCGCTCATCCTCTCCCTCCCTCACTGCACTCCCTCCCTCACTCCTCTCCCTCTTTACCGTTACCCTCTCTCACCCCTCTGCCTCTCTCACCCCTATCCCACCCCTCTCTTCCCCTCCTAACCCTTCCCCATATCTCCCACCCCTTTCCCTCTTTTTGACCCCGACCCCTCCCTTTCTCTCCAACCCCTCCCCTCTCCCCCTTTCCTCTTCCCTTCCCTCTCTCTCCCACCCCTACCCTGCTCCCCCACCCCTGCTCCCCCACCCTTCTTCCTCTATTGAGGGGACGAGCATGTACGAATCAGATTCAGAGTGAGCCAACCGGTGGGGTGCAAAGGTCGCTGCATGTGCGAGCATGCATGCATCCAGGGAGATCCTAAAAGTCAACCTCAAAGCGGATTTGTTCACATTGCCTTACTTTTGTATCAAGCCTGGTGTTGGCTTTGTGGTTATGGTAGCTGGCTTGGGATCTTAGGGTCCTGAGTTTGAGTCCAGTTTTCCACTGAATTAACACCAGGCGGGGTTGACTCAGCCTGTTATCCTTCCGAGGTCGGCGAAATGAGTACCTGTGTACTGGTATTAGGGGTACAGCATCAGCGGCATAGTTGCACCCAAACAAAATGATAGCTACCCAGCAGCCAAGCTGCCATATGGAAGAAGAAGAAGAAGAAGAAGAAGAAGTGTTGAGGGTGCTGGGGGTGCACGTGATGGTTGTGGTGTAAATAATGCATTGGGTGCAGTGGGTGCATGTGGTGGTGAGCGTTGGGTGGAGATGGAAGGGAGGGAAGCCAGGGAAATAGTTACCATGTGCACATGACGCGAAAAGCAGGGTGAAGCAATTGGTTCAATTCTGTATATCTGTCTGTCATTGAGGTTTAAAGGCGTCCCTCCACAAATGTCGGTTTATAATCGAACAACAACTTTTGATTTCAATTGAATCTTATATTTTGAACACGAATCTGAACATGAACCGGAAAATGAACCTGCAGTTTAGCAGTACTTTGTCTCTGAATTCTTCCTGATCACACATGTGTAGAGAGTTGTGAGATGATATTTTTACTCTGTCTGTCTGCCTAGCAGTCAAACAAAAATGAAAATCATTCCAAACATGGAACTTATTGTTTTTAGCGATGTCATAAAGGACACAAACAACAGGCATTGAAGAACTCGTATAATATTGTTACGGCTGTGGAAATCGCAAACCACCATTCAGGTCCCGTAGGTGAGGTATCTCTAAGTACATGTGTAGTTAGCCCAAACCCGTTGTCTAAAGGGAATATATGTGATTCATTCAGCTGCGACGCTTTGAGTTAGGCGTTTTCTGTTCTATCTTTATTTTGAATCAACCGCCCATAACCATCAAACCACCCCAAAAACCCTCCACCACCTCACCTCTCTCCTGCTACGGCCATTCCCGCACCACTGTGAACACTGAGCGTCGGGCTGTCTTGGGCTCGTTCCGCGATACGCACCGAGCCCGAGTGCAAATAGCGGCCTTCCGAGAGAGAATTCGGATCAGGAATGCTACACGCCCACTTCTGATCCGTCCAATCAGGAGCGCGGAGCGGCTTGGCCCGCCTCCAGGCGCGTCTGTGTGGAATCGAAATATAAATTCTAGGATCAGGGAGGTTCACGCCCACTTTACATCCGTCCAATGGGCGAGCGTGGCTCCGCCCCTGAGCTCATCCTGATCCGGAAATCTGCATATTGGTTCTCCTGCCGGCCGATAAAACGCCGAGCGCACGGCAGTGAATGGCAGTCGAGTCGGGTGCAGAGAGGAGAGGCAGAAGCAGAGAGTTTTGGCAGAGTCATCGGGCGGAGTGGGCAGCAGCGGCGTGTGGCAGAGAGTTGTGGCAAGAGGCCAAGGAGCTCGGGTCGAGGCAGGGAAGACGGCGGTCGGCGACGAGGTCGCGGCGGATCGCTCGTCGCGGGACCCAAGCAGCAAGCCATTCTCCTCCCCAGGGCACAACAATCTCCCCCCCCTTTTCCCCGCGCTGAGAGAGTGCACAAGGGGGCCCCGTTCCCACCCCACTCCAAGCGGTGCCAACGAAACCCGCGAAGGGCACGAAGTTGGGCACCGCCGCGCAGCGACATTTGCGGCTCGTCACGAGGACGCGGGTAGGACCCCCGCGTCTCGCGGGCCTGGCCGCTCCTTCAGGTCACGCGCACATATTGGCCCACGGGCCCCGTCTGCCCCTTGTCTTTTAGGGTGCCTTTTCTTTTGCTTTTGAGTAAATGTTTTCGGCGCCGTCTGTAAAGTAGAACTGTATAAGTGTTGCGAGTGTTCGCGTATTCGGTAGTATCTCTGCGTCACTGTTTCTTTGTTTCATTGCTATAGGTGCATTTTGCATACTGTATGGCTGTATATTGTGCTATCCGTGTGTTGAAATAAATGTGCTTTGTGTTGAATTGTTCCCCGTTTTGCTGCGTCCTTTCCTTCGTTGAAACTCCATCTTGCTTCACGTAAAAGGGTTCGGAGTGGCGTGATACGCCCGATAATTAATTGAACCGTCGAGGCGACGATAACACCGCTCGGTTATCCCGATAGCACGGAACGGACCGCTTAGCGGTTCGTGTCCGAAGGCGACCTGCGGCGAGGTGCGATCGCCGGTTTACATCCGCGTGGGTACTTAGGTAGGTCGAGTTTGGCGAACAACCCTATCCCACGCGGGGGCGATTGCACGATCGGTGGAGGCCGAAAGGCCCCCCGTGACTGGCTCCCGGCGTTAGTCGAGAGGGTCACGACAGAATTGTCCGTCGTTGGGCGACGTGCCCGTGATTCGAGTCATGGCCGTTCGCACGCCGCGCGGGCGCGAATTCGCAACACTGGTGTCAGAGAGCGGGAAAAAAACTCTCCTGTCTCCAGCTAAATTCACGGGGAATCGGTTCGGGGTGAGGGGAGCGACCCCGATTCCCTCCAAATTACGAGCATCTAAATTAACCGTTACGAGAAATAAGATGGAGTCTCAAGGCGAGCGGGTGCGGGTAGAATGTATATGTGTAGAAATGTAGGATTCATGGCCCAGGTCGGTTCTTTTTATAATTATAACCCCACCACTAACTGTGGTCAGTGGAGCGGCTTGAGCACGAACTTTGCTGGCAAACGGAGTCGCACAATTGCAGCGCGATCGCACCTCAGCGCAGCACGGAGCGGGCTGATATTAAAGCACAACAAATGGCGCGACACGAGGCGAGCGCTCCCAACAGCGTTTCAACCACGTGGGCATGGCAGGTGAGGCAGGCGGACATCGGCGGGCTTTGGGAAGAATTAAAGGAAGAATGGAGACCGAGCTCAAAAAAGAAAAGCAGAAACACGAGCTGGAGAGTAAAACAATTAAAGAAGGAACTATTGAGAAGTCAACACAGTTCGAGAATTAAAGGGAAAAATCGGGAATAGACTTGAGGATCCATAAGTGGGAACAAGGGACGATGAGCTGAACGAGAGAATGGAGGAGGAGCGAATTAGTAACTCCGGGGACAGAAAGCACATGGAAGAAGAATGGAAAAAAAGTTGGAAGAAGAAGAATGCGAACACGATTTGGAAATGAAACAATGAGAAGAGATAAGAACAGGCAATCAGGAAAGAGAAAAGCTAGAACGAAGATAGAAATAGGAAAGGAATGGCAGGAGTCCTAGAGAGATATGGTGAGGAAATGAACAAATTGTGGAAGGAAGCATGCAAAAGAGTGATGAGGCCAGAAAGGAAAAAATGGGAAAAAGTTGATGAGTTACAGAACTTGAAGACAAAGAGACGGAATTACAAGATGAGCTGGGACGTTGAAAAAAGGAATTAGAAAGAAAGCTTCTGAGTTACAGAACACCAAAACAAAGAGAGGGAACTACAAAACGAACTGAGTGTTAAAAGAGGAAAGGAAGAGAACGGAAAATGAAACGTAAGAAAACCACACTGTACAGATCGAACAGCTGAAGCGAAGGCCAGATTTAAAGAATGAGGAACAAGAAAGAGTACTGAAAGAACAAGGAATGAGACAGGAGAAAGAAATCGGTCAGTTGAAGGAAATGACGAGATTGCAGACGACGGAACAGAAAGACAGGAATAAAAAACTGAAAGAGTATGAATTTGAAACTGAACGACAAAAGGAAAAAAATAGTTGGAGTAGGAGGGGAAAGTGAAGGAGCAAGAATGAAGCAGGAAGGAGAAATCAGGATATTGAGACACAACGAGATTGGAGAGGAAGAACGAGAGGACAATGGATAGAAAACAAAAAGAACATGAAGCTGAGGTTGACCAATTGAAAGAAAAGCGAGGCTGGAGTGCGAGGAGATAGACAAAGAACAGCGAATGAAACACAAAAATGGAGGTCGTTTTGTTGTTGGTGGAGGTTAGGCTCGAACCTGTTTTGGAGGGTGCAGGAGCCCTGTTGACAGGCTGGAGTGTGGTGCGAAAGGTGAGTATCGCTGAGTGGGTACCCCGGGCACCGGGCTAGTCGGCCGTAGTAGGCCAAGGGCCATGGGGGCCGATAGCGTAGTGGGCACGGTGCGCCCGCATGATGCGGGGGCCCGGGCGCCGTGTGCCACGTGGGCAGTGTTGTGGCACTGGTGACCCTCGAAAGGGCCGGGAAGCCAGCCTGCCACGTGAGCGTTTCAGGGGAGTTGCCATAGAGGGCACTCCCGGTGTTAGGGAGCTGGTAGGCTCGGAGCAGTGTAGTGCCCGGGGTGCCATAGCTGGAGATCGCAGAGGGTCGTGCCTGCCAAGGGGACCACGCGTCCCAGCCATGAAACCGTGTGAGGGCACGCGAGGAAAATTGGGGGGCGAGGCCCGAAATTGTGAGGGACACCAACGCAGCGACGGAATCTTGGTTGATAGAACCAATAGTTTAAGCGAGAGGCGCTTGTTGAAAGCCCCGGGTAGTTAAAGGTTAATGTTAGGTAGATAGGAAGTGTACCCCTCGCACCATCCATCCCTTCGCTCTCGTTGTGGGCCGTGACCCACTTTGGGTAAATCCTGAAGTCTGGGGAGGCCATCCTGAGGCTTTGTTGGGCCTCGATACAGGACGCTAGCTCTCCCTCATTCCCTCCAGGAACGGAACGTAGGGTTTGGATAGCTAGGAGATGATAGGTTAGCGAACAAGGACGATAAAGGGGTAGGGGACGAATTATAGTGGGGAAGTAAGGATAAAAATAAAACAACAAAAAAAATTAGTTGCGGCTAAGGGTTTTTACAAATTAAGGAGTGGGTATGGACAGTGACAGGCAAAGGCGATAGGTGGAGGAAACAAGTAGGGTAGGTCCGAGCCCGCCTTCTGAGTGGCCAGCACCTCCGCACTCCTCCACCAACCTGCACTGCACGGCGAGAGGCCGGCCAACTTCATCGGCTGGCTGTTTGCTGCAAGGCCTGTGCTGGTCGGATCGTCCGACGGCTGTTTTGCTTCAAGGCCTGTGCCGGCCAGTTCATCTGCCGGCTGTATTTACTACAGTGGCCTTGTCATTCCTTGCCTGCCTGCCTTTACCTTTGCCATACCATGCCCACATGCCCACATAATCAGTTTGCCCCGGTTCTGTTTTGATTTGCCCCCCCTTGTTCACTGCCATGTGCGCCGGGATCATCGTGAAGGCAACAGTTTGCAAGCTGCAAGAACTGTCCTGTTGCAGCTACAACACGGGCCTGCAGTGGCGGCCTGTGCACCGGTTTTCTGTTACTTTTGTTTGCTCCCTGCAGAGTCCATTGATCCTGGGCCATGGTTTAGTGTAGAATTTGTAAGTAAGATGTACTGTAAATATGAGTGCGCCCCGGCATGTCTGTCTTGACGCCGGCAATTTTTATTAAGTCGTCCGTGGTGAGTGGGTTTGTTTAGTTAGTTACTCAGCCCTCAGGTTATTTATTTGGGGACACGAATACCATGAATGTCGCACTCAGGGATCCGAAGGTAAACGTACTAGGGAGAACTACACATGATTGCACACGAAAATTTGACGACTCGGGACGAGTCTGTAAAAAAAGGGAGGGGTAGTGTTACGGCGTGGAAATTCGCAAACCACCATTCAGGTCCCGTAGGTGGAGTATCTCAAGTATATGTGTAGTTACCCAAACCCGTTGTCTAAAGGAATATATGTGATTCATTCGGGCTGCGACGCTTTGAGTAGGCGTTTTTCTGTTCTATCTTTATTTGAATCAACCGCCATAACCATCAAACCACCACCAAAAACCCTCCACCACCCTCACCTCTCTCCTGCTACGCCATTCCCGCACCACTTGGAACACTGAGCGTCGGGCTGTCTTGGCTCGTTCCGCGATACGCACCGAGCCGCGAGTGCAAATAGCGGCCTTTCCAAGAGAGAATTCGGATCAGGATGCTACACGCCCACTTCTATCCGTCCAATCAGGAAGCGCGAGCGGCTTGGCCCGCCTCCAGGCGCGTCTGTGTGGAATCGAAATATGCAAATTCTAGGATCAGGGGAGTTCACGCCCACTTTACATCCGTCCAATGGGCGAGCGTGGCTCCGCCCCTGAGCTCATCCTGATCCGAAATCTGCATATTGTTCTCCTGCGCCGATAAAACGCCGAGCGCACGGCAGTGAATGGCAGGCGAGTCGGTGCAGAGAGGAGAGCAGACAGAGAGTTTTGCAGAGTCATCGGGCGGAGTGTGCAGCGCGCGTGTGGCAGAGAGTTGTGGCAAGAGGCCAAGGAGCTCGGTCCGAGGCAGGGAAGACGGCGGTCGGCGACGAGGTCGCGGCGGGATCGCTCGTCGCGGGACCCAAGCAGCAAGCCATTCTCCTCCCAGGGCATCAACAATCCCCCCCTTTTCCCCCGCGCTGAGAGAGTGCACAAAGGGGCCCCGTTCCCACCCCACTCCAAGCGGTGCCACGAAACCCGCGAAGGGGCACGAAGTTTGGGCACCGCCGCGCAGCGACATTTGCGGCTCGTCACGAGGACGCGGGTAGGACCCCCCGGTCTCGCGGGCCTGGCCGCTCCTTCAGGTCACGTGCACATATTGGCCCACGGGCCCCGTCTGCCCCCTTGTCTTTTAGGGTGGCCTCTTCTTTTGCTTTTGAGTAAATGTTGTCGGCGCCATCTGTAAAGTAGAACTGTATAAGTGTTGCGAGTGTTCGCGTATTCGGTAGTATCTCTGCGTCACTGTTTCTTTTGTTTCATTGCATAGGTGCATTTTGCATACTGTATGGCTTATATGTGTGCTATCCGTGTGTGAAATAAATGTGCTTGTGTTGAATTGTTCCCCATTTCGCTGCGTCCTTTCCTTCGTTGAAACTCCATCTTGCTTCACGTAAAAGGGTTCGTAGTGGGCGTGATACGCCCGATAATTAATTGGAACCGTCGAGGCCGACGATAACACCCGTCGGTTATCCGATAGCACGGAACGGACCGCTTAAGCGGTTCGGGTCCGAAGTCGACCTGCGGCGAGGTGCGATCGCCCGGTTTACCATCCGCGTGGTACTTAGGTAGGTCGAGTTTGGCGAACAACCCTATCCCACGCGGGTGGCCGATTGGCACGATCGTGTGAGGCCGAAAGGCCCACCCGTGACTGGCTCCCGGCGTTAGTCCGAGAGGGTCACGACAGAATTGTCATCCGGTGGGCGACGTGCCGCGATTCGAGTCACGTGCCGTTCGCACGCCGGCGGGGTGCGAATTCGCAACAATGTTAGATAGGTTGGTAATAGCCACTGCGTCAATAGCGGTAAACGTCCGGAATTAATTTTTTATACGTCCTTTACGATCTTTATTTCATTTCAATCTAATGATAAACTTTAATACCTTAGAATGCAAATCACCTTCTTATTGATTCCAAAACCCTCCAGTTTTGCAGTACTTGGACATGTTAAATAAGGTGGTATGTAAGACTGCATCAACAGCGCTAAACTTATGGAATTTTTTTTATACGTCCTTTAAAATCATTATTTTTTTTCAATTGAACTTTATATTTGATCACTGCATGGGGTAAGGTGTTCTATGAACTCTCTAATTTTTATCTGGGATGAGGCCATTACTGTATGTGGATTCTCCAAATCTGTGGCAGACAACAAAAGAAATTGAATTTTGTGTTCATTCAAAAGAGTGGAAGTGATATTGATGGAATTTTGAATGAAGTTTTATCGGGTCATGGTGGAGTGACGGTTGTGATGTGCATGTGAGAGCTATAACGATGGAGAATTTGCCTGAGGACTTGAAGTATAGGTACAAGTTGTTGTGTAGTGAACTGAAAGAAAGGCATTGTGATGTGATTTTTTTTTTTCTGGGAGTCTCTCAACATTGGGTGGCAGTGCGGACTTCATCAGTACAGGAACACATCTCAACATGTAGTTGGAGGGGTTGGGTAGAAAGCAGGGTTTTGCATTTCGGAAACTTTGGGAATCCTTTCATGGTCATTGCGAGTGTTTCCGGTCTAACAGTCAAATACTTACAGAAGGGGGTGGTGAGGTTGTGGCAGGTTGAGGAGGAAATCAAGCCTTTTTTATTTTTTATTATTATTATTATATTATTATATTATTATATTTTTGTTGTATTTATTCTGAGGCTCGTATGAGAGCTAACACATGACACACAACAAGGGGGGCAGGAGAAAGAGGGGCGGGAGAGGGAAGGACAAAACAGTGGGAAAGAGACATTAGAAGATCTGTGGAAGGGAGAGGATGGGGCGGGAACACGGGTAAACAAGATGGACCCACACGGACTTAAACACTTACACGACAGGGAACTTTCCGAAGGAAGGCAAGAATTTGAGGCGGTGGATTGGGGTGGATTAATGGGGTAGAAAAGATTGTGGTTGTTGGGTTGGTGAGTGAGGTGGTGGGAATCAGCTGTTTTGAAGACATGGGGAAAAATGGGATTGAAGAGATGTGGTAGTTCATTCCAAAGGTGGGAAAAAGAGGAATGAAAGAGTGAGGTGAACAGTGATTCGTGATTTTGGTAGTTTTACCAGAAAGGGGTTGCTGGCGTCCTTGAGCGCCCTGTGTTAATATGGAGGGAAATGCGACGGGGAAGGGGATGGAGAGGCGAAGGCGACGAGAAGGTGCCAGTCCTCGGTGGGGGTGGGAGGTCTTGGGAAGATCAATCGGATCCGTAGCGAGAATGGCCGAGAAGGAGATGAAAGAAAAAGACACTGACCTACTTGCGGTGAGGGAGTGAGGCCCACAAGACTCAGCTCACTGTGGGAGATACAATGATCTAATGCCTTGGTTTCATAGCGTAAGCGAGAAAGGTGAGAGGCGGAGCACCAGCCCAGAGGGTGAGCAGTACACAGGCTGTGGCGAAAAGCTTTGTATGTGGTACGGAGCTCAGGTGGGCGAGGCAAGGACTACGATGGAGGATTCCGCAGCACTGTCTTGAGGCATGTTGGAAATGGTGTTTCCCAGGAAACATCATGGCAAATTAGAGACCGAAAGCTTGAATGAAAGGATTTCTTCAAGAGGATTGTTGATTGAGAAAGTAAGTGGGGAGGGGGGGTTCCAAATGGTACTTTCGGAGAGACAGTGAGAGTGTGAGATTTGGATTGAAAGACATGTTCCACGTGTTGACCAGTTTGTGGTTATATCAGATCTGCAATGACCGAAGAGGCTGCTGTTTGCTGGTCTGAGGGATGACAGAGGTATGGCATCAACAACGAATAAAGAGGATTTTCAGAGAGTCGGAGAGATCATTGATGAAACCAGACACAGAACAGAGACAGGACGTGCGCTAGAACGCTCTTGAGAACCCGCCTGGAGGAAGAGGGATATGAGAGAATCCATTTAGGGCACACGTGGCTGCGACGAGAGAAAAGTATGCGAGCCATGAGTGGAGATGGCTTGGATACCATAGGAAGAGAGTTTGGGGCAGGGCAGGTGCCAGACATGTCAAAAGCACGATATTATCTAGGATATGGCTCTGATTTCATGGCATTGAGGACTCCATCATTGTTGGGAGAGCGACAGCATATCCAGGGTAGAGTGACCTGGCTGAACCAAATTGATGATCGGAAAATGAGCCATTGGAGAAGACGAAGAATTTATATCTGAAGCGATGATGGATTCCATAACCTTTCTGATGATTGGGAGAAGGCTGATTGAGTCAGTTGCAGGGATTGTTTTTGCACCTTGTTTATGCAGGCAGTAATGTTTGCTGATTTCCAAGCAGATGGCTGCAGATGACCTTGAGCAAATGAGAGGGTGAATAGAAAGTAGAGGATGAGCAGGAGCAGAGGAGCAGTTTTTGGACATGTGGTCATGTCGTCTGAACCCGGTTGCAGAATCTGAGTCGATGTTTGACAGCAAGCTCTCACTTTGTCAGAAGAAAGGGACACAGAGTCCAGGGACATAGGTGCAACTGGCTAAGGTGGTAGAGAAAGAGATGGGTTTTGGACACAACATTTAGATGCAAACACGGAGTTTAGCGTTTCAGCCTTCCTCGTGCGGTATCAGCAGTGCGGCCATTTGAGGTAAGGGAGGGGATGGAGGGGGAAATACACCGAAACAGATTCATTAGACCACCGCCAGGATTTGGAGAGGAGAGAGGTTTGAAGTTCGATGAGATTAAGAAGATGTTGTTTTCTGGCTCTTCTGTGAGGCTACTGTTGTCGAGCTTTAAATGCAGGAACTTCAAGGATATATGTCGTACAGTTGCTGTTGCTTGCAGAGAGCAAGAGGGCTGGATGTGCGTTTCGGATAGCTAACGGGCAAAGGAGCTAGAAAAGGTGTGACATGGCATGTGACGGAATGAGAAGGGTAGGACACTGAAGATGAGAGGGGAGGAAACGGGGAAGACTCCTCTCATTATCCTGCTATATATAGTCTGTTCAGGCGGGTAGGAAGAGTCAATGTAGTCAGCAGTCAACATGTTATAGAGGAATCAAACTGAAGGGCAGGATTTGAAGGCTACAAGATGTATAGGTGTGATGGAGAACAGAAAAAGGAGGGAATGTAGCAATCTGGGTAAAAGACAATATTGCATCAAGAGAAAGGGATGACATTAAGGTGGGAATTATTTTCTATGTTTCTGTGTGAATCGAGATTTGAGATTGTAAGAACGGTAAGATACTGGTAGGATGCTTATATAGAGTGCCATGTGTGAGGAAGAGCAGGAAAGAAGAGTTAGGGTTAGAATTCTGAAGTGCACGTGGCAAAGAAAGAGTATTGATTGTGGGGGATTTTAATTGGCCAAGGATATAGATTGTATCCAGTAACAGGAAAGGAGCAGAGCCAAGGAGGATTTTCTAGTTCTAATCCAGGATCGCTTTTTATGTCGATTTGAAGAAAAGCCCATGAGGAGGAGAGCAGAGTTCAATCTTTTTTTTAAAGGCAATGATCCCAATATTGTGGAATAGGTAGAGGTAGGAGAACACCTGGAGACAAATGACCATAAATAACCAAGCGTGTGTAACTATATTGTTGAGATGTGGAGTTTTGGATCGTAGGAAAGGCTGTTAGATTTCAGGAAGGCAGACTTTGAGGGTGTGAGAAGAGAATTAGGTGCTCTGGATTGGGAAAAGTTGGTGAGTGATCAGTCTGCATATTCAGAGAAATGGGTAACTTTCAAGGATAAAATGTGTTGGGTGCAGAAGTATGTATGTAAAAGCAGTGAGGTGTAAAGGTAGAGCCAGAAAGAGATCAGGTGGGTCAGTAGTGCTATTCAGGGTAAGTAGAACATATTCATGATGTACAAAATAACAGGACTAGAGTGTGACACACACACAACTTAATTGTATAGATGAATGTAAAATACAGTATTATTTGAATGTTTATGCATGTTTATTTCAACTTTGGTTATTTACTTTGATGTGTCCAGTTATTTAATTATTTCACCGTTTTTTTTTGTTTGTTTGTTTGTTTGTTTTAACCATCGTCACTGCTATATCTATAAACGTTCCTCCCCTTAAAACAAATAGGTGTCAACTTCTCTTTCCATTTACTTGGAATTATTATTTGCCTAGATTAGATAAGATAAATTCGATAAGAACTTTATTTTGCCAAGTGTAAAAATACAAGGAATATGTCCACTTTTTACATTGAATTCCTGAAAATGACTTTTTTGTATACAAAGTCAAGGCTCATGGAAGAACTAAAACACAGAACGGATCAGGACACAACAGAACAAATGGAACAGCAGAAAGAGAGGGGGAAACATGAATATTATGGCCGAGGGACAAAATAGATGGAGACAAATAAGGAAAGCAGGTAAGAATGAGGAGTTGGGAGGACATGGATGGTCGACAAGATGGATACAGAAGCAAACTCTCAGGAAGGAAAAACTAGAGATTTAGAAGGAGGAGGACTTGGGGGGGGAGGGTGGGGGTTAACAAGGGTAGAAACGATTGTGGTTTTGGATGGGGGATGATCTGAGATTGGTGTGAACAGCTGTCTTCATAGCTGGAGAGAATGAGATTGAAGAGAATGTGGAAGTTGCTTCCACAGGCGAGAAAAATAGGAACAAATCAGTGAAGGTTTTCACGGATTTTGGGAGTTTCACAAGAAGGGGATTGATGGTGGAACGGGTGCATCCTGCAGAAACCTGGGGGAGGAGGGGTGAGAGACAAAGCACAAAAAGAGCAAAGGGTGCCAGATCAGAATGGATGTGGTCGAAGACATCTTTCATGTATTATCCACAGTATTTTAAATTTTACTTCCAATCAGAAATCACATGTGGTCAACCATAGTTATTTTATTTCAATTGAATTATATTCTTGAACACTGCTGAATTATATACTTTTATATCATAAAATGTAAAAACATCTGAACAAATTCAGAAAAAACAACTGTGACAGTTAATGGAATGTGATTTCGTTTTCCAATATTATCAAATTACAGCACCATGTGTGCAATATATATATATGTTACCTAAATCAAACCAATTTTCATAACACTTAGAAAGTGAGATTATAAAATAACAAAAACACACACAAAAAGTGGTTGCCATATTACACTCAAGGAACATTCCCAAAAAGACAGGATGGAGGATGATGCTTAATATTAATGTTATTGAAGCCTCTTCAATATCCCAAGCTGTTCTCAACGTTTGCTTCTTTGATAAACAGGCAACAATCAGATTTTTGTCACAAAGTTTAATATTATGCTTAACGTGGAAATTGATGTGATGTTTGGGTTTATTTTGGAAGAGGTTAGAGTTATCGAAAGGGCTGTTAAGGGTTGTGTTGGGAATTGAGGCCAGAGGTGCGAGCGATAAGCCTTTTGTCTTCACTAGTAAATTCTTAAGTAGTTGAGGCTGGAACTACTTGAACTTGGAACCAAATTCCATGTTTCTCATTATCAATGAATCAACCTATTCGATTCTGATGAAATGCTTTTCATTCTCAAAGTGTGAAACAAAGAAGAAAATAAAGATCAAGAATGGCACTAGTATAACAATTAAGAAAGAGCAACCGTAAAATGATAAGACTTTAATAGTTTCAAAACTGTGACTGATGAGGGAGTGCGGATTTTAAAAGACAGATAGTTCCACATTCTCAGGGGCATAACTGAAGAATAGTTAATCACCAAGGGTCTTCATCTTGATGTGGGGAACAACCAGCAAATTCCCAGTGTTGGGCCATAGCTTCCCTGTAGGGGTGTAAGCTGGAATTCAGTGAGGATATGCAGAGAGGAATTGATTAATATATAGCTTTAAAGGTTATTAATAAAATTTTAAAATCTATGTGTTGATTACTAGAAGCCATTGAAGCGTTTTGAGAATTGACGTGACGTGATTGAATTTCCAAACCTGAACCATGAGCATGGCTCCTGTATTCTGCATGAGTTGCAAATGCCTGATCGAAAAAACAGGCAATCCTGCCAGCACAGAATAGTCCAAACATGGTACTGATGTTATGAGAGCATGAACCCAAAGTTCCATGAGATCTTCTGGTTCAGGAATGAGCACATTTAGGCGACATTGTGAAAATGGAAGAAAATAGATTTGCAGCTTTTAGTGATATGCAGATTAAAGGAAAGATTTGCGTCCATGGTGACGCCTAACTTAGAGACCAATATAGCAATGAACAGGTGATAACTCCTAAGTTTCACTCTCTGAGGTTGAAGCTTTTCAACGACAGATGAAGAGCCAAAGATCTGCATTTCAAGGACTGATGAAGAGCCAATGATAGCTTGGCAACATTGAGTTTAAGAAAGTTCATTATGAAGGCAATTTGTGTTCTACAGCCTTCAAGTATATAATTCTATTTAAACAAATCTTCAAAGAGGTTTAAAGGCAAATTAATAAATATATTCAGGGTTTTATCGCAATTTTCCCCAGTGTCTATTTACACCACTCCAACACATTGCATTAGTTCTTCATGCATGTTGATTGCATCATTTATAATGTCCTTATAAACAGTACGTTCCTGTTTGGAATGATTATCAATTTGTTTGCTGCCAGGCAGGCAGACAGACAGAGTAATAAAAATACTCACTCCTCTCTGCGCATGTGCGATCGGAACAAATTCAGAGCCAAGGTTCAGTAAAATGACACTCGTCTTCATATTCATGTTCAAAATATAACATGCAATTAAAATACGTTGTTCCTCGATCATAAACTGATCACAAACTGATAAAATGGACATACCGATGATCATGAACCAATTGCTTAACCCTGCTTTTTGTTTTGCCGAATCCATCCACAACTTTTTGAGATATCGTGCCAGATATCATTTTTGGCCCCATCTCTCAATGGTGAAGAATCACTTTAAAAATTATAGTGTCTGGATCTTCACCAAAATCTAATCATTTCGTTCTTGTCACACTGCAGACAGCCCTGTCCATCAAATTTCGTTCAAATTCGTCCATAACTTTTTTGAGATATCCTGCACACGGACAGGCAGGCAGGAGTGGAAATATAACCTCCGTCCACCTTCGATTGTGGAGGTAATGCTCAAGTAGAACATTATGATAACTTGTGTCAAAAGCAGCCAATCGGTCCAGAAGTATTAATACTGCAGCTGATCCTTGGTTCATTTTGTACAGGATATTGTTGGTAACCTTACGAAGGGCAGTCTCGCTGCTGTGTAATTGTTAATAACCAGACTGGAAGTGTTCTAAAATACAATGCTGGTGTAAGTATTGTAGCAGCTGAATGGAAAAGGCGCATTTAAGAATCTCAGAGATGATCGATAAAAGAGAAATATGCCTATAATGTTGATGATTATTCGATCGGGAGGGATTGTTCTGGTTTGCTTAAATAAATGAAGGAACTGTAGAAGATGTAATGGAGTAATTTATTATTTCTATCATAGATAGAGAGATAACTGAAAGCATGGAGACAACCAAAGATGATGGAACTGAAACATTCACAGTAGGCTGAGTCGGTATGGAGCAGCAGGTTCGAAGGAGCGATTTTATTCATTTATTTATTTATTTAATTAATTATTTTTCTCCCTGCTGTGGAATTAACTAGTATGTGATTCTGGTGAGTTTGATGTGTTACAAATCTGTCGTTCAGAACTCGCTGACAGAGACTATGAAAAACACGTTGAATCTGCTCCTTTGAGAATATTTCTTTGCAACGTTTTAATGTTTCCCAAATACAATATTTCCAAGGATACATTCAACCGATGGTTGAGCCGGTGCTGGAAATTGTGCCGTTTTTCCCAATGTATAATATGTAGATGCCTTCTTATTGCTGAACACTGTAAATAATCTTGTGAGATTACAAAGCATCATATATTTATTGTGAACGGTGGTGTCTGTCCATGCATTTGGCCGTCTCCTGTTTATGGTGGCCGCTTCCCGTGCTGCGTTTCCAAAAGCTGCTGATTGGGCATTTTACATTTTCATTTCACTTTTCTTGATGAAGTATGGTCAGTCATTTTATTGTCCCTTCCAGTAATCTTTAAAATCAACATGAACATCTGGATTAAAGTAGATTTAATACAGATCTTCATGTGGTAACACACAATTTGAAATAGCTCTATTTTGCCCTCTTTTAGACAAATCAAACCTCCGCTGCCCGATGTTGCACCACCATTTTTGGAGGTATAAGTAGCTCGGAGTTTAAGCTCTGAATGATACCAAGAATGCAACGTAATTAACCTTGAAATAATTGAGCCTTCCCTGAGCATAGGAGAAGAATTATTGCAGTTGTAGGGCTAGCTTCCACAATTAGCGACCACAATTTTTAATGGTGCTACAGAGTTTTTAGACCCCTAGGAGTACTGAACCACCACTTTAAAAATAAAAATTCCTGCACTCCCAACACTCCAAATTTCCGAACATTATCTCGGAGCCAGCTGGGACTTTTTTTGACTTTGACTTTGAAGTATATAATTCTATTGACTTTGATATAATTGGTATATAATTATATAATTGGTATATATAATTGACTTTGACATTTTTTTGACTTTGTCATAATTTTAAAGGCATGACCCAATTGAAGTCATTTTAACATTTTTCACAATAACTTGACTAAAGTTTGTCCAATCAGAACAAATTTGCCCTCTTTAGATAGCTTAGGGTTTAGATAGCTTTCGATAGCAAGGCGCATTGACGCTATTTTACATCACACCTCCCCAGGTTAAAGGTCAAGGTCTTCCACCCCTAGGATTACGATAGCACCATTTAGGTTTTTCTCCCTTTTCTCTGGCAATGTCCGAGAACTTTTCGGAATGAAATGTTGCATCAGTAATGGGAATACAAAGCTTGGTGTTGGCTTAGTGGTTAAGGTGACTAGCATGGGACCTTAGAGTCCTGAGTTCAAGTCCTTTTCAACCATTGAAATAACATCAAGTGGGGTTGACTCAGCCTGTCATCCTTTTGAGATCAGCAAAATGAGTACCAATGTACTGGGATAATAACCATTCATGGTAACCTCCGTCAGAGTGGTGACCTATCCAGGACTGTACTCCTTACCAATGAAACTGCTTTGGCATTCCAATGTACCTTTCTGGCATGAAAGGAATAATTTTTAAGGTCATGACGCAATTATAGACATTTTAACATTTTTCACCAAAACTCGAATAAGGTATAAGCAATCAGAAAGAAATTGCCCTCATTTGATAGCCGAGAGCAAACCACATTTCATACCTCTCTGGGTTAAAGATCAAAGTCTTGTACTACTAAGAGTACTAAACCACCATTTAAGACTTTCTCCCTTTTTTTTCTGCCATTGTCCGAGGGCTTTAAGAATGAAATTTTGCATCAATAATAGGAATACAAAACAGGTGGGTTGACATAATTTTTTGACCTTGATCTTATTTTAAGGTCATGACCCAATTATGGACATTTTCACATTTTTCACCAGAACTCGACTAAGTTATTGTCCAATCGGAACGAAATTGCCCTCCCTAGATAGCCTCGAGAAAGTCGCATTTATGATTAATTTACATCATAACTCTCTGAGTTAAACGTCAAGGTGAAATGGTGGTCTGAAAAAAAACGTTTTTTGTCATCGCTCAATTTTGTCAATGTGGAATCTCAAAGACCACTTGGCCTTTCAATATGTTTTTACATCATAATAGTGGACCTGCACTAAAGTTGTGCACCTGATATTTGATTTGTGGCCTTGGCCCACCTTTTTCGGATTGTGACCTAATTAACAAAAAACACCTTTTTGATCTTAACTTAAATAATTTTCCTCTGAATTTCATGATATGTTTCATGGATAGATTGCAGATGGGAACTCATTTTCTTAATCTACACTCTATACATAAATGTTGAGGTCACATGGTGGTCCGAACAAATTATGGCCATCATTGGATTGCCGGCCATGGGTAAGTCGTGGGTGATCGCCAAGGGTAAGTCTCCCCTGCTTCGGGGGAGGCTTACCCTTTGCGAAAAGTGATCAAAGATTTCTAGTTTAAATTGATACATTAACTTAAACTTTTCCCGTCACTGCAGACAGGTTATTACCTCTGCCACCGAAGGTGAAGTTATGCTTTAACCACTTTCTGTCTGTCTGTCCATCTGTTTGTCTGGGTACAGGATATCTCAAAAAGTTATGGACGGATACAGATAAAAATTTGTGGACAGGTTCGATGTGTGACAAGGACGAACTGATTATATTTTGGTGAAGATCCGGATCCGGATCCGACTACTAGAATTTATTAAGTGATTCTTCACCATTGAGAGACAGGTCTAAAATGAGACGTAGCACGATATCTCAAAAAGTTGTGGATGGATTTGAACGAAACTTGGTGGACAGGTTGGGTGTGTCGCAAGGCCGAAATGATTCGATTATGGTGAAGATCCGAATCCGGATCTGGATACGAGAATTATTTAATTTTGAAAGTGATTCTTCACCTTTGAGAGATCGGGCCAAAAATGATATATAGAATGGTATTTCAAAAATGTATTGGCCCCGATATGTTCTCGTGGATCAGGCATTACGTGGTGGAGGTATGCGCTCTACCGAGTGCCCTTCTAGTTTTGCTTGCTATTTCCGTCACTGGGGACGGGCACTTTTGCGAGTCCTGAATAAAGTTCACTCTGTGATATGGGTTTCATCAAAATACTAAAACATATTTCATCAAAATACAAATGTTTCCCATCCTAATATCCCAAAACTTTTCCATGCCTTACCTTCCCTGTGAATCCACAGAGGCCTCGGCAGTTTTGCAGGTGCGAGCAGTGAAGGATTTCAGTAATGTGTATGACCCCGAGTGTCTTGCAGTGCGGGCCGGAGAGACAATCACGGTGAGAGAAAAGTTGTGTTCGTATAAATGGCTGTTGCAGCAACTTATTAGTGAAGTACTGAGAACGCAGCTGCTGGGAGCTTAAAATAAATAAATAAATGAATATACTTGTCCCAAATATAATAACTTTCGTCTTTTACTTTCAAATGAACATGGTTACCTCAAAATGAATACCGTTTTCCAAAGGCAACCAAAATATGGCAATGCGTTACTGTCAGTAGGAGAGGATAAATGGGACTTCTGAGGCAGCCATTCAAATGAATGGGGGGAAAGGGAAAAACTTTCTAACTTAAGCCCCAAAAGCCCAAAAGAGGAGACTCGTTTATCCCCTTCCCTTTCATACAATCAAAAGCCCAAAATAGGAGACTCATTTATCCCCTTCCCTCTCATACAATCAAAAGCCCAAAATAGGACACTCATTTATCCCCTTCCCTTCCATACAAGCAAATGTAAAATGGGAGACTGATTTCCTCCCCCTCCCATACAAGCAAATGTAAAATTGAGACTCATTTATCCCCTTCCCTCCCATACAAGCAAATGTAAAATTGAGACCGATTCAAGCCCCAAAATCCCAAAATAGGAGACTGATTTTCTCCCCACCCATTCCCTTCCCTCCCATACAAGCGGATGTAAAAATTGAGACTGACTCAATCCCCAAAAGCTCAAAATAGGAGACTGATTTCCTCCCCCTCCCATACAAGCAAATGTTAAATTGAGACTTACTGATTAAAGCACTTCTTCCCTTTTATATTTTCATTCCACTCAAAGAGCGAACCAATGAATATTTGTCCATGTTCTACTTTGGGGAATAACTTAATTTTCCTATAACATTCATCACCATCGAGTATATTCACTAAGATTACTTTGGAACTTGGTTCTTGGTTTAAGTGTCTTTGTTGAGCAGAAATGAAATGATAAACTTCTCTCAATGTTTTTATTTGGCCACCTACTGAACCACATATCATTTTGAGATTGTAGTAAATTGTTTATCCATTGTTCAATTGATAACCATCAAAGTTTTCAGTCCATTCAAGGATATTAAATTTTTTTCTTTAATCTCCAACCTTATTTGTAAATTAAATTTATCCCTTATTTTTTTTATCACTTTTTCCCTGTTCTTCAATAAGACTTATTTGATATTTCTCACATTCTTTATGTTTCCATTTAAATACCAAGGCTGATACATCTCCACTCTTTGGTGTTATGCTTGGTTCTATCATTTATAAATCAGTAAAAAGATGGCGGTAGAACGTTAAAATCCCAACCCAATATCTTAACACTTATACTTATAACACATAAGGGAGACTTTGATCCATCTCTAAAATAATATCTTTATCATCAAAGCTCTAAGCTTTTCTTAATTTATCTCTTCTGTTTAATTGAGTTTATACTTCTTATGTATTCATTTTTTTGTACTCATTCTTCTTAAGGTTAACAGTTGTATGTTAGTTGTTTCTTGATTATATTTTTCTTTATTCCCTTTAGCTTCTTATCACACCTTTAAATGTTATTATTATCAACATACGTAATATCATAAGACTTTGATCTCAATCCTATAAATTAACTCATGACCTTCCCACCCAATTCATCTTTAAACTTACC
>CM068959.1:43148409-43159684 GCA_035128595.1 Eptatretus atami | reverse complement strand
TTGAGTTATTGCATGTTTATTTCAACTTGGTTATTTACTTTGATGTGGTCAGTTATTAATTATTTCACCGTTTTTTTTTGTTTAGTTTGTGTTTGTTTTAACCATCTTCACTTCGATTATTATAAACTTCCTCCCCTTAAACAATAGTGTCAACTTCTTCTTTCATTTGCTTGGAATTATATATTTGCCTAGATTTAATAAGATAAATTCAGATAAGAACTTATTTTTTGCCAACTGTTAAAAATACAAGGAATATGTTCCACTTATTTACAATTGAATTCCTGAAATGACTTTTTTGGATTACAAGTCAAGCTCATGGAAAACTAAAAACAGAACGATCAGACACAACATAAACAAATGGAACAGCAGAAAGAGAAGGGGAAACATGAATATTATAGCCGAGGAAAAAATAGATGGAGACAAATAAGGAAAGCAGGTAAGAATGAAGGAAGTGGGAGACATGGGTGGCGGACCAAGATGGATTACAGAAGCAAAACTCTCAGGAGGAAAAACTTAGAGATTTTAGAAGAGGAGGACTTGGGGGGGGAGGGTGGGGGTTAAACAGGGTAGAAACCATTGTGTTTGGATGGGGATGATTAGATGTGGTGAACAGCTGTCTTCAATAGTGGAGAGAATGAGATTGAAAGAATTGGAAGTTGCTTCCACAGGCGAGAAAATAGAAACAAATCAGTGCAAGTTTTCACGGATTTTGGAGTTTCACAAGAAGGGGATGATAGGTGGAACGGTGATCCTGCAGAAACCTGGGAGAGGGGTGAGAGGACCAAGCACACAAAAGAGCAAAGTGTGCCAGATCAGATATGGATGTGGTCGAGACATCTTTGCACTGTATTATCCACAGTATTTTTAAATTTTACTTCCAATCAGAAAATCACATTTGTGGTCAACCTAGTTATTTATTTCAATTGAATTATATTCTTGAACACTGCTGAATTATATACTTTTATATCATAAAATGTAAAAACATCTGAACAAATCAGACAAACAACTGTGACAGGTTTAATGGAATGTGATTTAGTTTCCAATATTTCAAATTTACAGCACCATGTGTGCAATATATATATATATATAATATATAATATATATTATATATATATTATAGTATATAATACCAACAGGTTACTAAATCAAAACCAATTTTCATAACACTAGAAAGTTGAGATATATAAAATTAACAAAAAACACACAAAAAACGTGGTTGCCATATTACACTCAAGATTCCCAAAAAGACAGGATGAGTGATGATGCTTAATATTAATTTATTGAAGCCTCTTCAATTCCCAAGCTTTCTCACGTTTCTTCTTTGAGTAAAACAGCAAACAATTCAGATTTTTGTCACAAAGTTTAATATTATCTTAACGTGGAAATTGTTGTATGTTTGGTTTATTTTGAAGAGGTTAGAGTTATCGAAAGGCTGTTAAGGGTTGTGTTTGGGAATTGACCAGTGCGAGCGATAAGCCTTTTGTCTCACTAGTAAATTCTTAAGTCAGTTGAGCTGAACTACTTGAACTTGGAACCAAAATTCCTGTTTCTCATTATCAATGAATCACCTATTTCGATTCTGATGAATCTTTTTCATTCTCAAAGCTGTGTAAACAAAGAAGAAAATAAAATCAAGAATGGCACTAATATAACAATAAAAAGAACAACCGTAAATGATAAGACTTTAATAGTTAAAACTTGACTGATGAGGGAGTGCGTGATTTAAAAGACAATAGATTCCACATTCTCAGGGGCAACTAAAGAATGTTAATCACCAAGGGCTTCATGTGATGTGGGGAACAACCAGCCATCCCAGTGTTGGGCCATAGCTTCCCTTAGGGTGTTAAGCTGGGAATCAGTGAGATATGCAGAGAGGAATTGATTTAATAATATAGCTTAAAGGTTATTAATAAAAAATTTCAAAAAATCTATGGGTCTGCATTACTAGAAGCCATTGAAGCGTTTTGAGAATTAACGTGACTGTGAGTTGAATTTATCCAACCTGAAATGAGCATGGTCCTGTATTTCTGCATGCAGCTTGCAAATGCCTGGATCGAAAAAACAGGCAATTCCTGCCAGCACAGAATAGTCCAACATGGTACTGATGTTATTGAGAGCATGAACCCCAAAGTTACCAGAGATTCTTTCTGGTTCAGGGAGCACATTTAGCGACATTGTGAAATGGAAGGAAAATAGATTTGGAGCTTTTAAGTGATATTTCAGATTAAAGGAAAATTTGCGTCCAGGGGACGCCTAATTAGAGCCAAGTATAGCAAATGAAACAGGTGAAAGCTCCTAAGTTCACTCTCTGAGGTTGAAGCTTTTCAACGTACAATGAAAGCCAAGATCGCATTTCAATGACTGATGAAGAGCCAATGATAGCTATGGCCAACATTGAGTTTAAGAAAGTTCATATGAAGGCAAAATTTGTTTCTAAGCCTGCAAGTATATAATTCTATTTAAACAAAATCTTCAAACGAGGGCGTTTAAAGCAAATTAATTAAATATATTCAGCGGTTTGATCGCAATTTCCCCAGTGTCTATTTACACCACTCCAACACATTGCATTAGTTCTCATTGCATTGTTGATTGCAGCATTATATGTCCTTATAAAACAGTTACGTTTCCTGTTTGGAAATGAATTATCAATTTGTTTGCTGCCAGGCAGGAAGACAGGACGATAATAAATACTCACTCTCTCTGCACGCATGTGCGATCGGAAACAATTCAGAGCAAGGTTCAGGTAAAATGACACTTCGTCTCATATCATGTTCAAAATATTAACATCAATTAAAATGGGTTGTCCTCAAGCATAAATATCACAAATGATAAGTATGGGACATACCGATTGATTCATAACCAATTGCTTACCCGCTTTTTGGTTTTCCGACCTCCACACTTTTTGAGATTATCGTGCCAGATTCATTTTGGCCCCATCTCTCAATGGTGGAAGAATCACTTTAAAAATTAAGTGTCTATCTCACCAAAAAAATCTAATCATTTCATTCTTGTCACACCAGACGCCCTGTCATTCAAATGCTTCAAATTCGCCAAACTTTTTGAGAATCGCGCACACGGACAGGAGCAGGAGGGGAAATAACGTCCGTCACCTTCCAATGGGCTTATGCTCAAGTAGCAACATCATTGATCAACTTGTGTGCAAAGAGCCAATCGGTCCAGAAGTTATTAATACTGCAGTGATCCTTGGTTCATTTTACAGGATATGTTGCGTAACCTTACGAAAGGCAGTCTCGCTGCCTGTGTAATTGTTTATAACCAGACTGAAGTTTCTAAAATACATGCTTGATGTCAAGTATGTAGCAGGCTGAAATGGAAAAGGCGGCATTAAGAATCTCAAGAGATGTGATCGATAAAGAGAAATATGCCTATAATGTTATGAATATGTTGATCGGGAGGATTTTCTGGTTTGCTTAAATAATGAAGAACGTAGAAGATGTAATGGAGTATTTATTATTTCTATATAGAATAGAGAGATAACTGAAAGCATGGAGACAACAAAGATGATAGAACTGAAACATTCCGAGTAGGCTGAGTCGTATGGAAGCAGGCAGGTCGAAGACGATTTATTCATTATTTATTTATTTAATTCAATTATTTTTTCTCCCTGCTGTGGAATTACTAGTATGTGATTCTGTTGAGTTTGATGTGTTACAAATCTGTCGTTCAGAACTCCGCGACAGAGACTATGGAAAACACTTGGAATCTGCTCCCTTTGAGAATATCTTCTATGGCAAACGTTTTAATGTTTCCCAAATACCAAATATTTCCAAGTATACAGTATCAACCGATGGTTGAGCAGGTGCGGGAAATGTGCGTTTTCCCAATGTATAATATGTAAGATGCCTTCTTATTGCTGAACACTGTAAATAATCCTTGTCGAGATTACAACGATCAATATATTTATGGAACCGGTGGTAGTCGCTCCTATGCATTATTTGGCACGTCTCCTGTTTATGGTGGCCGCTTCCACGCTGTTTCCAAAAGCTGCCTGATTGGGCAATTTTACATTTTCATTCACTTTCTTGATAAGTATGGTCAGTCATTTTATTTCCCTTCCAGTAATCTTAAATATCAACATGAACATCCTGGGATTAAAGTAGATTTATACAATCTTCATTGTAACACACCAATTTTGAAATAAGCTCTTTTTGCCCTTTTTAACAAATCAAACCTCCGCTGCCCGATGTTGCACACCATTTTTGGAGGTATAAGGTAGCTCGGAGTTAAGCTCTGAATGATACCAAGAGTGCAACGTAATTAACCTTGAAATAATTGAGCCTTCCCTGAGCATAGGAGAAGATTATTGCAGTTGTAGGGTAAGCTTCCACAATCAAGCGACCACATTTTTAATTGGTGCTACAGAGTTTTTTAGACCCCTAGGAGTACTGAACCCACAACACTTTAAAAATTAAAATTCCTTGCACTCCCAACACTCCCAAATGTTCCGACTTTTTCTCGAGCCACGCTGGACTTTCGTAATGAAATTTGCACCAATATATGAATAGAAAGTTCGCTGAGTGACATTTTTTTGGACTTTGTCATAATTTAAAGGCATGACCCAATTGAAGTCATTTAACAATTTTCATCACAATAACCTTGACAAAGTTGTCCAATCAGAACAAATTTGCCTCTTTCAGATAGTTAGGGTTTAGCATAGCTTTCGATGCAAGGCGCATTGACGCTATTTTACATCACACCTCCCAGGCGTTAAAAGGCAAGGTCTTCCACCCCTAGGATTACGACTGCACCATTAGGTTTTCTCCCTTTTCTCTTGGCAATGTCCGAAACTTTCGGAATGAAATGTCTTATCATAATGGGCATACAAAGTTGGGTTGGTTAGTCAGTTAAGGGCTAGCATGGGACCTTAGAGTTATCCTGAGTTCAAGTTTCCTTTTCAACCATTGAATAACATCAAGTGGGTTGACTCAGGCCTGTCTCCTTTGAATCAGCAAAATGAGTACCAAATTGTACTGGGATAATACCATTCATGGTAACCTCCGGGTCGAGTGTGCCTATCCAGACCTGTACTCCTTACCATGAAACTGTTGCATATCCAATGTACCTTTCCGCATGAAAGGAATTAATTTTTAAGGTCATGACCAAATTATAGACATTTTAACAATTTTTCACCAAAACTCGTAATAAGTATAAGCAATCAGAAGGAATTGCCCTCATTATGATAGCTGTAAGCAAACCACATTCATACCTCTCTGGTTAAAGATCAAAGATCTGTGTACTTACTAGAGTTACTAAACCACCATTAGACTTTCTCCCTTTTTTTTCTGCATTTGTCGAGGGCTTAAGAATAAATTTTGCACTCAATAATAGGAAACAAACAGTGGCTGACATAATTTTTTGCCTTGATCTTATTTTAAGGTCATGACCCAAATATATGGACATCTTTAACAGTTTTTCACCAGACCGACTAAGTATTGTTCCAATCGAAACGAAAGTTGACCTCCTAGATGCTCTGAGAAAGTCGCATTTATGATTAATTTTACAATCATAACTCTCGAGATTAACGTTCAGGTGAAATGGTGGTCTTGAAAAAAAAACGTTTTTTGTTCATCGCTCAATTTTCATGTGGAATCTCCAAAGACCACTTGGCCTTTCAATATGTTTTACATCATAAAGTGACCGCACTAAAGTTGTGCACCTGATAATTTGATTTGTGGCCTGGCCACCTTTTTTCGGAATTGTACATAATTAACAAAAAAACACCTTTTTGATCTTAACTTACATTAATTTTTCCTCTGAATTTCATGATAGTCCATGGATAGATTGCAGCATGGAACTCATTTCTTAACTACCACTATACATAATGTTGAGGTCAACATGGTGGTACGAGAACAAATTATGCCATCATTGGATCTGGCCATGGGTAAGTCGTGGGATCGCCCAAGGGTAATCTCCCCTGCTTCGGGTGAGCTTACTTTCGAAAAGTGATCAAAATTCTACGCTTTAAATTGTACATTAACTTAAACTTTTCCCGTCACTGCAACAGGTTATTACCTCTGCACCGAAGGTGAAGTTATGCTTAAACCACTTTCTGTCTGCTGTCCATCTGGTTTGTCTGAGGTACAGGATATCTCAAAAAGTTATGGACGGATAAGATAAAAAATTGTGCAGGTTCGATGTGTGACAAGACGAACTGATTAGACTTGGTAAGATCGGTCCGGATCCGCACTACTAGAATTTATAAGTGATTTTCCCATAGAGACAGCGTCTAAAATAGACTAGCACGATATCTCAAAAAAAGTTGTGGATGGATTCTGAACGGAAACTTGGTACAGTGGTGATGTCGCCAAGGCGAAATGATTCGATTATGTGAAGATCCGATCCGTATCTGGTTACAGAATTATTTAATTTTGAAAGTGTGTTCTTCACCTTTGAAGATCGGGGGCCAAAAAATGATATAATAGAATGAGTATTTCAAAAATGTGATTGGCCCGATATGTTACTCGTGAATCAGGGCATTCGTGTTGGAGGTATCGCTCTACGAGTGCCTTCTAGTTTTGGCTTGCTATTTCCGTCACTGAGGACCGGGCACTTTTGCGAGTCCTGAATAAATTCACTCTGGATATGTTTCATCAAAATACTAACATATTTCATCAAAATACAAATGCTTTCCCTCCTATATCCCCCAAACCTTTTCCATCCTTACCTTCCCTGTGAAATCCACCAGAGGCCTCGGCCAGTTTTGCAGGTGCGAGCCAGTGAAGATTTCAGAATGTGTATACCGAGTGTCTTGCAGTGCGGGCCGGAAGACCAATCACACGGTGAGAGAAAAGTTCGTGTGTCGTATAAATGGCTGCTTGCCAGCAACTTATTAGTATGTACTGAGAACGCAGCTGCTGGTGAGCTTAAAATAAATAAATAAATAATTTACTTGTCCCAATATAATAACTTCGTCTTTTACTTTCAAATGAAATAGGTTACCTCAAATGAATACCTTTTCCAAGGCAACCAAAAATATTGCATGCGTTTACTGTCAGTAGGAGAGGATAATGGACTTCGGAGGCAGCCATTTCAATGAATGGGCGGAAAGCGAAAAACTTCTAACTTAAGCCCCAAAAGCCCAAAAAGAGGAGACTCGTTATCCCCTTCCCTTTTCATACAATTCAAAAGCCCAAAATAGTGAGACTCATTTATCCCCTTCCCTCTCATACAATCAAAAGCCCAAAAAGGACACTCATTTATCCCCTTCCCTTCATACAAGCAAATGTAAAATGGACGACTGAGTTCCTTCCCCGCTCCATACAAGCAAATGTAAAATGCAGACTTACTTTATCCCCTTCCCTCCCATTACAAGCAAATGTAAATTGAGACGATTCAAGCCCCAAAATCCCAAAATAGGAGACTATTTTTCCCCACCCATTTCCCTTCCTCCCATACAAGCGGATTAAAAATTGAGACTGACTCAATCCCAAAAGCTCAAAAATAGGAGACTGATTTCCTCCCCCTCCCATACAAGCAAATGTTTAAAATTTGAGACTTACTGATTTAAAGCACTTCTTCCCTTATATTTCATTCTCCACTCAAAGAGCGAACAATGAATATTCTGGTCCATGTTTTACTTTGTGAATAACTTAATTTTCCATAAACATTCATACCATTCGAGTATATTCACTAAGATTACTTGGAAACTTGTTCTTGTTTTAAGTTGTTATGTTGACAGAAATGAAATGATAAAACTTCTCTCAAAAATTTTTGTTGGTTTTGTATATGTTTATTGTTTTGTTTTATTTGGACCACCTACTGAACCAATATCATTTTAGATGTATTAAATGTTATCCATTTGTTCAATTGATAAACCTCAAAGTTTTCAGTCCATTCAAATATTAAATTTTTTCTTCTAACTCCTCCAACTTTTTTAGATAAATTTATCCGCTTATTTGTTTTATCTACTTTTTCCCATGTTATTTCTTCAATAAGACTTATTTTTGATATTTTCACATTCCTTTATGTTTCCATTTAAATACCAAAAGGCTGATACGATCTCCACTCTTTGGTTTTTATCGCTTAGTTCTATCATTTATAATCAGTAAAAAAGATGGCGTAGGACGTTAAAATCCCCAACCCAATATCTTAACAATCTTCTACTATAGAACACATTAAGGGAGACTATTGATTCCATCTCTAAAATAATATCTTTATCATCAAGCTCCTAATGCTTTTTTTAATTTATTCTTCTGTATATAATTTAGTTGTATAACTTCTTTATGTATTCATTTTTTAGTATCTTCCTTCTTATAAGTGTTAAACAGTTAGTAATAAGTTTAAAGTTTGTTTCCTTATTATATTTTTCTTTATTCCCTTTAGCTGTTCTATCCACACCTTTAACTGTTATTATTATCAACATACGTAAATATCATAAGGACTTTGATCTCAATCTATAAATTTAACTTCATGACCTTCCACCCAATTCTCTTTAAATTACAATAACCTTTTTATTCTTGAAAAAACAACCACATCACTGACTCTTAATACTTGTATTCATTATATCAATATTTCATTCATATCCTCATATACATCACTATGTCTTAATTCTAAATAAACTTCTGATCCATATGACACATATCTTATACTTTCATTTAAATTATTATAGTAATAGTCATACATTAACGAAATTGGGACAAGTCAAGAATTGATGTTCTATATAAAATAGGTTTATCCATTTCAATAACTCCTCTTTTTCAAATGAATAGCACAAAAGTTCTCTGAAAACACCTCTCCGCTCGTTAAAAACTTGGTCTAGTTAATTACAACCTTTGAAGCCTGTTTCCAAATGTAGCAAGTTCCCTATGTTTGTCAATTCTAACATTTTCCAGTGTCTTCAAATTACAGCTTTATTCATAATTTATAAAAGTCCTTCCCAAAATCTGTTTTTGCTTCTGTTCTCCTTTTTGTATTAAAATCAATATACTTCTTGAACCAATGACTGTTTAAATTTCAAAATCCGATGAATTTTCCTCACTCTCAACCCAGCAGATAAATAATGTCTCAAGTTCCTTTGATGCAAAACATCTTTATCATTTATCATGTGTAAGTAGTTTTTCGGAGATTTACCTTTTTATATTTAAATGACTGTTGGTAATCACTTAACATTCTTTTTCTTGGACTTTCTTTATCAGGGCATAAGGTGGTCTTTATGTTTGTGATGGAAGTTCTTCTGGATATTTTTAAAATCAACCTTCAAAATAATATCCAACTTCAGCTTCAGGCTTCATCCAATTATTTTTGAGAGGAGACAACAATGTCTTGCAAAACTTTTTCATAATGTTTTTCTTTAATCCATTTAAGTTTTCCATAAGGTAAACATTGCGACAGAGCCCACCCATACAAATTGTTAGCATCATAATACATCAGGTAAGAGTTGTCCTCATTCTTATTATAATTAGGAAGATATTTGTTATTTGCTTTAGCATATCTCTTGGAACATACTTGAGATATTCCTCCTCTTTTAGCCTTCTCTATCACAAAAAGCATATCTATATCACTGATTAATTCCAAATTTTGTTTTGTCATTTTTAACATAGCACTCCAAGCCAAACCTGGGGCTGTGTAATAGTGAACGGGGTCTAATCTATCGGAATTTTTATTACGACAGACTGTTCTTAAAGTTTCAAACACATCAGCCAATAACAATACATCAGTTTTAAGATACAAATCATGATATTCTCCAAGATTCTTTATATTAAACTTCTCCCAAACATGTTTGCTTGTGTATAATCTCTATCGGAAATATGAGTTTAATTCAACTTGCCATGGAAACTTTCCTTTGAAGGAAGTTGTGCTTCTTTAAACTTCTCAAATGAATACATGTAGTCAGATGGATATATTCCCTTTTGTGATGAGATCAATTTCTTCTTGATTTGGGAAATGTGATTTAAGATTCGGAAAGTTTTTCATATTTGATACTAAGTTAGATAATGGACTTGCCATAAATGTGTATGTGTCAAGAAATCTGATATGGGTTATGGGGGATGTATGAATTGTTTTTGTAATGAAGTATTTTTGCTCTGTGTTAGAATGCAAAATATCTCCAGATGGTCTTTGCAATTCATTGATTAAATAAGTAGTGTCATAGTAAGGTTGTTGTGAGAAACAGAATAAAGTTGGAGCTTGAATTAAGATTACAAAGGGAATGAGCTGGACCTCGATATTTCCACAAATGATACAGATGATCCCAACCGTTGACCTCTCCTTCAATTTCTCTCACAATATGACAGTACTGTTCTCTTCATAAATTCCTTTTCTCTCGCCCTTGTTAATGACATGTTTACCGGTTTTAACCATTATTACTCTTCTCTATGCCAGTCTTTCCAACGTCCTGTACCCAAACTCCTCTGATCGATTTCTCCTCATCAAATTCCTAACTTGTAGTATATCACCAACAGACTGATTGATATGTAATAAGAAACCACAAGAGAGTTTGATAATTATTTGTGTAATATTTATTTGGATATTGCAGAACAGCATCTATTCTTTTCAAGGATACTTTCAAAATATCCAGCATGATCCCAAAAGAGTTTGGGTTATAGATTTGTTAAAACTTTGAATGATATGTTGAAAACCTGCTTTTGGTAATTGATCGGTTGATTTATGATTCCTCACAAATTTCGACATGTTGATTTAATCATTCTTTTGTTGAAGAGTTGAGATTCCTTAAAGGATACGTTTTTACATTTCTCTAGTTATAGTGTCGATTTGCGTTAATTTGATAACCCTTTGATGAAGCCATAATGATGATTGCCTGTTAAGTAAAAGTAGAAATCGTTCTACATTTGTTTCCATTCCTTTTTATAGCGTTGTATTGACATTTTTGAAATATGCACTTTTTGTACCATTAACTCCATATACTTAACAGCAGTAGATATTCATTTTCTCAAATTGAAACCTTTCAAAGCATTGGACTTTGAATCGGTTTAACCATTAGAATTCTCATTATTTCTTATAATGTTCAACCCTCTTCAGGTTCCCATCCTGCGGAGGTAGTCGCACAGAACAGACCATAGAAAACATTTGTTATCTTTGTTTTGAATATTAACAACGGCTTTCTTAAGTTTTTTTCTCTTTTGGTAAAGCAATATAAGAAGAAGCTTGAAGAGGACCTGATTTTAAGATGTGTATGTCTAAAAAGATTATTTTTGTAATAGCAAATCTACTACCTACTATAGTGTTATCAACATCTTGTTCTTATCTCTGGAGTTCATTGTAAACATCACATCTTACAAAATCTTGAAATGATGAG
>CM068959.1:43112824-43125645 GCA_035128595.1 Eptatretus atami | reverse complement strand
TGTTGTCCGTGAACAAAACTTTAGTACATCACGGGTGGTGAAGATGGTGGTGGTCAAGTTTCAAGTTTAATGGGAATTGTGTGTGTGCAGGTTTGGAGAAGAAGCAAAATACATATTTTTTGGGGGGGGGGCAACCTCCCTTAAAACCCTTAGAGCCCCGATTTTGCTCATGTCATGAATAAACTTTGGTATGTCATGGGTGATGAAGGTTGTAGTGAAGTTTCATCGGAATTGTTGTATCGTTTCTGAGAGAAAACAATACTCTTTGGGGGACAACCACTCCCCCTGTAAACTCCTCTGTAGACCCCTTTAGACCCCTTTTTTAACACCATCACGGGTGATGAAGGTTGTGGTCAAATTTCATTGAAATTGTACATGTAGTTTCTGAGAAGAAGTTGCAAGTATTTGTGGACGGACAGATGGTCTGACGAACGAGGCGCCATCCATAAGCTCCAAGGAACTACTTTGCAGGTGAGCTAAAAAACATCCCTAGCAATATTATTACAAATGAACTACAGTTGAAGCTGTCGGGGCTCAGCGATGATCCTGAAGAGAGCCCGAGGCACAAAACTTTGAGAACAGAAAATTTCACAGCTTGGTCCATGAATCGTGACCCCTTACCGAAATGAAGGTGGATACTTTGAGCCTGACCCGGAGGACTTCCATTCCACATTCTGAAACCCGCTTGTGCAGATACCAATCAACGACACACACACACACACACACACACACACACACACACACACACACACACACAACACACACACTGAGACCTGGGCGCGGGAGCATTGAAAACAACAGCTCGTACATGCAGCAACCTTTGCACCCACCGGTAAGCTCCAATCTTACTTTGTACATGCTACAGTCCCCTCAACAGGGGGTGAAAGATGGGGGACCAAGGAGAGGGTTGGGAGGGAGAGATGGAGGAGTGGAGAAAGAGGGGGGAAGAGGGAGTGGTCAGAGAGACACAGAGACAGAGACAGACACAGAGACAGAGACAGAGACAGAGACAGAGACAGAGACAGAGACAGCAGAACAGAGACGAAGACAGAGACAGAGACAGAGACAGAGACAGAGACAGAGAGACAGAGAGAGAGAGAGAGAGAGAGAGAGAGAGAGAGAGAGAGAGAGAGAGAGAGAGAGAGACAGACAGAGAGAGACAGACAGAGAGAGACGACAGAGAGAGAGAGACAGAGACAGGGGTCAGGTCAGAAAGAGGGATGGTTTTGGAGGAGAGAGGTGGTGTTTTGGAGGAAGAGAGGTGGTAGGTTTTGGAGGAAGAGAGTGGTAGGTTTTGGAGGAGAGGGGTGATGGATTCCGGCAGATGTGACGCCCAGTTCATCGTCCATCCGAGACGACACACAGTGATGAATCACCGCCGGCCTGTGAAACACCAAGACGACAGTTTAGAGCTGGGTTGGGATTTGAATCCAGGCCACACAGAGTGAACATGCGTACCTCTCGGCTTTTCTGCCATGATGTGGCGATTCCTTACTTCAGAACTGAAAAGATTTTTTGTTTGTCATTGTGATCATATAATTGATTTTGCCTTCATACCTCCAGTGTAGAACCACGTTATCACAATTGAATGTTGAGAACGCGCCAAGTGGTTTCACCACGCAATGTACGAAACGTTTGAAGAAACTTTTTAAAGCGAAACGTTTAATGTTTATTTTTATTTATCCATGCTGAAGTGACGGGTCATATGACGTCATCAAAAACGGGAAACGTCATTTTCAGCGATTTCAGCGAGGCAGCCACGCCTGTTCCACCACAGAACAACACGTGGCCAAACAGCGAGTAGCCCTGAACTTTGTTTCAAGTTGATCGATATACAGTATTTAGTGATGGTGTGAATTGTGGAGCGCTGGCTTAAGCACTCCAATGAAACGGTTGGAAACGGCTCCCTTAGCACGCAATTGGCATTCACCGACCGTCATATTAAATATACATCTCCGGCGACCTGGAAATGTCAAATATGTCCAAATTGGACAAATGAACACTTTCCTAGGAGTCGGAACTGCTTGTAAATTCGATTCTGGAGCTTTACATTTTGTAATTCTGCTTCGTTTAAGAGATCCTCGTGGTGATCACATGTGCGGAAATGAATAAAGCAATGAACACCGACCTCTCCGGGCGTTTATAAGCATTGCAATGTGCCCAGCGATTTGTCGCTATCATGAACAGGCATGCGATCATATGAGTGAGGAAAGTGAAAAAACAACTTTATCATTAAGAAATCGTTGCAGCCTGTTCAAGTCAAGCATGCTTGAGTAGGCCAAAAAACATGGCGGCTTCAGATCCCAGCGAGGTTACCCATGAAACACCTTAAGAACCCAAAGAGTGAGGTGGCAGAGGATCTCCTGATGAAGGATATAATTAAATAAGGCCTTTAATTATGTTCAAAAGGGGTGTTTTAATTAACCTGATCAACCAAATTTTCACTCTTGCACTTCCTTTAGAGTTTTCTTCTGTGTGCACGCAAAGTTTCAGGCTGAGAGGTTTTATGGTTTTGGAGTTATGGAGGAGACACTGACACACACACATATACATTGAAATTTATTAGTATACAGTAAATATATGTAAATGAAAGCACAGTGTGGTGCATTGGTGAGGCGGTGAAGCCGTGAAGCCGCGAGTCAGTCTGGGAAGCCATGAAGACTATATGCGATTAATCACGTCCTGTTTGAACGTAAATTCACCAAAACCCTCAAGACCCTTGAGAACCCAAGAGACCCAAGGACACAGAAGTCCCTTAAACCCAAGACCCGAAGACCCAAAATTGCAAAAAGACCAAAAGAGCAAAAAGACTCCAAAGACCCCAAAAGACCCCGAAGACCCCAAAAACCCTGAAGACCCAAAAGTCCCCAAGTCCCCAAATGTCTTGAGGACCCAAAAGACCTAAACAAAAATACCCTGAAGACCCAAAAGTCCCTGAGGAACCAAAAGACCCAAAAGACCCTGAAGAACAAGAGCCAAAAGTCCAAGACCCTGAGGACCCCAAAGACGCCAAAAGACTTGATGACCCAAAATACCCAAAAGTCACTGAAGACCCAAAAGACCCTGAAGACCCCGAATAACCAAAAGACCCCAAAGTCCAAAAGACCGAAACCGCAGACCAAAAGTCCCAAAGACCCTGATGACTCAAAAGACCTGAAGATGCAAAAGACCCCCCCAAGTTCCTTAGACCCCTTACACCCTTCAGACAGATTAGACAGCTTAGACCCTTGACCACTTCGACACTTGGACCTTCTTATATCACAAATAAATTTCAATAAATATATCAATATTACAAATAAATTTGTAGAAAAGAAATGTTTGTATATGTTCGATTGGTGGAACCATGCCAGCACAGCAAATCTGTGAAATCAATCTCTGTAACGACTTTGTGGAGAGGCGAGCGTAGCGAGCCGATCCACGCTCGTGTTATTATAAGGAAAATAAAGGACAGAAAAGGCATTTTATCCTAAAGTTGGAATCTTCATTCTTTGTTTTGTGCATCACTACATTAACACTTGTCGTTTGATCTGTCAGTGGCAAACACACCACCAACGATGCATCCACTTTTTATACTTCCAGCATTTACGAGGTTCGGGTGCAAATCAATAGAAGACAGGTCTCTGGAAAGGCTAGTTAGTGTCCGTCTACATCAGCAGACAAGACGAAGAACAGATTTTATCAACTTGGAGTTCATAACAGTATGTTTCCCCATGGGAAATGAGGTGTGGCTTACATTTTGAGCGTTAGCCCTTCATCAGAGTAAAAAAGACACAGAGTGACATGTAGGTGAGGATGGTTTACACAGTGTTTCAGGGTTATAGCCAAAAATCAAAGGACTGATCAAAGATCCCTGAAAGATTTTGATCCCTGATTTTTGATGTGGTCTTTTATATCTCTGACATATGCCCAACACAAGCAATCCCTGCTTCACCCCTTACAATTTATTACTTGTTCCTCGATATTTACACCACCCTCATCGTATGTATTTTTTGTACAGTGACTCAAGCTCATGAAGGAGCTGTAAGACAAATCATGCATGCGCATTCAGATAGGGACATGAGACAACACAGGACTTGACTTCAGGCAAACACAGCTGGTGACTTTGGGGAAGTGACATAACTTCCCAGAGCGCACTCACTTGGTGCTGGTAACGTCACCTTGTGACGTCATTAGAATGCCAACCCACGGGGTTTATCCATGATCTATCTTCTAAATGCTGAGTGTCAAGTGAGGAACCTTAACCTCCTTCCTCTACCTTAACCTCCTTCCGATGGACGGTGCACACATTGATGCGTCGCCCTGCTGTGAAACACCAGGTTAACTGGTTCAGATTCTAACCCAGGATAGAAAGCTCAAAGGCGAGTACACACACATACCTCTAAGGCCAAAGCTATCCTGCCAGCCCTTCTTTTCATAAACAGAGAGAACATAATTAAATACAAGCAGGATTTTTAATAAGAGGAAATCCTGGAGTTTTTTTTTTTGTTTTTAATGGCAAATGTGAAATTAAATTGTTTGGATATAGTACATGATTTGTAGTGTAAATGTCACACCAGAGACAATTGTGCAACTGTGCATGAACTTCTAACCTTGTGAGTCATGGAATAAAAACATAAACTTATATTTGAAAGAATCATTCATCACATGTTTGTTGACTCTTGTTATGTTGTTGACAATGTTTGTTGTACTCCGTTTATTAACATCATTCCAGCAGCATTGACAAGTTGATATGATAACAAAAACAAAACAGGCAGATGATGGCTGAAAAGAATTGACAAATAGAAATACCAAATGTACTTATGACTAGAATGAATGACCCAAGTAGGCCTTCCCACCGATGCTCAACATCCATCATCCACCGTACCTGTACGCCTGTTGATGACTTCTGCGATGGCCGGTGGGAAATATCCGATGCGTTCCGGGCATCGACGTCTTGTACGACTCCTTTCCATCGCCGTCTGCATGCTGTCCAATCACCTGTTGGATCAAGAGTTCCTTTGTAAATATTGGATACAAAGGGAAGCAAATGTCTACAGTGCAGAGCAATGTTTTACATGCACATACTTATTTGGGCACTACCTCGCTTGACTACAGGAGGTTGGAAAACATCTCAATGTGTTTTGTTGTATAAACGATAGTTAGACCCATTGTTACAAGTCATTCCCCAATTTTCAGTAAATCCATATGGCACAAATGCATGACTGAGACTCAGGCTTACGAAAATGTTCAAGCATCTGGTCATTCTGCTGCCATTTCACTCCATCCAACAGGTTGCAATCGTAAAGAAACTGCATAAATACTACTGCTACACTACTACTACTACTACTATATAATGGCTCCAATTATTCCTACCTTCTTGTGGGAGCTGGAGATCCAAGTCTTTCATGAATCGGCTAGCTAGGCATGATGTTCGACTGAAGGCGATTTGAGCAGGAATTTGTAATTTGGTCCATGGTGGCGGCGATAACAACACTACTCTTCATGAAAGGCACGGTGGAATCTATAATATCCAACAGCTAATGATGGCAGATGTGACACCCACCTGAACAGCTATCCAGGGAGGTTGCTCTGCCTGCGAGCACCAATCTCATAGTTTAGAGTAGGTCGGGAATCAAACCAGCCAAGACAGCTCAAAGGTAGTGCACTAGCTATGCACATCCTGCTGGACCGAAGCACTCCCTAAATAATTTATACAGCTTTGGCTGAAAACCAGGCTTTCTGTGGCATTTCTGCATTGTCATAGATGATGAATTGTGGGTCATGACTTTGAACCAACCAATAATAATAAAATGGCATCAAAACATCTCCAACATGCACAATTAAAGACACAACTTTCAGCTGGTAAAGTCATGGTGACTGTTCCTTCCACATTCAGGATGCAACACTCAAGCATCTCATTGCCAGATGAAAAACCATCAACTATGAGAGGAAAGAACTTTAAGCTCTGTGTCATGGCTGAACTCAATCAATTAGCATTACAATGCTAAACTTCATTTGAGCTTCACATGAGAAAAACTGGTTTGAACTGAAATTCTTCATCAACTGAACTCCTTCACTTAACACAGACTTGGTGGTGTAATGGTGAGAGTGTCTGCTCTGAGTCCGGGAGGTCAGAGGTTTTTTGAACCCCAGAGAAGTCATACCAAAGATGTCAAAATGTACACCCTGCTTCCTTGCTAGACCCTAGTATTTAAAAAGATAGAGCAAATGACCATAAGTTGGCAACCATTGTGTACGATTGATAGACGAATGGCCTCCTCCTGCATGATGCTCTTGTGAGGAACTCATTAATAACTGACAGTGGAGGATAAATGGGGCTTCTGAGGCAGCCATTCAAATGAATGGGGGAAAAGGGAAAAAAACTTTCTAACTTAAGCCCAAAAGCCAAAATAGAAGTCATTTATCCCCTTCCCTCCATACAAGCAAATGTAAAATAGGACACTGATTTCCTCCCACTCCCATACAAGCAAATTAAAATTGAGACTCATTTATCCCCTTCCTCCCATACAAGCAAGTCAGCCAAGCTGCTCGCCCGAACCAAGCCCCAAAAATTCCGGTCATTTCCCATGTGGAAACACACCCTGGAAAAACCATTGTTGTGAAAACTCCCATGACGTCATCAAGTCGCTTATTTAAACCAACTTGTATGCCAGCGTGTTTCATTCAGAGAATGGATTGTGCAGAGGAGTACTCCCAACCTTACGGATCAATCGTTTTAACAAGATGAAGGTGACAAGTAGACACAAGATGTCAAGATGACAAGATGACAGAGATCTCAACCCAATTCATTATTTGTTGTTTAAAACAGAATTAAATCACTATACAATAAATAATTATTTTGTATGTCTTTTTTCCAACAGGGTGTCCCCAATCAGAACACCGTTGATAGCTGATGTTGAAAATGAATTATTTGAATATCACGAGAATGGATAAAAATGAACGACTTTCTTGAGAGATTTATTCGTTTCGGAAAGAAATGAATGATATTTTTCTTGGATGTAAGAATTCTCTCACGTCCTTTGATCCCGAGTTCAAGGTGAGGAATTATCACCCTGTCTCTGTCTTCATGTGTGTATATGTGTACATGTGTACATGTGTACATGTTACATGTGTATATGTGTATGTATATATGTGTATGTGTGTATATGTGTGTGTGTATATGTATATGTGTGTGTGTATATGTGTATATATATATATATATATGTGTGTGTATATGTGTATGTATATATGTGTATGTATATATGTGTTTGTGTACATGTTATGTGTGTATATGTGTGTGGTATATGTGTGTGTGTATATATATGTGTATGTATATATGTGTATGTATATATATATATGTGTTGTATAATTGTATGTATTATATATATGTATATGTATATATGTGTATGTATATATGTGTATGTATATATATATGTTTGTGGTATATATGTTGTATGTATATATGTATATGTATATGTGTGTGCATATATGTGTTGTATATATATAATATATGTATATGTATATGTGTGTATATATATAATATGTATGTATTTGTGTATGTATATATGTGTATGTATATATGTGTATGTGTGTATATGTGTGTGTGTATATACGTGTGTGTGTAGTATATATATATATATATATATGTGTGTGTATAGAGTAGGGTGAATATACTGATTCTGGCTCATTTTTCCCCATGTAAATGAATGGGATTTTCAGCGATTCACTTTTTTTTCCCTTAAAATTCAACCCCTTTTATCCCAGGGTATATTTATTTGTCTCCACTTTTTAACCTAGGGACACTCTTTTTCAAATAACAATGCATATTGTTTTAGCTCACTCAATGAACCTATAAACATTTGTTCATTCTCAAATTCCTTCAAATAGTTTAATTTTCTTTGCACAATAATCCATCTAAAATATTTAAAACAAACATTTGAATCTTTATATTTTTCAAGATAACCCCTTTTGTGCCATTACGAAATGATAAACTTCTCTTAATGATCTCATCTGACCACTCCTGAGCCACATATCATTTTGAGATTATAGTAAATTGTTTTTCCATTGTTCAATTGATAACCATCGAAGTTTTCGTCCATTGAAGGATATTTATTTTTTTGCTTTACATCCTCTAACTTACTAGTTTTTAAATGTATTCGCTTATTTGTTTATTTACCTTTGTTTTCGTTATTTTTTCAATAAGACTTATTTGATATTTTTACATTCATTATGTTTTTCCATTTATATACCAGACTGAGATTTTCTCCACTCTTTAAGTTTGATAATACTTGGTTTAAACCATTTATATATTGTGAAAAACGCGGCGGTAGCCCTTAATAAAACCCTAACCCATCTTCCATTGTTAAAACACAATCTATTCTATACACTCTTTCATACAATAATCCATATGGACAGAATCTATTCCATTATCTAAATTAAATCTCTTATCATAACAAGGCTCCTAATGCCTTTTATTTCCTTCTTCACTATATATGTTATGTTATAACTTCTTTATTGTATTTCATTTTCCTATATTCTTCTTTTCTTTCATCAAACAATTATAATAATTTCTAAAGTTATTGATTTCTTTATTACATATTTCTTTATTCCCTTTAACCTCTTATCAATCTGATCCTGATCACCATACTTATAAGCTATGCCTTGCTCTCATCCAATAAACTCACTCATTACTTTTCCACCAACTCATCCTTAAAACTTACCAATACCTTTTCATTCTTTTGGAAAATAAACTCGCTCTTCTTACTAAATTACTTGTATCATATACTCCAATATTTTTCTTCATATCTTTATAAACATCATCAGTTTTTTATATCTAGGAATAAAACTATCAGTGTCCATATACAACAATGAAACATTTTCACCATACTCTTTCTTTACAGCATTATACAAATAATCATACATCAATATCTTGATAAATCAAAGAACTGCTGTTCCAATATAAATTGGTTATCCATTACAATACTTTCCTTTCCATCTGAATCGCAGAAAAAAGTTCTCTGAAAAAACCTCTTCTCTCTTAAAACTTGGTTTATTTATTAATCTGAAGCTTCTTTCCAAGATGTTGCAAATCTAATGTTTTGCCTGTTTCTAACATTCTCCATTGTCTTTCCAAAGACAGCATTATTCATCAATTTATAGAAATCCCCTTCAAATTTTACTTTTGTATTTGCTCTCATATCTGTATTGAATTTAATAATACTTTTTCATCCAGGACTTTTGTTTAAATTTTAAAATCTATGAATTTTAGCTACTCTCAATCCTTCTCTCAAAACTGTTTTAAAGCTTCTCTGATGCAAAACATATCCTCTTTATCATAGAATGTTGTTAATAACTTTTTTTGTTGATTTGAGCCTTTAATTATTAAAAAACTTTTTATGATAATTACACTTAAACATTCTTTCTTTTGGGTTTCTTTCTCACATGCAAAAGGAAGGTCTTATGCTTATTATGAAGATCACTCGGTACCTCAAATCAATTCATAATACCTTTCTTCCTCATTCAATTCCTTTGAGAAGAAATAAACAATATTCATCAAAGCCTTTCATAATCCTTTTTCTTCACCACTCTAATTTACCATAAGGTAGAGATTGAGCATTCCCATCCATAAAATTATTAGCATCAAAATACATCAAATAATTACTATCTTTTTCACTATCATAATTTGGAAGATATTTATTATTTGCTTTAGCATATCTTTTGAATATACTTGTGATATTCACCTCTCTTAGACTCTCAATCATCAAAGCATATCTACATCACTGATTAAATCAATATCTGTTTTGTCATTTTCAAACATGCACTCAAGCTAAACCAGGAGCTGTGAAATAGTGAGCAGGATCTAATCATAATCAATTTTTATTATGAAGAGTGATCTAAAAGCTTCAAACAACATCAGCTAACAATAAAAATCTGTTTTTATAGATACAATCATGATATTCAAGGTTTTCTTTTATCTTAAATAATTTTCCAAATTTCTTGTGCGTGTTTATATTACTTATCACTTATATCTTTCTCATAAAGGTTATTATAGAACTTTCTTTTGAAGGATCGATTTGTGATTTCTTTAACTATAAATGAATTCATATAATCATAAGAAAATTGCTAAATTCCTTCTTGTAATTGATTTTCTCATCTTTACTTTGAATTACTCTCTTAATACTGAATTCCTCATCTAGTTAGAATTTGAATCCTCTTTGGAGAGAATGAATTAAGATTTGGAAAAGAGCCTGTGGAGCTTAATTTGATGCTAGGTTGGCTAGTGGTGTTCCATAAACTTGTAAGAATCAGAAACCTAATACGAGTTATAGGTTTTGTGAATATCATTTTTGCAATGAAATATACTTTTGACTTTGTGTTGTTATGGCAGAAATATTCCTGGTGTTTTTGAAAGTTTCATTTATAAATAGATGTGTATCATAGTTGGCGCTGTTGTGAAGAAAGACTGGAATAAAGAAGGTAATTATAATTAAGATACAACAGGACATGAGCGGGACCTCTATATTTACAGTAAGATGACAATGATCCGTAACTTTAGACTCTCAATTTCTCCTCACAAATAATGACAGATATTGTTCTTTCTAAATTCTAATTTTTCTTCTTTGGTTAATTTCATGGTTCATTTGTTTCTTTCATTAATTTAGTTAGTCTTATTCATCCTTTTCTATGTTTTAACAAACTTCTTGTGAAGCATTTTTCCACGATAATGTTCAAGTTTATTATACTTTCTCCAACAGATGATTTGATATAATAACAGAAACCACAAGGAATATGTTTTTGATATTATTGTATATGATTCTTTTGGATTAGGAGAAGCAAGTATTTATCTTTTTAGGATACATTCAAAATCAGCGTATATCACAAATGGGTGCATGATAGATTTATTATAATCTTCAAAATAATCTTTTTACAGGTTTAGGCTTGTAATTACAGCTGATTTATGATTACTACAATATTTTGAATGTTGTTATAATGTTTTTGTATGAAATGAATTAAGACATCGCTTATCAGGATATATTGTTTGCTGTTCTGATATGAGAAGAGATTAATCTTGATAAATTATTGATGTATGTATAATGTGAATTCTTTCAACAACTAAATAAAAAGATCATGTGGCTTATTCATTTTTATAGTTGTTGAAATTTTTAAATATTTGAACTTTGTGTATCCGTTAATCCGTATACATTATGAAAGATTATTCTTTTTACTAATTTAGGATATCTGTTAGTGGCATTGGGAATTTAAAATCTTTAATGTCCAAGGATTCTATTTATATATTGTTTTACTCTTTCTGAATTACATTTTGGTGATTGTAAGTGAGCAAGAAACAGACCAGAGAAAAACATTTATTATTCATTGTTATTAATATTAACACTGCCTTGTTTAGTTTATTTTTTTGGTAATTCAATATAAGAAGAATTTCAAGGGTTTGATTTTAGAATGTGTATATATAAAAAGAGAAAATGATTTTTTAAATGTTATAATCATTACTAACCACTGTTATTTATAAAATATCTATGTATTGATTATTTATAAAAAACAATTCAAAAATTTGAAATGATTGTTATAAAATAAAAGATTGTTATACATATAAGAGTTTGTTCTTCATACTTGATCTTTACATAATTCAATTTCATATATAAAATAATCTTAAAGTTTTATTTTTTATGTACTTTTTAATAAATTAAATATTTTCAAAATAGTTAATGATTTACATTGATTATTATGTGGATATGGACGTGTTTAAATTGAAAAATAATCTTATTATTTATATGTAACTATAAAAAAATACATAGTTTTTAAAATATAATAGTATCCCTTACAATTATAAATCTATATTTTCTTGTGTTTTTGTGATTACAAGATGTAGTTTATAATAACTCTTAAAAACATACCTTGAAGAATATACAATAATTTTTTTAACCAATAACAGAGGAAGATTTATGAAATAGATTAAATGTGTGTTTGTTGTGGAGGTGTTTTACATAATGTATATCGTGATAAAAAAATACGCAGTAGTTTGTTATTAACAAATTTATATATAAAAATCTTGACTTAAACTAAAATTTTATTGATTGATAAATTGACGTTAATTATTAGTGAATTCTGCTAAAAACTAAAATTTTACTTGATGAAAATTGTTTATTTTAATACAGGTGAATTTGTTAATAAAATTTGATGAAACTTTACTTTATTTTAGCAGGTGCACTGTGCTTAAAACATTTTATCCTCCAACTTTTTTCACTTAATAATACCATGTTTCCAAGAAACAAAAGACAGTTTCAATCAATCTCTTCATTTGCTAAAGATTACGTAGAAATTGTTCAGGATGTAAAATTGACAAAGGATAACATCTAACTATTGATAAACAACAATTATGGCGAATGATATGAAGTTCTTCAATTACTTCAGTGGAAGGGCTTTTAGTATACGCTTGGAAAGAACATCAATTTAAGTAGCTCTAACAAAAAGTTTTCTCACTCTCTTCTGGCAATATATTCAAACTAGAAACTAGCCATGAAACACGAAAAAGTATCAAAAAACAAAAACCTTATGGATGAAGCTTTAGAAAGAAAAAAAAGATTGGGGTCTCAGGGGTTTTTCGGCGGGGTTGCCCCCCAAAATATGTATTTACTTTCTTTTCCATTATATATTTTGTGGGTCATTCATGCCGACCAGTGGTTGCTTGATTATCTTATCCAGCTGCTACCAGGTGAGCAGCCAGGGGTACTGCCCCTATGTTTAATATCTCTGTGAGGTTCTTTGTCATCATTGCTGTAGCTCCAGGTATCACTGGTACAACTTTGGCATTCTTCAGCTTCCAG
>CM068959.1:43092456-43107456 GCA_035128595.1 Eptatretus atami | reverse complement strand
CTCAGAGGAGATATGGGTTCTTCGAAGGCCACTATCAGGTGATCAGATGTGCTTCTACTTCACTTGTGGAGGCTTTTAGAAGCCCAAGTTTCCTTTCGCTCCACATCACATTTATCAAATCCATCTCCATTTCAACAAGCCGGGAAGGGAATAGAAAATCAATTTATCATGAGAACCGTCATTGTGCTTCTGGTATCATCATTGTCTTCTGATATAATCATTTCTTGTTTTGTCATTTCATTCAGGGAGGAAATCACACACCTTATGGGTAGATGTTCGATGATTTTGATCATTGGTTGTGTTAACAAACCATGACAGAGAACAGCAGCTGTTGCTTCCGGGGGCCTCACATGCCGAGAGCTCCCTCGCTCCTTAAATATGTTTTTTGACGCAACAGCTATCAATATATATGTAGCATCTGCTCCTTCTGCTCGCAATAAGAGGATCAGAAGCAATTTATGTCCATTGTGATTATGCACAATTCTCAGGTAATTTCGGAAGAAATGTATCCGAGTGGAAATGGAATAGGTTAGTGTATCGGACATTAGCACGGCACACACGTTTCGCTTCATGAACTTCATCCAGTCAGCTTTACGTTCTTTTGAAATCCCCAGCATGGAAATTACCTTGTCGAGTTTTGTTTGTAAGGCTTGACAATTTACCAACATTACCAAGAGACCTTTTACAGCTAAATGAGTTGGGGTGTCCAATTTCACCCGCAAATCATTGAGCAAGAAATTGCCTCTGGATGCAATCCGATGCAGCGTCCCACTGTCATTTTGGTTCTCATCTGACATTGCCAGCATCTAGGCTTTAACGATTCAAACCAAATAATCGTCCTGCCAATTCCTTCCTTAATGGAGGAGAAATTTGGGATAAGGGCCTTTTTTCTTTTCTCCATATTGCCAAGGGAACTGGCTTCTTACCTAAATCCAAAGTGAACATGATTCTTCATTGGAGATTACTGGGGTGAGCCATGTTTTTGTTGATTCTGCATGTTACCCTTTTGGCAGGGTTTAATTTCTCTTGAATTAGCGACCAGATTGAAGACCAGGTGAGAGTAAGCCTCACGGAGAATCAAGTACCCAGGGTACCGGTTTGCATTGTCCTAGCCGGGTGTACCAAAGAGATGGGTGTGTGATTGCTAAAAAAAAAAACAAAGGATGTGTGGGTACAGGATCGCATCCTGAACGCAGATGGGAATTTGTAATTATCCCAGAGTAAATAATGTAGAGATTTGATAATGTTACTTTCGCACGATTAGATTTCTGAACGGTCGCAAGCTGTTACGAATGGTGTCAGCCCATATGCCACCACTGCACAAGTATTTTTTTTTTCCCAATAATAATAAGTGTACAAGGAGAGAACAATTTGCCATTCAACAGACTTGCCCCTCATGTTCAATTTTCAAAAATCCTTTGAGAAATAGCAAAGAACTATTATCAACAAATCTTTCCTGGGATTATGATTTCATATCACCGAGAACGTTTACCTTGATCATCAGTGAATGGAGAACGGTTAGATCATTCATGGCTTTGGATGATGTAGGTTGGCTTTGGAAGCTCTTCGTGCGGTCCACGGGGCCAGAAAGGACAAAAACACACAAAGAACTTTAAAAATTCAGACTAGAAGAAAATTTTGACATCTGATCAACCCGTGCAGTTTAATATAGGCCAATGGATGAAATCAGCCGGATGTGAGAAGCAAAAAGCTGATGTTTTCAGTGTTAAACATTTGTTGTAGAAAGAAGGATTAATACCTGAAACATCAGCTTCCCACGGCGGTTAACATGCCTCAATCGACGTCGTGTTGATATCATCCATCGTTGTACCTGTCTGCAGATGCAGATCGACACTAACCTTCATCAGCAAGACGAGTCTTCATTCTACATTGTGTAGTTCGACTCCTACCTGGCTTACAGTCTGATATCAAAATGATTGTGAGGTCGAGTGCATTATTTTGTTGCCACGATAATGTTGTGAGAGACGAGAAGCCAGGCAGATGAATCGTACATGAGGCAGCATCTCAGTGGGATGTGCCCAGGATATTGGAAATAATGTTAGTAAATTGATTAACGCCTCCCTGTTCTGAAGAAGGCCAAATTAAGGCAGTTTCGCTGAACCAAAGTTCAATTGGAATTCGGAATTTTCTTTCACGCAGCTGTGAGCAACTTTTATTCGACCTGGATACAATGAATGGTTTGACTTCATGAAAGCGTGTTTTCCATGGACTTTGCTTCTTTATTTGAACTGTGAAATGAATCCATTGCAGTGTGTGTAATTGTTGTGGAAATAAACAAAAATCCACTAATTACATATTTTTTTGGTTTATCTCAGTATGCAGAGCAACCCGGTGGTCCCCTGTTAAAATCTAATTTTGTTTTGTCTGTGCATTGCTATGGCAGGCCTCTAACACAGTTTGAGATTAAACAACGGTCAAGTTGACATTGGGGTTGAAGTTGTTTTTGGAATTGTTCACATTTACTAAGGCTTTGACTTGGCTTCCTCACAAATATCTGGACTTCTTTTTTTGCATTTGTAATTGTGCAAAGCATGGCCTGGTATGATTTATCTTGGCAAGGCAAACAGAGCCTTGTAGCTTCTGTACGGGTCACTGTGTGCGGTATCTGTCTCCCATGTGACACCATCAACAGCTCCTTGTGCATCCTTGTGTGTAGTCGAGCGTAGAAACAGCGGCAGCACAGGAAGTCTGGCAAGCGCGCGCAGCTCGGGCAGTGGACAGAGTGCCAGCAGTGCCGAAACGCATCATGGCGTGCCCTCTGATGCTGGAAAGGTTCGTCGTCTCTTTTTCATCTTGATGTTGAGTTGTTGCACAAAAACCTTGGTCTATTTACATATTGTGCTGGCAGGATAGCTTATAGGTATGTGCACTCACCTTGAGCTGTCTAGCCTGAGTTTGTCTCTTGATCCAGCCGTAAACTGTCATCTTGGTGTATCAGGGCGATGTATCAATGTGCGTGTCGTCCATCGGATGGACGTTAAGTCGTCCATCTGCAGCACTGCTTATGGTGGAGGCTAAAGATCCCTACTTGTCTTGTGAAGAGTAGGTGTGTTATTGCCAGCACCCTGGACAAATTAGAAATTCCTGCCTTGACTGAATCCTGGGAAGGCAACCACAAACTACCCAAAATAATCCTTGCCAAAGGATTGCTTCGGCAGTACCGCTGCTCTGTAATGAGTATGGTGTGCTGCATTGATGATGACAATTTTCCCCAATGCACTGACACCTCAGGCATTAACTCTTCATGAGAACAAGTCGGGATCTCTTGGTCGAAATTTGTTCAACCATAGACTTGTCTTGAACTTGTTGAACTTCTTTTTCCAGCGGTGACACCGTAAGAGTAAAGCCCATTCCACACACCTACATGTGTCTTGACAAATGTTTTGGCTGTCCCTCATGACCATGAAGCCTTCATGAAGTTCACCTTTTAACTCTTTACACTGACACCACCAGCAAGGCTTTTGTTGGTGTCAAAAGACATGCTCATAATAGTCACCTACCTACCCAACTCATCCACCAGGTTTTGTCATAATCCATCCACAACTTTTTGAAATATTGTACTATATATCGTTTTTAGCCCCGTCTCTCAATGGTGAAGAATCACTTCTGAAAATAAATAAATTCTCCAATCGGGATCTGGATCTTCACCAAAATCCAATCAATTCATCCTTGTCACACATCAAACCTGTCCATCAAATGCTGTCTGAATCCATAACGTTTTGAGATATCTTGCTTATGGACAGACAGACAGGCAGGGGTGAAAACATAACCTCCATCCACCTTCGGTGATGGAGGTAACAATGATGAACAAAAATACGATCTGATGGGATATGCTTTGATTAGCTGAACAGTTTGGTACTATATTCTCTGCTTAATGAACCTTAAATTTGAATGTCTGCTTTGTGAAAATACTTTATCTTATGGTTAAGCAATTTTTTGACAGATTAAGCACTTTAGTCTTTTCAACATTTTCTTATTTCGAGTGGAATGTCAAAGTAACATTCAAATATCAGGATTCCTGTAATTGAGTATTCATGTTAGAGAGAGAGAGAGAGATGGAGAGATAGAGAGATAGAGATATTGGGACCATACTCTGTGCAGAGCGTTGGTGCTGCTTAAGCAGTCTCCTTGGCTATTGGGCACAATCCTGGACGGGTCGCCACTCCGACACAGTATACCAGCAAGCTGGCACTCATTTTGCCGACCCTGAGTTAACCCCACCTGGTATTAATTCAACAGCTGAGCAGGATTTGAACTCAGGACCCTAGGATCCAAAGCCCGCCACCATAACCATTAAGCCAACACCAGGCATTATGTTAACAAGACTCCACCATTATTTCATGGTCAGTTAATTCTGATCCTAAAAGTCAACCTCAAAGCGGATTTGTTCACCTTGCCTTACTTTTGTATCAAGCCTGGTGTTGGCCTAGCTGTTCGGGTAGTTGGCTTATGATGTTTGGGTCTTGAGTTTGAGTTCCTGCTGGCTGTTGAATTAACACCAGGTACCGTTGACTCAGCATATCATCCTTCTGAGGTTGGTGAAATAAGTACCAGTGAACTGGTAAAGGAGGGCACTGCATCAGTGGCACATCTGTGTCCCCAGACAATGATGCAACCAGCAGCCACAGGCTGCACACCATTGCTACCTTTTGTATCCTGAGAACAATTGTTATATCCCAATCAACACTTGTTCGATACAGATTCTTGGGCTTGAGAGTAGAAATGTGGGAGGTCTGAAGTGGGTCTGAAGTGGGACTGAAGTGTAAAGAAAATGGAAAGATGGAAGGGGGTTGATAAGGCAAGGGTAAGAGAGAAGGAAGTTCCCAAATGAAGGCAAAAAGGAACAAAATAGTTTAACCTAGAGTCTGGTAATTGGTTGGTTTGGGTAATTGGTATGTGTGAACATGATTTTACTTTGTTTTGTCGTCTAGACACACCATCTTGGCGTGTCGCAGGCATCGATGTTGATCAGTCCATCGGCAGTGGATCATCAGGGCAGAGCTGTGGAGCAAGGTGAGAGGTACCGAGGAAAAGCAAAACATAACACACACTACATATATTAACCAGAGAGTTCAAAGAACACGATACCCAACACAGTGTTCAAGTATATGCTTCAATCTTTAATGAAATAATGATTTTAAAGATAATTTTTTCAAACTTCCAAAAGTTTAGCACTATTGAATTATAATTCACTTTAAATAAAATAAAGATTGTAAAACTCGTATTAATTAATTAATTAATTCTAGAATATACCGCCGTTGATGCAGTGTGTCTATTACACCACCCTAACACATGATATGAGTTATTCGTGCTTGTTGTATGTGTCCTTTATGACGTCCTTAAAAACAGTAAGTTTCCTGTTTGGAATGATACTCGATTTTGTTTGTCTGCCAACCAGGCACACAGAGTAAAAAATCTTATCTCACTTCTCTTTGTGTATGTGCGATCATGACAAATTCAGAGCCAATACACAATAAAACGAAACACGTCTTCCGATTCATGTTCCGCTTCGTGTTCAAAATATAACATCCAATTTAAATAAGTTCTTCCTCGATCATAAACTGACGTTTGTAGACAGACAGACGGATGGACGGACATGAACCAATTTCCTAACCCCACTTTTCGCTTTGTGTGCGCGGGGTAATTATATCGAGTTTAATTGTTTTACACGCTGATGATTCGGCCATCTTGGATGTTGAGAGTATTGAACAAATGATGATAAACATTATACAAATCCACTGAGCAAGTAAATGCAACCATGCATTTTATAGGAAACACCAAGTTTTTAACTATTTCGGGCCTGAACTAGTTTGACTTAGAAGTATACTCCATGCTTTCCGTTAATAGAAGCCCAAAGCAGAATCGTTCAACAGGATTAGGTAAATGATTTTCCTTGGTTTAGAAACAAATAGTGTTTGATTCTCATGAGCAAAGATACTACAATTCTGGCCTGAACTTGTTCAGGACTCCCTGGTGGAGACGAGGCGTACGTGTCTGATGTAAACCTGTTTCTAGTTGTGTACTTAACTCTCCCATCTGCCTTTTGTAGTGTCCCGGATTCAGGCCACATGGACATTTCAAGGAGGCGATGGTATCTGCACTCGGACTGTTGATGGTAGGGTAAGTGACTTCAAAACACGCATGGGTCAAGTGGGGATAGAGGCTGACAGTTGGTTACAAGAGCTTTAGAGGCAAACACTAAGTTAAGTCATTCAGCTTTGTTTCAAGCAAAGTCAATTTTGATGCCGTTTGAGGTGAGGTAGTGAATGAAGAGGGAGCATACACCAAAGACTAATTTAACAACCACAAGGATTTTGAAGTTTTCACCATTATCAATGTACACTTGGGCATACCCAAAGTCTCAGCAATATGGATTGCCCAAAGCCTCATGTGGCAAGCTATTGAAGCTGCTCAATGCATATTCATCTGACTTTATTGCTTGTCTGGTAACTGGTGATGGAACTTGGTTTCATGACTGAAACACTGAAGCCAAATTGGAATCCATGCAATGGAAGCACAATAAATCATCCAACTTTCAGCTAACGACTGAAGCAACCGCGATGTGACTGAGGGAACAATTTTTTAAAGTTCAGTTTTACTGATGTAGACCATTTGGAGAACAAATGGAACAAGTGCATTCTAGTCAAGAGACGTGTTACAAAACAAAAAACGTTCGGGCTTATGTCGGGAAAATTTTCCTACCTCAAATAGCCACATCACCGCTATAGTTGTTCACTCTTTAACTAATTAAAATTGGCGATTTTCTTTTTTCGTCTTACTACTTCCTGCTGCGTTGTCTGCTGTAGCTTTCTACTTTTGTTTACGCATACAATTGTTCTTCTTCTTGCATATGGCAGCTTGGCTGCCAGGTAGCTATCATTTTGTTGGAGCGCGACTATGCAGCTGATGCTGTCCCCTTATACCAGTACACTGGTGCTCATTTCGCCGACCTCAGAAGGATGACAGGCTGAGTCAACCCCACCTGGTGTTATCTCAGTGGCCAACGGGGCTCAAACTCAGGACCCAAGCCAGCCGCCCTCACCACTATGCCAACACCAGGCTTACACAGTTGCTGCCGAGAGTCTACTTGCGCCACATTTAAGTTTTCCTTCATGGGATTTTCTGGAAAATTCTCAAAATGGTGTTTTCATAAACATCTGCTTCATACACTTCGCATTCTGTAGTTTACGTGTTTTGTTTTTTCTTATTTTTTTTCCAGTTTTTTTGTTTGTGTGTTACATTTTTCTGTATATTGACAGTGATACTATTGATGTTGGTATTTCACTACTCTAATCAAAATCAGCGACAATCGGCAAATATTTTTTGAACTCTCCCGATCAGTTAAACAGATTGAGAAAACTTCATTTTCCCCTGATGTAGATGAACTTTGCATGTCAATCAATCTTGCCAATGTTTCAACATGTTGATCAAAAAACATCCCCAAACCACATCTGAAGTGTGTTGTGTGTGTGTGTGTGTGTGGTGTGTGTGTGTGTGTGTGTGTGTGTGTGTGTGTGTGTGTGTGTGTGTGTGTGTGTGTGTGTGTGTGTGTGTGTTGGTGTGCTGGCGTGCGTGTTGCATCAGTTGCATCAGTGATTGAAGTTTAGTGCTGGCGATTAATATTGTTTCCATGTATGCTATCCTAACTTGTGTTGTGAGTACAGTGAAGCTATCCTAACTTGTGTTGTGAGTACAGTCAACCCCACTTCATCGCGGTTCACTACTATCACGCCCCCGGTTCATCGTGGGTTTTCCCTTGGAACGTAACTAATTTTTTCTGCGGATTCCCCGGTATATCGCGGTAATATATATAAAATATAAATTTTAAGCAATAAATTATAACGTGTGGTGCTCGACCAGTCACCAACGCACGAGACAAAGTTTCGCTTGTGAACTTCGAATATTTTCTACGTTTTTTCTCCAAGCCCCACGATGGCGCCCAAATGCCCTGCACCTTCGAAGGTTTCTGGCAAGGAACCGAAGCGCCAGAGGAAGGTCCTGGGACGCTCCAGGAGAAGGTTAAGGTAAAGGTGCTCGATATATGCTTCGGGAAGGAAAAAGGTTTGCCGCCGTTGGACGAGCACTGCTCATACCCAGCACCTCAAAACCGACCAGACCAGACTAGTCATCTCCGGCACCTCAAACCCAATCACTGCAAACGACCAGACTAGTCGATCTCAGGCACCTCAAACCCAATCACTCCCAAACCGACAAGACCAGACGAGTCGATTTTTTGGGGAGGCGTCCATTCATCGCGGATTTTCACTTAGCGCGGGGAGGTTTGGAACGTAACCCCCGCGAGAAACGGGGGATTACTGTACAGTGAATACGCTCTAAGTGATAGTGAATAAATGTGCACGTTTAGTCGTCTTGCATGCAAACCAAACTGGAAGTTTGCACGGCGACTAGAGCTCGTGAAAAAGGTATAGCACCAACAATGGCAGCGATCTGACTATTTCAGGTAGCAATAATTGTGCGTATCTCAATCATGAGAACATTTTGAATACCCTCAACCTCAGCAAGCAAAATATTTATTTGTGAATTAACTTTAAATTTGTACAGGATCGTGGATAAAATTGTCAACCATGTTTGTTTGCACATCAGATAAAAGTTAATGGACTAAAGTAAAGCAGAAGGCCACAATGATCAAGCTTTTGTTCAAATAAAAGGAGATAACAGGTTGGTGCTGAGGTGTCGTCCACCAGACGGCGGTCTCCTTGGGTTAACCTGAAGCGGTCCCTTTGGGTGGGTGCTTGAAATGTCCTATCCCAAAGAGATGCAGATGGGCCAGGAATCTGCCGAGGGGATAGCCAAACGGAGGCCTCCAAAGTACCGGCGGAAAGTGTATGCAACGACGGGCTGTGGCACGTGCTCCCAAAATATGTATGTATGTTCAAAGTTCCATGGACTACAAGAAGAACAAACAAGAAAAATACCTCGTGCAGAGCACGATACTTGCAAAATCCACCCCCTCTCTAAAGGCTGCCATGGATACATCAAATTGTCCATTTCATTAAGATTAAAATTGACAATGTTAATCAAAGCTCAGGTCAATCAGATGAAAATGGATTGTTTTTTCAGATTTAATTTGATGGATCTGTTGAAGGATGCAGCCAAGCTGTCTCTGCCAGAGCTTTGGAAAGCAGTGCAGGATCGGGATATCTGGAGAAATCTGACCATGAATGTCACCAGAAGTTGGACACAACTTAATGCAACTTGAAAACGACATAATTCTTCCCTGTTATAATTTCTCACCTCCCACATATCTGCTAAGTGCAGATGGCATGGCCGCATGTGCAAGCTCGGGGGTGCTACAAGGAGATGGCAGAACCACATGTGCTATCTCTGGAGGACTGTGACAACTTAGCAAACCCATGTGCACGATACCCAACGAAGGGCGGGCCTACAACAGATGACATCCAAGTCCTGCCATCTCCTCATCAGACCTCCTGAGATTTCACATGCAGTCGCACCATCTTAGCTTCACAACCAAATAGGAGATGAGAACGTACAATGGTGAAGGATTTAAAATACTAATTACAATTACATACCAATTTAAAATTTAAAATACTAATTACAATTACATACTAATTAAAAATACTAATAAAAAGAGGAAAAGAGACGGACATGGGGTCTCGGGTGACAGGAAGCTCTCTGTACACATGATTCTCACAGTTACTAAACAGGGTGTAAGAAAATGCCGATGCTCACAAAATTTATGAAGCAACTACCTAATTAACCCCATTATTGACGTCATTTTCATAATATCTTAATGTTGAGATTTTTCTGGGCACTTAGCCATGCTCTCCCCAAATATGTTACAGGAGTTTTGTGTTTTTGTATAAATAGTGTCATATCCAGGGGGGTTTAACCCCTACCTGGATGGATGGCCAAGCTTCTCCCTTGAAGGCCGATAGCCAAGACTTGGACTTAATGTGTGTGGGGGAAGGGGGCGCAATGGCAGAGGGGTGGAGGAGCACAACACAGGGGTGCTGCACCAGGACAGCACAAGAGGGGATTTATACACAAACCCCACTACAAATACATGGATGCAGCTTCTTAAAAGGAACACATTTAATGAAAATAGACAAATATTTACAAAGGACAATAATCCAAAAGGTAATGATAATAATGCGAAGTAAGTAAATCCTAAAGTCGAGGCGCCTCTTCACACAGACTCAAATACAGACAAAGGGAAAACAGAACACAAAGAAAACCCTTCCTTTCGAGTATTCTTGAAACTTAGCTGGCCCAGAGCTGGTCTTTGTGGATTTGCTTGTTCTTGTTTCTCATCATGCTTTTGGTAATAAAGACATAGGGAAAAGTCACAGGGGGGGGGGGGGGTGCAATTACATACTGGGAAACTTATTCTTAAACCCTAGCTAATTAACACTGCACCACCACCTCCCATGTGTAAGCTCACAGTTTCCCTACTTAATCACATGAGATGCCTCCTACACGTCCACGGACCAAACTACTCTATTCAATGCTAAATTCCGATTAAATTCTTTCATCTACCCCACACCCCAACAATGTCAAAGCTCGCGGAAGAGCTAGTACACTGAAGGATCAGCACGTAACAGACAACACAGAACACAAACCATGCATGCATGAAGTGGACAAGATGGACACAGAGCATGCAGCCTGCTTAGCTAGAGGATGAGGGATGTCATGGCAGAGGATAGAGTCATCAGCAAATGGATAAAGAGGATATTCCAGCGAGTCAGAGAGATCATTGATGAAGATCAGGAATAGGACTGGGCCAGAACACTGCCTTGGGGCACTCAAGCCTTGACAGGGAGAGAAGATGAAGGATTCCGTTGAGACCACATGTTAGCTTCAGAGTAGAGGAAGTCAGTGAGCCATGTGTGGTGTTGGCCTTGGATGCCATTGGCAGAGAGTTTAGAGAGTAAGGCAGGATACCAGACTGTACCAAAAGCATGAGACACTATGCCAGAAAGATGGCCATGATCTCATGTCTGACATTGAGGGACTCCATCCATTGTTGGGTGAGTAGAAGCAGCATTTCCAAGGTGGACTGTCCTGCCTGAACCCAAATCGCTGATCTGAGATGGGGTTGTTGGATAAAAGGAAGATTTCATATCAACGTGATGATGGATTCCATGACTTTGCTGATGATTGGAAGTAGGCTGTTAGGTCTGTAGTTGAAGGGATCAGTTTTTGCACCTTTTTAGCTCGCCTGTTCGAAGAACAGAGAGCTATAGCGATACCCCGGCGTGAGCGTGAGCGTGAGCGTGAAAATGTTAAATTTTTTGTATTACGGAAAAACTCCTTGACGGATTTCGACGAAACTTGGTGGGGGGGTTAGGTATGGTCCAAGGATCATGCCATTAGATTTTGGACTTGGCCCCCCCCCAAAAAAATGTTTCGAGAATTTTTTTTTTTTTGCATTTCTACGTTTTAAGTGATTTCCAACCCCCCCCCCCCCCCCAAAAAAAAATTGTTAGAAAAAATTTTTTTTTTTGCATTTCTACATGTTTTAAGTGATTTCCAACCCCCCCCCCCCCCAAAAAAAAATTTAGAGAAAAAAAATTTTTTTTTTTTGCATTTCTACATGTTTTAAGTGATTTCCAACCCCACCCCCAAAAAATATTGTTAGAGAAAAATGTTTGTTTGTGTTGCATTTCTACATGTTTTAAGTGATTTCCAACCCCCCCCCCAAAAAATTGTTAGAGAAAAAAAATTTTTTTGCAACTTTTTTTTCAACAAAATTTCGATTTCTTTTTTTTGCATTTTGACATGTTTTAAGTGATTTCCAACCCCCCCCCCCCCCCCCCAAAAAAAAATGTTGGAGAAAAGAACTATAACTGTCAGCACTGTTGACATCATAATTAATGAATAAGATATAAGGTTCACTTGAGTGACCCAGCAGTATTGGCGGCGGAGGTTTGAGAGTGCCCCCTCTAGTTTCCTTTCTAATGTTTTTATCTACCACACTATTTTTTTACGCCGCTGATATATATATATATAATATATATATATATATATATTATATTATATATATAATATATATATATATCGGGCGTATTATGTGATCCGGTCATCCGTCCGTCTGTCTGTCCGTCCGTTCCTGTCGCACTCTAACTCCAAAAGTTTTAACTTCAGTTTCATATTTGAATAGGTAGACTGTGAGCCGTTGTGTCACGACATACTTCGTCATCTAAAGTGGTTGCCATGGCAACCGGATTCTGTTTTCCATCGTCCTGTCCACTCTATTCCCAAAGTTATCACTTTCACGTTCATATTTGGTACATAGGTAAGCTGTGGAGACGGTGTGTCGCAACATACGTTCGTCATCTAAGTGGTTGCCATGGCAACCAGGATGCTGTTTCCGTCCGTTCCTGTCCCCACTCTAACTCCCAAGTTTTCAACTTTCACGTTCATATTTGTACATAGTACAGACTGTGGAGACGGTGTGTCCGACATAGTTCGTCATCTAAAGTGTTGCATGGCAACCAGGATGCTGTTTTCCATCCGTTCCTGTCCGCATCTAACTCCAAAGTTTTCAACTTTCACGTTTCATATTTGGTACATAGGTACAGACTGTGGAGACAGTGTGTCATGACATACGTTCGTCATCTAAAGTGGTTGCCTGGCAACCAGGATGCTGTTTTCCATCCGTTCCTGTCCGCACTCTAACTCCCAAAGTTTTCAACTTTCACGTTTCATATTTGGTACATTCATGTTTCATATCTGTACATAGGTACAGACTGTGGAGACGGTGTGTCGCGACATACGTTCGTCATCTAAAGTGGTTGTCATGGCAACCAGGATGCTGTTTTCCATCCGTTCCTGTCCGCACTCTAACTCCCAAAGTTTTCAACTTTCACGTTTCATATTTGTACATAGGTACAGACTGGAGACGTGTGTCATGACATACGTTCGTCATCTAAAGTGGTTGCCATGCAACCAGGATGCTGTTTTCCATCCGTTCCTGTCCGCACTCTAACTCCCAAAGTTTTCCTTTCACGTTTCATATTTGGTACATTTCATTTCATATCTGTACATAGGTACAGACTGTGGAGACGGTGTGTCGTGACATACGTTCGTCATCTAAAGTGGTTGCCATGGCCACAGGATGCTGTTTTCCATCCTTCCTGTCCGCACTCTAACTCCAACACTACATATTACTTTTTCTTTTAGATGCATTTCTCATGGCAAGGCAAGTACCATAAAATTCGAACCATTGAGCGCATCGTATATAAGCCGCATCCCTATAATTTAAAAAATCTGGAATTTAAACACACACAAGCCGCACTGGTTTATAAGCCGCAAATGTTGCACAAAAAACCAAGCGCAAAAACGTCCGAAAATTAGCCACAAAAAGTGATCGATCTTGCTTTGAGTCTAATCTGAACAGTAGAAACACCCGACCATCCATGCCATTGGCATTTCTACCTCTGAAAGCTTTGTTGACTTTTGCAGCGAGAAAGTTCGTCCCTCTGTGAGTTTTGAATTCTCGTGTGGGACTCTTGTTTCTTCATACCGTACTCTTACCAAATCAATATCTCTCTAAATAATTCTGAGGTCGCAAACTCATCACTGAAGAAAGCAGGGAAACACACAAACAGCCGCGGCGATCAGGGAAGACACTTGGAGTGTGGATTGAACTTTTCGAGCTCAGCTGTGGTTTACCTCGCTCATTCTACGTTTTTCAAGTTTCGGTTAACAATGCAAGGTAATAAACGTAAATATAAATACATATAGATAAATAACGACGTCGATCCAAGTAAGAAGAATAACCTCTCTGCGATGAGTCAGGAAATAATTGACTTTCTGCAGGAAGAGGACTTTTACAGTGAGTTTTTATTCAGAGAAGATCAAAACCAGTTTTGAAACTATGTGAATCTAAACATAGACTGGAGACTGAGACAACAACTTGATTTGGCTTGAACGCGTCATCGGGAAAACCCGCACATCAGAATTTTGTCATGTTCATGTTTTCATTTTTTCCTTTCTGTTTTTATCTACCACACTATTTTTACTGATTACAATATACAAATACATATATTGCTTTAAAATTATTTGGATCAACTTCACTGCGATGCTTTAAAAAATATTATTATGACTAGTCTTTTAAAAACGATAAATGTATAAACAGGAGCATTAGGTGGCTTTGACACCAACTCTGGTTATGTAGTGCAGTGATGGTGTGGATTTCCAAGCAGGATTTCCAAGAGTTTATGATTTTTTTCAAAGATTCAGGGGCACAGTTGCCTTATCTCTCAAAATATCATTAACTTACATGAGTGAAGGCACTCAGAATTGACAGCCAGCTCAACTCCCCTCTGAAAGCATGTAACGAACATTAGAGAATGATGAACTTGTGCAAGGGTCATTGTTAATAGTTCCAAGCACAGTGTGAGACCAATTTTGGAATGAAGAAGATTGAGGAAAGTGGGAGAGGAACCATAAGAAACAAGTAAGTGAGGAAGTGTAAATAAATAAGAACAGAGATAGTCCAGTCAATGTAGCAAATTTGAGGGGTAACCCACCACTAATTGCAAAAGAATTGTTTCCACTGCAGTGCATTTCATTAAGACCCCTAATCACCATGCAAAAAGTGCTAAAAAATCTAGAATGGGAAAGTGGTGTAATTTGCATAATATGCAAATTAGCTTCTGCATAAGAGAAAATTCATATTTTCACTATAATTTGCATCTAAGTACTGTATCCGATTGAACCGTAACCCTAACCCTAACTTGTATTGTTTCTGCTCTGTTATTTCATGATAACGATAGCTATGGCTGAGTGTGTTTTCTGCGAGAAGAGTTTAGAGGATGGTCAGGATACTGCAATCCTACGGGAAAGGGAGCGAGAGTATCAACAGGGCCAGTCAGGTCAGGTATGGGAGCATGTGCCAGAACAGCGCGTCGCTGCGTCCATTTCCACGTACTCAGGGGCCTCCGTCTGCCATCCCCAGCAGATGCCTGCCCATCCCCTCTCCTTGAGATGTGA
>CM068959.1:43065301-43088833 GCA_035128595.1 Eptatretus atami | reverse complement strand
ACCTGGAGGAAAATGACGATGAACAGATTACAATAACAGACTTGATTGAGAAAATGGAGACAGGTCTTTTCGGTTCAGAGGTTGCAGCTTATGGCTTTACACATATGAAGAGTAAACTCATGGAACATTTTGGTGGCAATATCATATACACCGAGTTGAATGGGAAGCCAAATGTTGTAACTTTTAGACGAACAGCAGCAAATATTCTCCATGACTTTTACAAGGAACAGAAGAAAGAGGACCCCAATATTGAGAAAATACGAATGATAAACACAGTTGCCAAGCTTATCAAGAGTGACATAAAGGCAGTTGACTCTCTAATGATGTATATCCAACCAGAGAACAGATGTCATCAACAGAAGCAGCTGTGCATTCATTCCACAGTCACTACGTTGTTCGTTGGCAAAAACACTGATCTGAAGGTAGCATCAATTGGACAAGCTATAATGCAAGCAACAAGGCCAAGAGTCATTCTAGCCCCATTGCAATTTGGACTAGCAACTGAAATGCATCATCAGTTTTCATCACGGTTCATCGTAGATACTCTTCATAAACACGGCTTCAGTTGTTCCTATTCTGAAGTACGGAAGTTCGAGAAAAAGTGCTGCTCTACACAAGGGGCAGAGTTGCCTGAGCCTGGATCTGGAGAGTTCATTCAGCATGTTGGTGACAATGTTGATCACAATACAGAACTCTTGATGGCTTTGGAACATTCCATGGAATGGGGATTATTTCCACTTTCACACCAGGAAAGCTGCTTAGTAAACCTGTACCTAGAGTATCAGTGACAATGGATGACATCATAAAGTGGGAAGGATCAACATCAAAACTTTCAAATCTCAAGTTATCTGACATTTTTGATTTTCCTAATTGCTAAAAGCTATATGCATATTTTATGCAAGTTATATTCATAATATGGGTTGGATACTTGTTCCTTATATGGAAAAATAAGTGAAAATTCGAAATTTCTATAATTCCTGAAACTAATTTGCATAATATGCAAATTATATTCGAAATATAATTTGCAAATGTGCCTATCATGTTCATTGACCTTGAAAACATGGGTTTGGACACTTGATTTGCTTCAATTGGGTACTGAGATGCAAAGTTATAGCGAAAATATGAATTTTCTCTTATGGTGGAAGCTAATTTTCATATTATGCAAATTACACTACTTTCCCATGCTAGGATTTTTTAGGACTTTTAGTATGGTGATTAGGGGTCTTACTGAAATTCACTGCAGTGGAAATGATTCTTTTTGCAATTAGTGGTGGGTGAAGATACTAATTTGACTGGACTAAGACAATGAGGATAAGAATTACATATCTTACAAAAACCCTAAAATTAAATCGAAAGAGAATACAAGTAACATAAAAGGTTTCCCATCCTGTCTCATTAAGTCATGTGTTACAGCTGCTTCTCAAAAGGAGATTGCTCTCAGCACAGAGCAGATGCACTGAACCTTTTCAGTTAATGCCTACCCTGGGAATTTCCTGGTGTCTCAGTGGCAGGGGGCTTCTCGGGGGAAGAACTGGGTCCCCCTCATGGCTCTTAAGTTGAGTGTTGGAAGTAACTATTCACTTTTCAAACTCCAGACACATCGCTATTTGCTGTTCATTTAGAAAACCAAATATTAAAGCTCTTGCAAATGTAGGTTATTAAAAATATAATGTGCAATTTTCATGAGAGCTACTAAGGCAAAACAAATGTGTGTCACAATGTGTCTTGAGCGGCAGCCCACCTCCCATGGGCCAGTCAGCTGCTTGCAGTGACTGGACCATGGTACGGCCGGACTCGTGGGGCCGGGTCCCTCTTATAGGATGCGTGGTTCTACCACTGCTTCACAGAAGAGGGTCACCCGAAGACACGGGTCCTACTCCTCTCTCCCATACATTCTCAACGGTGCTTGTGATCCACTGCATGTGGATCCCCTCTCGGGGATCCCCTTCCCCTCTTGGGGAAGTCTGTGGAGGTCAGTGGCGGGTATTCCCTTGGCAACTGCAGACTCCTGACCCGGGTTAGCCTAGCCGTACGTGGTTAACCGCTGGGTCGTTGTGAGCTAAACACCGCCAGCCCAGCAATTTCAGTGAGCACCGTGCCCTGCACTCTTCTGGGCAGATGGTCTTGCCTGCCATTGCCAGATGTGCGGATCTGATGGACTGGATCCAGACTCTTGGTCGGCATTCGTCGTAGTGGACCTTCTGTGAAACTTGATGGATCACGGTCCCAAACGGACGTCCACTCCGGTGGTCTGGAAATTCAGTCTGCTGGCCCCGCGCCATGGTGGTCAACACCTGACATGCGGTGGAGTGCGTTGGAGGTTGGGAGAGGGGGGGACAACAGGCCACAGCAGTTAAAACCCTGGCAGGGGAGGCGTCGAGCCGGCGCAGACCCCTCACTCTGACTCTACCTCCACCATTGTACAAAAACAAATTTCCCATTGTCACAAGTAAAGATTTCTGAAAATGCGCTAAAAAAATAGCTTTACTCTGGAGAACATCATTCGTGAATCACTTTGTGCATCTTTATCATATGTAAGGCAGTGTTATCCAATCAATAAGTTGACAATAACATGAATGTAGCCACACGTAACAATAATTGGCATGAACAGGTCAATGATATTAAGAAATGCACCATAATATTACCCCTACACATTATTTCACAAAATTGTTGAACTCATGGTTTTCCACATGGACATCGATTTGACTGCATTATTTCTGTTTCAATTTTTACGTATTGTACAATCAATCAAATTGTATTTATTGACAATCTATAGATTAGATTTCAAGTTTCTTGTAGCATGAAGACGATTCAGGCTGGTGTACATATAGCAAAGGTTCTGATGTCGCTTTGACACTTAAGCACATAATATTTCCTGCTGGCTTATTTATCACCCTGTGGGAAAATATCGATGAAATAACGTTGAAGTTATCACCAGCTTTATTGCAAGTACAATCTCAGTACGTACAGAACTAAGTTCAACGCAGAACCTCTCTTAGCAATTTCACATGATAAATGGCCTACCTTACAACCCAAAATATGCAATATGAGGGGAAAAGCCCGTCAAAATGATGTGTGCACAAAACCCTACACATCATAGAGGATTGCAATAAATACAAAGTTCTGGATTACGTCTGATTAATTATTTGCAATAAATAATACAGTCCAAGAAATGAGACTTTCCCTGGGGAGGATTAGAGGTGAAGGGAGCAATTGGTCAACAAATTTGTAAGCACGTGGATACTTTGAGACCTGGGAGAGCTCCGTTTCACCTTTGGAAATCCGCATCTGGAGATAACAACCAATGACACACACACACACACACACACACACACACACTAATCAGGTACTTGTTTCAAAAAACAACACACAAAGAGGTGGATATTTTGAGGCCTGGTAGGTCTCCATTCCACCTCTTGAAACCCATCCATGTGTAGAGAAGCAACCAACAACAGCAACTTGCACATGCACGTAACACATGCACACATGCGCAAGCACAGAGGTGGATACTTTGAGACTTGAGAGGGCTCCGTTCCACCTTCTGAAACCCGCAAGCTTCAATTGAAGCTTCAAGGTAGAAAGAGCACCGTCCAATACAGGTGCTCATACAAACTTATACAAACCATGTGACCATTGTATAGTAACACTTAGGAGTAGCGTCCTTCACTCTGTTCACTTTTCAAGAGATCTTGGAGGGTGCATGAGAGAAATGGCGGGGATTAACGGCTCTCATTTATGGTGAAGAGTTTATTTGCATCATAATTATGAGAAATCGAGTAATGCGCTATGCAACATTAGGAGGCATTAAAGTCAAATGACCAGAATCATCATTTTTTTTGTTTGTTTTCTGGCTGTCGGTTGTATATGAATACTTGTTGGAAAATGTAAATGTCAGTTTAAAATACAGTTATTGGATTTAATGCCTCCTATTTCACGATACATTACTTCTGACATAGAAAAGAGGAACCACAATCCCAGCTTGGTCGACTTTAAAGATGTTCTGATTTTTCCGAGCTCACCTTCTCAGCAGATTTCCCATAAAATTACACATACCATGACCTGGTCATTGAAGACTTATTGAAGTGGTTGTAGGCCACATGGGGTTGTTTTGCCATCCCCCCAAGACCCAAGGCCCAATAGCTGTAGAAGCAGAACACAAGTCGGACAAGTGAGTCGAGGGTTCAGGAGAAAAGAGTTGGAACAAAGAGGGTTCAAATATGGAGTTTTTAGATCACATTTTTCACCTATTCATTTTGTCAAATGTTTATCGTCTCATGGTTTCACCTAACACTTTTCAACCTTCTCTGGCAGGACCCTGAGGCAGTAGCACGGTGGTTAGCAGATTTTCAGCTACAACAATATACTCCCAACTTCCTAGGTGCTGGTTATGACCTCCATACCATCAGTCGGATGACTCCCGAGGTCAGTATATGCTTGTAGACATGTGACTTGAATATGCACTACATTCTTTGTGTTCCAGATATATTAACAGCAATACAGGAGTAACTTTGTTGAATATAGGACAATGGTACTTGGTCCTCCCACAAGTCATCATCCTGAATAATAGGAATGTTGAAATTGCCCCGCAAAACACATATCACCAACCTTTGGACTAATTCGCTTTTTGATAAGTCCATTTCGGAGATTTCTCAACAATGACCTGACACACATCATCCTTTCTTGCTGCAGGATCTTACTGCCATTGGTGTAACAAAGCCAGGTCATCGTAAAAAAATTGCTGTCGAGATCAGCAAGTTGAATATTTCTGATGGGCTACCTGACTATAGACCGGTAAGTTGCATTTGCTCAGAATTTGATTATCATTGTCAGAATCATCCACAAAATTCAGGCTTGTATAGCACTAAAGCTTCCTCCTCCACCTTAGAGTACATTTGTATCTCTAACTTGTAACAAGGCAATCAAAATCATTGTGATTCCAGGGGACCTTGCTCCTTCATCCGTGCTACAGAGCCAGGGATAACTTCATTTCTCCATACTAATTATAAAATATTGCACTTTTTTCAAATATCTTTATCCCCAAGGCAAATATATTGCACATAAATCGAAAGCAATGGATACAATGACAGCGAAGAATATTCAAATGTTCGTGAATTCACGTGACAAATTTGGCGAATAAGAAAAAGCATGACAGAACAGCGCAGTACAGCTGTACCTAAGTAGCATGATTGACCAATCCCAAGTGGCATTCTGTCCGGCATGACCACTAATGAAGGCAATATGGTGGCAACCACATCTGTTGACTAAGATAAGAGGATTGCCGATTTTTTTTCGACAAAAATTTGTGTCATGCACGTTGTTTCTTCAACAAAAAGTAATTTAATTCCTCACCCATATCAATCCTGGCTTCGATTCGTCGGTTTGGCGACTGATTGGAAGAAGGAAAGCAAAGTTGAAAACTGAAAAGAAAGCATAGTTGGTGTGGACACCGGAAACCGGTTCAGATTTTGAAGATATGCAATCGTGCATCAATGCTCAACCAACTAATGACAAGATTGGCTGCCATTACGAGTGTTACAAACACTTCTGTGATGTAAGTAAAGTGAGGAGGAAAGCCAAGAAATCTGGTGCTCAAGTTGAGATATAAAGCGTACTTCACTTTCAAGTTTAACTCTGGGCCAGGCCAGGTAGCCGCAGCTATGTAAGCTTCCATGCAGTATCAGTGACAAGGTAAATGATTTTATTTTCAACACAAATGAAGGCACCACAAAGTTGCATTCATTTTGTATTGAAAACTCAGTTTGTTATTTGGATTGTGAACATTTGTGCCTATTGGTGCTTTTCAAAATATGAATGAAAATAAACACAAGGTTGCCGAGCTTGGGTTAGAGGAGGGATTTGTGAATGAACACATTCGGTGGAGTTTCCTTTGTCAGGATCGTGTCGTGTTTATCAATGACTACATGTAGCTTATGTATTTAATGCCTGAATACATGCCTCCAATCAAAGTGTCTACATTATCTTTTCCTCGTAATGAAATAAATATGTGATAGATCATGTCAAAAGGAGTATATGCATCTATCAAACAGGTACAATTGCAACGTGAGTAGGTCAATTAATGACGTACCAATTACCTAGTGGAACATTAATTACATCTACCTTATTGTTAATTACGTATCACAACAAGCCACAAAATACAGCACACAACACATGTCCTGTCGAGGTTCTGCAATCACTAATTGCTCTTTCTTGTTTACCGATGCAACTGAATCCTGAAGCAAAACAACTGAAGCAACATCAAATCACATCATTGAAGTGATCTGGTGTTGCACATGTGTGGGTGAGCACGTGTGTGCGCGCTTGGTGTTGTTTTTGTGTTTACGGGGGCACAGACACGGCTTATTTCGTGTCCGGATTGAGCATGATGAGGTGTTGATGATGAGGTATTGAGGAACTGAGCACTCCGGTAGACCCTGCAGTTCTGGATCATCGTCCAGCGACCACCAACAAGCACATGATCAATCTCCTTTGCCACACCACCAGCGTTGGAATACTAAGTCCAGCGATGAGCCTGTGGGCTCTGAAATCATGAACCAGCCACCTGAAGTCCATGACTTCTTGCAAAGTCAAGGAACTTATTGCTATTCAGGTTCACAGTTCCAGACCCATGGGGTCCAACACATGTCTCATAACCATCCCTATCAGTTCCAGTCGGTGTATTGAAATCCCCCAAGACTGGAAGAGTATCTCGCCTGGGGTACTGATCAACCACAGACTCGAGCGTGGCAAAGAATTTGTCCTTCACGGTGAGATCACTCACTTCAGTCGGAGCATATACAGAGACCAGGGAAATGACACCCAAGGAGTGGCAAATCCTTCATCTCATAATATGCTCATTGACCGGTGTTACCTCAATTACCATTGGAGTCAGCTTATTGGACAGAGCTACAGCAACTCCTTGGGCATGGTAACCATAAGAGTGACCAGACCAATAGTAGGTGTAACCACCCGCCATGATCTCGCCACAATCCGGTCTCCGAACCTCAGAGAGTGCTGCAATACCGATGTCCAGACACTTGAGCTCAGATGATAACAGAGACAGGTGATCATCTTCTCTTTGGGAAAGGACATTCCAGGCACCCACCCGAAGGGACCGCCTCAGGTTAACCCAACGACACCGCCGTCTGGTGGACGACACCTCAACACCACCTCGGCACACACTACCGCAATCTGACCCTGGGAAGGTTACCCCGTAGTTTTCCTCCTATCATCAAAGAGTGGGGGTCCCGAAGGCTTTGCCCCAATCCCCTCATCTGGTGAGTTGCCCTGTGAAGGGCAGCTGCACAGAAGGTACTCCCACGGAGTGCATTTTCAAATTTTTTTTAATGCTTTTAGTATATTTTGCGGAATTAAGGATTATCCGGTGGAATGCAAATGCTGCCACTAACCTCCTAATAAAATGTAAACCAACTGCAGGAGGACGTCCGCAGACACAGTTGGGCACTAGATATGGATGGCCGTTGGCTCACAAGGAGCTCCTCCGCCATTTGACAAGTTTTGTTTTTAATCCTGCTGGATGTCCATATCATACACCCTCCTCACCAAGAAACTTGGTGGGGGAGACTGTTTACTCGTCGACAACCCGACCATGAAACAGGTTAGTACAGGTTTACATGGTACCTGTAGCAAGTCACAGATTCTAATCTGACCTGACCTGACAACTTACACGATCACGTGGAAGTAAAAACAAAAAAGAGTAGAGCCCGCCTTCAATGATGTGATCTGACATTTGTTTTTGCTTTTGAAAAATAAAAATATACCATCAGAGATGGGGAATCCCCTGCCATTCAAAAATAATTGAAATCAGATAAGCGGTTTTCCATTTATTACAAAAAACATTTTTTTCAAGATAGCCGCCCCAGTCGGTCATCTTGGATCCGGCCACACCCAAAATCAATAGGGTTCTTCCTTTTCAGGTGGGTACATGTGTGACCCAAATTTCAAATCGATATGGCGAACAGTTTATGAGTAATCGCACTCACAGCAATAAATGTTGACGCCCGGCCAGGCAGCCAGCCGGACGGACGACCCGGGTGATAACAATATCCCCCTTCCGCCACGCGGCGGGGGATAAAAAGCGCTCCTCCATTTGACCTCGAGCACCAGCACGTGACCGAAAATGAGCGGTCGCATCGAAATAAAAACCGAACACGTGCCGAGGCTCAGCGTCTTTGTGCCTGATGAAGCCGGCTGCGAAGCTGGTGAAACATCTCCTGAGACCGGGTCTGCTCTCGCTTTTTTCTCAGATTAGCGGAGTCGAGCTAGTTTTTTTACTTTTGGTTGGAAGCGCCTTCTTCTTCTTTAAAAATGTGTAATTCCAACCACCCAATCTTGTACAATATATATATGTTGTTTTTCGTTCTTTCGGCTGCTCCCTTTAGGGGTCGCCACAGCAGTCATCCTTTATGATCCGCATACTGATTTGGCACAGGTTTTACGCCGGATGCCCTTCCTGACGCAACCCTGGTCGCCTCTTACGACACAGGGATATGGTACACCTATTCTAACCGGGGCATACACCGGGCCCGTACACTGGTACTCACCTCGCCGACCTCGGAAGGATGACAGGCTGAGTCAAACCTCCTGGTGTGTATTAATTCAAGCGGCCAACGGGACTTGAACTCAGCCTTTTGAATCCCAAGCCTACCCTAACCACTACGCCAACACCACACCGGTATCTTGTACAAAATATATATATAATATATATATATATATATATATAATATATATATATATAATATTTATATATATATATATATATATAATTCCAGCAATCTCTGTGTGTGTGTGGTCTGTGTGTGTGTCTGTGTGTGTGTCTGTGTATGTGTCTGTGTGTGTGTGTCTCTGTGTGTGTGTGTCTGTGTGTGTCCTCTGTGTGTGTCTCTGTGTGTGTCTGTGTGTGTGTGTCTGTGTGTGTGTGTTCTGTGTGTGTGTGTCTGTGTGTGTGTGTCTGTTGTGTGTGTGTCTTGTGTGTGTGTCTGTGTGTGTGTCTGTGTGTGTGTGTCTGTGTGTGTGTGTCTGTGTGTGTGTGTCTGTGTGGTGTGTGTGTGTGTGTGTGTCTGTGTGTGTGTGTCTGTGTGTGTGTGTCTGTGTTGTCGTGTTTTGTGTGTGTGTCTGTGTGTGTGTGTCTGTGTGTGTGTGTCTGTGTGTCTGTGTGTGTGTCTGGGTGTCTCTGTGTGTGTGTCTCTGTGTGTGTGTGTCTGTGTGTGTGTCTGTGTGGTGTGTGTCTTGTGTGTGTGTCTGTGTGTGTGTGTGTCTGTGTGGTGTGTGTGTGTGTGGTGTGTGTGTCTGTGTGTGTGTGTGTCTGTTGTGTGTGTGTCTCTGTGTGTGTGTGTGTGTGTCTGTGTGTGTCTGTGTGTGTCTGTGTGTGTGTGTGTGTGTGTGTGTGTGGTGTGTGTGTGTGGTGTCTGTGTGTGGTGTGTGTTGTGTGTGTGTGTCTGTGGGTGTCTGTGTGTGTGTCTGTGTGTGTCTGTTGTGTGTGTGTGTGTTGTGTGTTTGTGTGTGTGTGTGTGTCTGTGTGTCTGTGTGTCTGTGTGTCTGTGTGTGTGGTGTGTGTGTGTGTGTGTGTGTGTGTGTGTGTGTGTGTGTGTGTGTGTGTGTGTGTGTGACCGCTGTTTCTCGACAACCTCTGGTCCGATCTAATTGAAACTTGCCAGGTATATTGCTGGGGACTGAGGATGTGCCTTTTCAAGGTTTGATATTAATCGGACAAGTGCTTCCCAAGTTATGGCCATTTATTTACCAAACCAATGACAAGACACGTTGTTGCGTGGGCGTGGCCGATGGGAGGGAAGCTCAGCCACTTCGCCATTACGGGTTACAACGTAGGGGCTTTCCGGAGAGTGATGACTTCGTGTATTCTAATAATTTCTCGATTTCTTATGCGCATTTATAGATAAACAAAATGCCCCAAGTTATGATCGTTTTCATATTAGACGGTGATAAATTTCGGAACATCAGAGTGCTGGTATGCTCCGAACCAGGAAGTAAATTTTCTCTCTCTTCTCTTTTTGGTTTTCCCTTGCCACGACATTGTAAAAAGGTAAAATACTTGGCGCTAATTGAATAATTGGCATTAAAACTAAATTGCGAATATCGTAACTGGATAATGCGAACTTCCGGCCACGCACGTACGGGCACGCGAGAGCGAAGAAACGGCCTGTGTGGTTTATTTATTTATTATTATTATTATTTTTTTTTTATTGTGTTTTTTTTTTACGGGCACGTACTAGTGTATATGAATTGAAGTTTTTGTTTGTTGGTTTGTTTGTTTGTTTGTTGCACGCGCTAATCTCCTGAACGGTGAAAGATAGGAGGACACCTCTGAGACAAAAAATGTTGGGACTGGCCCCAGAAAGGTTATAGGCGAGGTGGCGAGGCCCCTCGGTCGGGGGCGGGGGGGGGTTGTTTCCCCTCACCAAGATGCCGTGGCCCAATAGGGAACTGATACTGGATCACCTCAGACCTACGTACAGAAGATTAAATTCATTCAAAAAGAACCCGGGCAATGCCAGGTGCATTCACCTAGGTCCTAGGATATATATATATATATATATACATATGTATATATAAACATGTGGAGTGTGATGAGCACTCCGCTGATCCCATTGGACACAGTCCACACCAAAGCGTCACCTCCAACACAAAGGCCTCGGCCCGGTGACTGTCATACAGACCAAGATTGTATGGTCATCATCAGTTAAACATCAAAGAGAACCACCGATCCAGATTTCGGGCTTATTTGCCCTCATTCAGATGGAAAACTGATAAATATCTAATCAATGATGACCACATTCGTCGTATATACATCAGACTCACATGTGGACTGTGTCCAATGGGGATCGGCGGAGTGCTCGTCACACTCCACATGTTTAGATTTTCCCGCCGATGACATCACAAATTCATGAAGTGCTGCTGTGGCATGGCATGTGGTTGTATGTAAACAGTAGTCAGGATAGCCGATGGGAATTCCCGAGGCAGGCATTGGGGACGGCACTTGATCACCAAGCATTCCAGGTCCGATGAACAGAATTGAGAAATAATCTCAACGCTCGTACACGAGGAGGTGTTTATGAAGAAACATACCCCACCTCCCTTTACCTGATCAGTAATCTCCTTCGATATTTCCATTCGATACACCATCTGGTTGGATAGCAACATCTGGGATGTTGGCATCAAGCCACTTCTCGGTTAGGCGGGAAGCATAGCAGTCACACATCACGTTGGTGTCGAATACGGCAAAAAAGTTCATCAAGTTTGTGGTCCATGTACTGCAGATTAGCAAGTTCAATACTAGAGAGTGGTGAGCGAGATGAACGGTGACATAGTCTTACCAAAACGTCTCCGGTTTTCCCGTGTTTGCGTTAACGGAAAAGTCCTTTGTCCTCAGGTGTTTTGTAAAGAATGTCATTTTTATCCACATTCAGATGAAAAGTCACTTCATTAACTCTCGTTCTGATGTCTAATAGCTGCTGGTGGTCGTATATGATAGTAGCGATGACATTTGGCGCTAATAAGAAGGTGAAAATTGCAAGAAATAAGAGAGCACGTCGTAAAATGTCACCATGCATCGGTGCTATCGGAGAGGGCTTAAACACCCCAATGACTGACCAGTATCATGTTGCGTTGCCGTACGCTTAATGGAACTGGGCAGTATCACACCGTCTCGGGCTTCTCATTCAAGCTGGAATGGGAAATGGACACATCCTTTCAGCTGAAAGCACATTGATGCCTTCTTGGAGCTATGGCTTTGGTAGATTGCTGATTAAGGAATCACTGGCAAGTCGGTTAATCGTGCATTTCACTTTCCCTGCCTGCTTCTGTAGCCATTAGCCACGCAGGAGACACCGGAGCAGACTTGCTTCGTCAAAGTGAAAGCCAGAATTGCTCGACGCTGTCGGAATATCATTTCCACAGGGGAGTGAATGATGGTAGCAATGGCTTAATGGCCAAGCCCACCTGACTCATACAAATATTTCGACATCAAACTGGACCTGCGATGCCAGAAACCTGCAAGATTTTCTAACATTGTATTTTTAATCATTTTTCTCCTCCCTATTGAATCCTCACGACTGTTGTTTAAATGCGAAGTAACTGTGCAAGCGATACGGTTAAATAACATTGAACTGGCCATGGTACTGATTGAGAAACGCCCAAACCTTCCATTAACCTCTGGTAGCTTGTACCTGCAGCTGTTTTTGAGCCTGGAGAGCAATTGCTGAAATCTATCCGTCTGAGTTCTTCCTGACATCTTTGTTGTTTGTTCCTTTCACATTTCTTTCTACTTTTTCACATTTGAGGCCCCGTGAGGAGGAGTGATGTAAGCGACATTTTTTTAATGGTATGATGATGATAGGCTCGGATGATAGGGTAAGGGTTAAAATAGTGCTATATGGCATTAACTCCAAAGTGGCCGATGTGTCCCTTACATCACTCCTCCTCGCGGCGCCTCATTTCTCTTTATTCATTGTATTTCTTGAGTTTTCTTTTCTTTTAATTGTTTTGTTCTTTATTTCTCTCTTCCTTTATCTATTTCTCTAAGGAGAAGTGAATTATTGCAGAATTTTTTTTTCTGTAAGCCTCACCAGGTTGCGCCTGGATGGGTTTAAGAATTGTGGAGTAGCGGCTGAAACCCGAATCCTATCCAGGTTCCTTCTGATGACTCCACTGCAGTATTTCGTCTTCTCTTTGACTATTGGGGCCCTGCTTGTTGTGCTGATCCAGCACCTTTATCCTTCGTACAAAAATGTATTTTTGCCCTGAAGCGCGGCTAATTTCCAAAGGAAAAACCTTGCCAAGCTCACCTGGCAAGACACAAAATCAATTCCATACATGTGTGCAGAGAGTTAGAATACTAGTGACAGCTGCCAGGAGTGCTATGTGTGAGGAGGGGTGGGGGTGGTGGGGAGGGGGGTGGTAACCGAGAATGGCCTGTGGTTGAACAAAGGCTGATATCCATGGCTGCCCTCAAAGTATGGCTTTTCAGTGGAGGGGGGTAGCTTCCAGCGTAGCTCTATCGGATGGCAAAACATAACCAGCCCCAAGCTAAATGGCTAAAGAGCATTGTTTCGTCACACATCCAGCTGCATAAGCTGTGAGGCTATTCTCAGAGACATTGGGCCTGCCATTTGGCCATAACGGCACAGACTTTGGGACAGGGTTGCTGGGAAACCAAGCTCTGGTGATGAGAGCCGAAGCACTGCTCGTATTTAGTTACAAGAGTCCCATCCGAGGAAGGAAAGGTAGATCTTCTGTTGCAATATCCTCTCATGTCTCGATAGCATGTTCCTATCTGTACTTAGCCACGGCAGCAGCATTGTGTTTTTTTCAGAAACGAAGGTTACCTTGTTCCGTGTGCGGCAAAGGTGATGTGTGAGTGTAAGTGAACCTTCAAATGTAGTCAGTAAGGAATTAGTGCCATATAGAGGAACTACTTGAATTCTTGTGGCACCTGAGATGTTGTGATTGTGGTTGTACTTGTATTATTCCCCTTTCTTGGTGTGTGGTTATTCGGCAGGCTGAGCTGGGTGAGTGGCTTTCTTTAATCGGCCTGGCACATTACCAGCACCTGCTTCAAAGCAACGGCTATGAGAGCATCGAGTTCATCACCGACCTCACCTGGGAAGACCTGCAGGAGATTGGGATAATGAAACTTGGTAGGCTTTTGGTTGTTAATCAGAGACATTTTAGCAGTGTATTTGTTACAGGCTGTTTCTAAGATGTATTGGACCCGTGGCTCGTGGATAAGTGGGGAGTTTTATTTATCTGATTTCATTGCGTTGGATGTAGATCGTGGGAAACTAATATTTCTGAATCCTTGACGACTATTGAAGGTACAGTAGTTGTGAATTGCCGATACATTTGTCTTCGTCCTAACAAAATTAGAGCATTCCAATTTCTACAGAACAAAATACTCACAACAGTCCAAGAAACACCAAGGTTTTCTTTTCTTATTCGATATATGTTTTGATGTTGATGTACCAGACTCTTTGAAGAGCGTCAGTGCTGCTGAAGCAGTTTCATGGCAAAGGTGATAGTAGGTGGTTTGCCATTGCCATCCCAGTGTTGTTTGACACCGTGCTCTGTCCTTTTAAATGCTGAGCGCCAAGCAAGGAAGCAGCATGTACACACACACACACACACACACACACACACACACACACAGCACACACACATATTTACACTAGTGGGGTTGCTTACACATTGTGAAGCATACAAACAGTGTTTCCCCATTGTCTCGGGTCGCTCACCTGCATTTCATTTTCATTTTTATTTTTTTCATTTATTTATATTTTCATGTACGGATGCTTTCTGACAGTTCTGCAATTTTTCCTGGTGTATCAGTTCGATGTCCGTCAGCACACAAAATTACCCCACTTATCTAAGGAGTTTTAAGGAGCAACTCATTTGGTCTACTTTTTGTTTGTTTCGGGTCACTCCCTGCATTTCATTTTGTTTTCATTTATTTATATTTTCATTTCATCGATGTTGTCCGTCGATTCTGTGATTTTTTTTTCCCCGTACTGGCTTCGATGGCCATCGGCACACAAAATTTCAGCTTCTACGTCACCCGGAAGGCACCGATCTTTAATATGAGTCAGTCAGTTGTTAGAAGGAGCTTTAAATATTAGATATATGATAAGAAAGACCCACCCACATCTCTCACCTGTGAATGGAGGAATAACAATCAGCTCTCACTTATCATACAACCCAGTTGGGCATAGGATTATATAAATGAATTGACTCCTCCAATGCTCTTCTCGCCTAAAAAGCTGCATAAAGCAACCAAGAAAGGCGACCAAAGTAAGCCCTTTGCTGTTTCAAACCCTTCGAAGGCTGAGGGTGCGACTGTGCCTCGGATGCAATGCCACCTGTAGGTTAGGGCAGGAATTAGTACTTTTGTCCATGGTGTCGGTAATAGCTCACCTACTCTTCACGAAGGACACTGTGGGATCTTCAATGTCTACCAACTAATACCGGCTGATAGGAAACCCAGTTTAACATCCATTCGAGGAACGAAACACACATTCATGAATCACTCTGCCTGTGAAAAACCAGGATGGCAGTTTATAGCAGAGCCGAGATTGAAACCCAAGCTAGACAGCTTTGAGGCGAGTGTGTTCTCTCGGCCATCCTGCCAGCCCACCTATTTCAATAATCAGTGTCAGTCTTCATGTCTTCTAAGCCTGGTGTTGGCTCAGTGGTTAGGGTGGTGGCTTGGGATCCCACGGGTCGCTGAGTTCAAGCCCGTTGGCTGCTGAATATTAACACCAAGGGGGTTTGACTCAGCCTGTCATCCTTCCGAGGTCGGCGAATGAGTACCAGTGTACTGGTCCGGTGTATGCCCGCGGTTTAGAATAAGGTGTAGCATATCCTGTGTGTCGTAAGAGGCGATCAGGGTTGGCGTCAGGAAGGGCATCCGGCCATAAAACCTTTCCTCAAGAAAAAGCCCAACCCTGCACAGCAGGGAAAAATGGCTGTAAAAACGGTCATTTTTTATATTTTATAGTCTTCATGTCTTCTAAATGTTTCATCGTAGTTATATGTTCAACCAAAATCAAATGGACAGTAAGGAAGGCACCTGTATCCATAACACGAAGCTTTTGTGATGATGATATCGCCTGCTTTTCACGTCACTGTTTACACAGTGCTGGATGATTTGGGTTTCTTTTGCATGCAAGCAGCTCCTTTCTTCACACAAATGTTGTTATATTTCACTGGCTTAATGAATCCTTTTTATAAAAAAAAATCATACTGTGTCCATAAAAACATAGCAGTTCACTATATTTGGTACTGTGTGCATGGATGAGCTATACACTCAGGTTATGTGCACAGATTGACAAAGGATGAAAGGGGACCTGGGAGATAAAGAGTTGTACATGTGTGACAGGAAAGGGCGAGGGGGGGGGGTGGTGTGAGTCGGTTTCAGCAAGAGGTGAGGGGGGCGAGGGGAGGGGTGAGTCGGGTGAAAGGAAAGGGGTGAGAGGGGGAGGTGCCAGCTGGGTGTCAGTGAGAGGAGAAGAGAACAGGAGTGGACATGAGAGAAAAGGCATAAGGTGACAATGGGCAGCACACTTGAAAGATGGAGAGAGGGCAATACACAACATTCAGAGGGAGTCGGTTCCACAGCCTCGATAATAGAGAGGGATAAAGAATGGAGGTGAGTGGGTCAGCTTAAAATTGGGGATGCTAGCTTACCAGGTATGGGATTCTAGAAGAACGCATACAACCTGGGCATGCTGAGGGAGGACTCACAGAGTGAGGCCAAGAAGTGAGACAATAGAAAGACTCAGAGTCCACCAACCTGCCTGAAGTGTGTGACAAGCAGATCTTGGGTCTCAGCTTCCTGATGAGGTATGCTCGTAGCACACAGAAACTTTGAAATAAATATACTCCAGGGGAGCAGCAGCTAAAAGTGGGTCCCATATACAATGATACATTGATGTCATTGTCGTCTTCGTCATCATTATCGGTTGCCCATTCATTTACAAATACGATAGCCATTTCATGCGTAGGTTCTCTTTCGTTTTAACCCTCGCCGAAGGAGAGGTCCATTTGTTAATTGCCGGAATCCTTCGATTTCGGCAATTATGTTGGTGGTTGTTTCTGTCATTCTGTGTCTGTCTGTTTGTTTGTGTGTTTTTACCTGAAGCAGCAGCACCGTTTCAGCGATCATGACCAAACTGGGTAACAGACGTCGGTCATGGTCCAACTTAGACACTCGTCGTTTTTGGTGAATCTAGGTCAAAGGTCAAGGTCAACGGTCAAGGTCACGCGAAAAACCGAAATTCTTATTTTCGCAATAACGTCCGCTAAAATGGTCGTATCGACTTCATACCAAATCACAAAATGTGCATCTTCCAATTCTGCATCCAACCATATGTCTCATTGGGGTGTCACACGCAACACCCTTCTTAGCGGTCGGGGGTCGAAATATCAGGGGGGTCGGGTCAAAACTTTCAAATTGCGATAAAAACGCCATTTCAAGTCCGATTGACTTCCAAGTTATGATCATGACCAAACTAATGCCATAACTCATGAAACAGTAGCACTATCGACTTAAAGAACCAAATTGATTTTCCAGGTTTTTGTTTTTTCAGAGATCATGGAGATATGACAAAGATATTTCCGGCAATTCCTTGCTCAACGAGCAATTCGCATTTGTTTGTTCATTGTTGTGTTGTTTGTCCGCACAGAACTTTCGTGTTTTTCTCCACAACCGCTTTGTCAGATTGAGATGAAAATATCACGCCATTGGTGCGACTACTCATTTAGAATGTTTTAATGATAATTATGATGTCATCGGTCATGTGGTGTGGCAGCCATGTTTGGAAAAATGGAAAAATGTATTCTCTGAAACCACACCAAGTTAAAAATTGAAACTTGGCACAAAGCAAGTGCTCTCCAGGGGAATGAGTGTGATTTTTTTATGATGCCACAGGTGCCTTCGTTATGACGGCATAATTGCATATGTAGAATGCCATCCGATCAGTATGAAATTTTTTGAGGCTCATCTGGGATACAAATGGTCCACACAAAAAGTTTTGATGATGTCATCGGTCACGTGATTCGGCAGCCATATTGTTGTTGTTTTTAAACCATCAAAAATCTTCTCTGAAATGGCTGAACAGATGAAGCGGAAAGTTACACCATATGACCAGCCTATCCACGAGGAAACAAAAGGTTCACACACATATGACATGCATAGGTACATTGTTTGGCAGCCTATATTGGATTACCCTCCGAAACATATAAATCTGTCTCACAACGAGCTAAGACAGATCAAAGGGGAAACTCACCATGAATGATCTCACAATGTTTCCCAAGGCATGCGTGTACAAGGTTTTCAGAAATAATTGATGTCACAATGGTTTTGGCAGCCCATTTGAATTTAAGAAAAATATTAAATAACTTTTTCTCTGGAACACTTTAATCCAATTGACGTGAAACTTCACAATTGTGTTCTATTAGTGGTGGGAAATACATGTGTTTTTTAAATTTCAACTTGATCGGACAGCATGGTCTGGCAGCCAGAATTTTGTCATTATTTGTTTGATCTGGGTGGGGGGGGGGGGGTTAATAAGCGTCACTTGGCTGTGCCTGGATGGTTTGATGGTAGGAGGAGTCGTAGCTGAAATGCAAATCCTATCCAGATTCGCTCCTGATGACGTCATCTTTTCTTTTTTGCTTGTTCGGGTTCCTTCTGATTACTCCAATGCAGGACTGTACTTATTTTGGTCCTTCCATTTGTTTGAATTTAATTATTTATTAATCCCATTTCTGAATTCAATATGAATAATAAATAAAAAATGTCAGCGGGTCGGCGTTGGGTGTTCGCGATCGAAAGCGAGGGCCGCCGGATGGGCATGCAAAAACGGGAACGTCTTTGGTACCCCGATCAATCCTGCCCGGAACGTTTTTATAAAGTGGGCAGTTTTCTCCTAGTCATGGTTCTTATTAATTACATACACACCACTACTACACAAATGCCACACAAAAGTACACCACACAAAGCTACACAAACACCAAACATCAAAACAAGTTCTTTGGCGAGGTATGTTAACCTCTGACTTCTGCTCTTTTTTCCCTGTTTCTTTTATCTGCAAGTGGTTGTGATTGCCTTGTGTGCAGGGCTTTACATCTCAGGACATGGGAAAAACCGGCTGGTTTTGTGGTTGGGCTTCATTTGGTTTCTTGTCCAGGCCCACCTTTTTTTTTTCTGTACCAAAGCAGCTTGGAACATTTTCCTTGCTTTGTTTCATAATAAACGATTGCATCTTTCTTGAGCTGTGGCTTCCGCTGCGCATTAATGATCGGAAATTGCCACAATTGCCTCAAGTTTTTGCCATTCAGTGGATTCCCTGCGCATCTTTAACCGGCTCCCTCGTTGGTGATGACCAGGTTTGTGCTGAGAGCGCATTACTTGCCTTGGGAGATCTCTTGTCATCAGTCCATACTTACGTCTTTGTCTGATCTTCTGAGCTGAGAGCCTTGATGATGGATACTTCAAATTCCCAATTCATTATACTCTCTTTAGCACCTTGTGTGGGAAATTTGGTCATGCTCTGTGATGTGTATGATGATAAATGCGTTTCCTGTCGAACCAAGTCCATCCTGCTTTATTTGGTCCCTGGAATAAGTAGCCAATGTTTTGATAAGCTGCAGCAGTTATTGAACCGACAGTTTTTTTTACTACTGGCGAGTTTCGTTTAAGTGTTTGCAGCCTACTGATTCTTCCATTGTGTGCCATGGCAGACCAGATTCGGGCTAGGGCGGCTTTGCTTTGACATAGTTCTATTGCCACGTCACTCGATGGGATGGCAACATCTGCCTAAGGCAATTACTGGCCGAGATTGTAGTGAAGTTTTTCCTACAAGCATTTGCAGGTTGATGTCCATTAAAGTAGTCGCGGTAAAACTCATACTACTTGAGTTGGGTGATGGTTGGTACTAATCGTCGGTTCATTTTCCATTAAGCTGATGGTGAGAGCCGCAAGTTTGTCTCGTGAAGTTTGAAGAAAACTAGTTCATAAATCCATCGGAAGGCATTCGCTCGGAGTGTGATGCAAGTGATGCAGTCAGCTTTGTTAGGGTTTCAGGCTCATCAGTTAGAGCATATTCCACTGTATCTGACCTGAAGGTAGACTAGATATCGATCATGATCTTCAAATGCTAATCAGAAGTAGGATGACAGTGAAAGAAGCATCGAAGTTAGCACAGGTGGCCATAACACACCGCATGCTTGCACAGCATGTTTTGTTGCATTCAAGGGAGTCTGTGGCATTTCACAGTCCACATAGTCCACAACTCTCAGTGTCAGTATGCATAGTGCAATAATTTACTCTGTATAGAAGGCACTTGTACATTGTAATTGATATGGTTTTATGAAGCCGAGTTGTGCACGAATATAGTTATGAGGCTGCTGAACAGCTCAGAGTGGGCACTTTACTCTGCGCGTAGATTACCGGTAAGGTAATGGGGATCAGCGCTGCCTTAAGGGCGCAGTCTTAGTGATGTGTTGTGACGAGATTGTGAGAGCCGATGAGTCTGTCAGTGACACTGCAGATCGGCTGCCCAGGTTTGCGCATGAGTAGTAGAAAGGGGGTGGGCAGGTTAATAACAAAACGCATCCTGGGCAGAAGGGAATACGAATGGGAAGCATAGAAGGTTTTAGTCCATGTGTTGACAAGAACTTGTTGCAGGTAGCTGGATCAATGACTTATTTTGTCTAGGATCTGCAGAGATGGAGGTTAGTAGCGAGCCACTGCCTCTCAGAAACATGGCCGTTTGTTCTGCAGCAGAGTCCAAATCAGTCGCTAGCAAATTAGTACAGAGGATTATTCTAAGGAAGTGGAGGGGTCATTTGAAGCAAGACGCAATAATAATAGTCATTCGCTAAAACACTGCATTGAAGTGCACCAGACGTGGAAGGACATCACAAGACAGTAATGCCAGCAAGAGAACCTCCGTTTTTTTCGGACTCTGAAAATGCTGAATGACCATATCATCTCGCAAGAGTTGCTCATGTGGAGGAAGCTAAGTCAGCAGACATTGAAAAGCAAAGGCTTTGGGCATGACATTGACGAAGTAAGCAGCAATATATTCATATCGTCAAGGTGCAGGAATGCAAAACCTAGACTGGCACAGCTCAAAAGTGAATGTGCTTCAATCTGCAGCCATCTTAATCGGACGCTCATGCAGCTTCATAGATTTACAAACTAGAAACGACCAGCTCTGGTAGAGGCATATAACTCTGCCAGGCCGAACATGTTTACGTTTTTGCATCCCAACTGATAAGGGCTGATATGCACCCGGACCTGAACGCAATCTAATTGGCTTGTTCTTGTTACGATGGTACAGCCAATCAAATGCCACCAAGTATCGTCCAAATTCCCGTCCAATAACTTTTTTTTGGAGATTTATCAATCTTAAGCATATCCGCTTTTTTCAATGCCCCTAATCCACTCAACGGTGGAAAGAGATCGACTTCTTTTAAAAAATTATATTATCGGCGACCCCCGAATTCTTCAATCCAAAGAAATCAGATTCAATTCTCCCTTGTTACACGTACAACGCTGCGTAAAGCCGTTGTCCACCTAGTTTTGTGTCATAATCTGTTTCAACAACTTTTTGAAATATCGTGTAATATAGTCAATTTTTTGGCCTCCTCTCTAAGGTGGGAAAGAATCCCTTTTAAAAAAATATTGTGGGTCCGGATCCGATCTCGAGGTTCTGACACCAAAATCTAAATCAATTCGTGCTCGTCGTCAAACACACAACCTCTCCACGCGAATTTCATCTGGAATCCGTCCTTAATGTTTTGAGATATCCTGCGCACAGTCGGACATGGATGGGTTTGAACATACTACTTTTTTCACCTTCGATGGTGGAGCCCTGAAAAATTGAACAACCTCTTGTTATCATATTTAGTATTGAAATTTTTCATGCCTCGTGATCAGCCTCTCTTCGTTGAATGTTTTTCTCTTTTCTCCTTTTGAACATGTTTCCTCATTGAGCCACTTCAACCTGATGCGTTGGTGACTGGCAAGTGTGGCTCAAGTACACATGTGCCAGCTGTCCTGCATTTGTATTACGTGACTCATACCGTTTCAGCTCGCCCTGTTCCGAATAGAACAGAGAGCTATAGCGATACGCTTCCGGCGTGATGCGTTGAAAATGTGGTATAATTGTTTTGGTAGTGTTTAGTAACGTTGAAAAAACTCCTCGACGGATTTCGACGGAAACTTGTGGGGGGTTGGTTATGGTCCAAGGATAACGTTAGATTTTTGGACTTGGGTCACCCCCCAGCCCAAAAAAAAAAATTTTGTTAGAGAAAATTATTTTTTTTTTTGCTTTCACATGTTTTTAAGTGATTTTCCCACCCCCTCCCCCAAAAAAAATTGTTAGAAGAAAAAAAATTTTTTGCAAACTTTTTTTTTTTTTCAGACAAAATTTTTCGTATTTTCTTTTTTTTTTGCCAGTTTCCTACATGTCTTAGTGATTTCAACCCCCTCCCCCCCAAAGAAATTTCGAGAATTTTTTTTTTTTTGCATTTTCCCTACCATGTTTTAAGTGAATTTCCACCCCGCCCCCCCCCAAAAAAAAAAAGAAAATTTTTTTTTATGGCATTTCTACATGTTTTAAGTGATTTCCCCAACCCCTCCCCCCCCCCAGCAAAAAAAATTGTTAGAGAAAAAAAAAATTTTGCAACTTTTTTTTCAACAAAATTTCGATTTCTTTTTGCTTTCTGCATTTCTTACGTTTTTAGTGATTAATGGATTCGACGAACTTGTGTGGGGGTTAGGTATGGTTCCCCAAGGATCATCATTTAGATTTTGGACCTTGGTCCCCCCAAAAAATTTTATAGAGAAAAAAAATTAGATTTTTTTTTTTGCATTTCTACTAACATGTTTAAGAATGATTTCAACCCCCGCCCACAAAAATTGTTAGAGAACAAAAATAAAAATTTTTTTGCTAGAGGATTTTCGACGAAACTTGTGTGGGGGGTTAGGTATGGTCGCAAGGATCAGGCCATTAAGATTTTGTGACTTGGTCCCCCGCCCCTTCCAAGCCAGAAAATTTGTTAGGATAGAATTTTTTTTTTTTTGGCATTTCTACATGTGTTTAAAGTGATTTCCAAACCCTCCCCCTCCCCCTCCCACTCCCAAAAAGATTGTTAGAGAGTTATAAAAAATATTAAATTATTGACTCTCGTCTTTAAAAAAGCGATAAATGTAAGTAAACAAACAGGCGAGCATTGGGTGGCTTTGACAAACCAATTTCTTCTGCTATACTGAAGTCACGTGCAAGCCAACGCATTTCCGCTCCTTTTCTCCGTGATGCCATTTTCTCTCTTCTCCAGAATTCTCAGTAATTTGTGTTGCTTTATTTCGGGAGTGAATGCGCAATTGCAATGAATGCAGTCTGGTCTGTGCATACACAGTGTGGTGTTAACATGCTCTGGAGTCTAAGCTCTTGGGCATATGTTTAAATGAAAACTCATACCTTCAGGGCTTCTCCCTTCTAACCCCTATAAGGGTGTGGCCCTTTTCAACCCCACTAGGAGACCGCTTGACCCATTGCCCTGAGTGTCCCCTTTTTTTTTCTCCAATGAGTGTGCTGGTCCCTACTGTGCTCAACTATGGTCTTGGCATCTTTTCAAAAAACAAAAATGCCGTTCCTTGGATGTGGTAGAGACTAAAGCTCATGGCATTAACTGTATTTGTACACTGTATTTTTGAGGCAAAAGGACCTTGGGGTCCCGTCTATTTGTTTTTTCGTTTTTACGCATATAAAGGTAGAGGCATTCCGCTCGAGTCCTGGGAGGTTTTGTTGCAGTTCAAACCAGGCGAGTCATACCAAGACTTTTTAAAAGATTTGTGCTGCTTCTTGCGTGAAAGTTCAGATGTTAAGAAAGCAGCACGGAAAGTCTCCGCCAATCGGTTGGCATCCGTGGGGAGGATGGAAAATCTCCTTGGGTATGCTCCCGCTGAGTGCGGTGATAAGAACGCGATGC